>OZ026601.1:31631517-31695647 GCA_964020085.1 Micromussa lordhowensis | reverse complement strand
TTTTTGAGTTCTTTGTTTTGTATTGTCGTTCTTTGCCCGTCATCACTCCTGAGTTTCAACGCGGGTTCTTACACGTACGCACACCGAGGATGAGCACAACATTAACAACGACCAAATTATTCATAATATCCCCCCCAAAAAAGGCGAAAAAAGTCACTTACTTGCATCTGCTTGTGCTGGTGGTCGTACCTGCCGCCTTCCTATCATACTTTCCAGATAATTGAAGCTAAAAATCGAAGAACTGTTGTGCGAGAGCAATTCTGTCCGACAGTCTTCAAGGGAAAAGCAGGGCGGGAAAAGGCGGGCGGTAAGCTTTCAAAAGCCCGCGCTTTTCACGGACTTCCCGTCAAATCTGGCAAATCTGATTGGCTGAGATTGTGAAACGAATACTCTGCACATGCTCAGAAAATCGGGTCAGAAAGATCGTGGCTCTTCGTGGCTCTGCATTTCCAGAGCCCACGTGTCCTTTGGTCAGCGTTGGTGCTGACCAAAGGACACGTGGGCTCTGGGAACGAGATTGCTCTGCAACGAATTTTAAAATGGGCGAAGCCGGTTGTTGTTGGTGAAGTATGGTACATTTTTTGTCTATTCTGAAGTGTTGCTGTGACAACGAATAACAGAGATCAGAGATGAATGCTTCGAAAAGGAAAAACAACTCTAGAAAGCGATGTCGAGGTCCATATTTATCGTGGATGAGTGCACCAGATGTCAAAGAACCTCGTGTTTCAGAATGGAGAACAAAAAGTCTTGAGGTGGACGTTAGCAATGCAGCTAGTTGTTGTAATGCTGCTTGTTCCGTAGACAGCAGCGACACTGATTCCCAAGGCGAAGAAGCATCCAGTTCTTGCAACATTGAAGGATCTAGCGTTACGAATGGCGTCGAAATTGACCATCAAGATTTTGTTTCGTGCGTTGACGGTGAAGAAAGAGCGCCTAACAACACTGGTGTGGAAGACTTTGGACATCCTCCAAACGATGATGGGAATATTAACTTAGAGTCTTTCGAAGAAGAATGTAGCCCTCATTGTTATTGCAGCAATTGTAAATATGCAGACGATGAAGAGTTTTCTTGGTGCAACGACTTTGAAGGTTTGTTTTATTAATAAAACTGTGTAAAGCACACGTCCTTTTTGATTACCCCGGAAGTCGAAAAAACAGTTTTCTCGCTGGACAGTGGGCTTTCCACATTCCCAGATTTCACTAGCGAACTTTTTTACCTGCTACCTCAAAGTGCCATTTCATAAATTGTGTTAGTTTTTTATTCCATACATTTTCTGTAATATTCCCATCGCAATGGTGTTGAAAACCTTTTAGACCTATTGGCTCTTACTCTGGCTGTCAATCAAATTGAGGTGGCCTAACACAGTTTAAGATACCGGCACATATTTGTCATTTCTCTAAAACTGTTGCATTTTGGATCTACAAAGTTTTCAAGATATAATTTAGGTAAAAGGACAGACTTGTATTAATTTTTATAGTAAAGGTGGCATGCATTTCATTACCATGGGGTAACATATCTTATCAAAAAAGGCTTCATAATCAGGTTTCCTTTAGTCTTTAGATTTTCTTGATTATTTCCTGGAAACAAACTTGTAACAATGTACTCATGTTAAGACTATTAAAATAACAAACATTCCTTAGGAGATGGCATGGACTCACGTGTATTACAGTCAAACCAAGTGAAGCGTATCCCTCAAGATTGCATTAATGAATTGATTATTTGAATATTCAACCCACTAGTTGGTTCAAGAATGCAATAATGAATTGATAATTGGAAAATTGAGCCCACGAGTTATTCGAAGAATTCAGCTAACGGGTTTAATGTAATAAAATCAATTTAGCATTGATTTTTTAAATGACTAGCAAGTTCAATATTCAAATACATATTAATGTAATCTTGAGAGGTGTGCTTCACTTGGTTTAACTGTAAAGTCATTTATTTATTAAAGCATATGCCCAAATCATACAAGTTGATGGACTGTGGCCGACTCAAAGAAGAAAGCTGACGTGAAAACCTCATTATCCTTCCTGGATCAACATTGTTTAGATACTAATTTTGGTTTTGTGCACACTCACATTTGATTTTAGGCAAAACATTTGGCATGTCGCATATCACAGCCACTAGCTGGTATCATGTAACTTTGCCCTTAAAAGCACAAACAAAACACTAATATAATCTCCATTTGTTTCTGATAGATAATACTGATGATTTGAATGACAAAGATCCTGGTGCAAACAATGAGGGAGAAGATTTCCCACTCTATGCTGGTGCTCGTCTAACTCTTATGACTAGTATGCTTCTTATCCTTTCCTTCTTGATGAAGCATGGCATCACTGGCGATGCCTTTGCAGATCTCTTGGTTTTAGTGGAACTTCACTGCATATCTCCAAATATTTTCAAGAAAACGACCAAGCTCTTTACCCAGTTCTGCAAAGAACTACGAAGCCCAGTTGAATTCCATTACTATTGTACACATGCCAATTGCCTCACATATCTTGGTCAAAAACTACCAGATGTTTGCCCAACATGCTTACAAGACTTGACTAATAAGAAGAACTACTCTTATTTTGTGGTGGTGCCCATTGCATACCAGCTTCAGTCTTTGTTTAGTAGTAAGTATATGAAGATTAGTTGTTGTAGTATGGAGATTTAACTGCACTGCTCATTTCAATCAGAAATAATCCACATTTCGTTTTGTTTTAATCAGATGGGAGTCTTCTTCAAGATATCTTGACTCTTAAAGATTCTCATAAAAGAAAGAAAGATCCCAGCATATGTGATGTTCTAGATGGAAGACTGTACAAGGAGTACTTTAATAGTGATGGCTTCATTAGAGGTTCCTCTCCTCTAAAGAATGAAGTACACATTTCATTCCAAGTCAATACTGATGGTGTGTCATTATTTCGGTCTTCGAAGTTTGCTGTTTGGCCCGTTTATCTTATAATAAATGAGATTCCCCCAAACTACAGGTGAACCATTTTGCCAAATATCTCTTAATGCAACAGGGATGTCTCTAAGAAAATTGACTGCCAGTCAGTGTGGGAGTTTAGTTGGCTAAAATTAGAATGTGGTCGCGTCTATTGTGTTCTCTCTGTGTTTGTGATGCCAAAATTCAGGTGACGTTCACTTCATCATCCTCAGCCGGCAAAATTTGTTGGCATTCGGCACTTAGCGACATCCCTGATACAAATACATGTATATCTGCATGTTTCTGCAAAAAATGAAAACAATGTGTTTAAAAACAATTGATGGCAGCGTCATTATTTTACTTTTGATAATGAGGTAGAAGTATGCATATTTTTGTAGCTGATATTGTGTGAAAGAAGCTGTGCATGCACAGTTTGTTTAACTTAATGATCAAAATGCAATATTCCAATTTTTTTTTTAGTTTTATCACACAAAAATGGTACATAAATAGGGTACATTTTTCTCTGGAATTTAAATATTTGCAATAAAGCACTTTTTGTGGACATGAGGGGCTAACTTCCTCATGAATACCTTAAATACAAATGTGGACTGGTTTGCAAACCAGAACATTATTTTTGTCACTGGTTCCTACTCTCATATTCTTTTTCAGGTTCACCAGGAAACACCGACTATTTGTTGGCCTCTGGTTTGGAAAGGAGAAGCCATTCTTTAAGACTTTCATGAAGCCCTTTGCAGAATCACTCAAAGACCTTTTCTATAAAGGTATATGTGAGAAATTTTAATATAAATTCAATTTAACAGTACTCCCCCTATAGACTGCTCATAGTCCCCTATTTTTCTGTGAATTCAAAGGGTCGATCGTTGGGTTTGAGGTGTTGCCATCTTGTTCTCTTCGTGCGAGCAAACACTGGGGAAAGTACAGAAAGACTGGGTGGGGATGCTAGGGGTCACCACTGGCAGAAAAAATTGGCAAAAATCTCTAAGATTGCGCAAAGGGATGGAGATGCCAAAATTCCTCCAAGAGATTCAAGCCTCTAACTTCAAGATTGAACGCATTTGAGTTATTACAGGGAGGGAAACTTAATTTTCCCCACACTCTTGATTGGGGGAGTGTCTTTATTAAATGCAGAGGTTCCCACCATTTTCTTCAACAGAAAAAAGAAACTTTGATACATTATGCTCTTTTCCTGCCAGTGAATGAGTAACAGCCGCTTTTGTCCATGCTTTTCTTTCAGTCCTCCAAGATGACATGCTGGCAGACAATCAAAATCAAAACAATACCTGAAAATTCTTATAATCAATGCCATTTTGGCCTGAGCTGTGAAGTGATGAATGTCTTTTTCTGTCACTCAAGTTGTCATTGCTCTGCTTTGCTCTAATGAAACCTATTGTTCATTCAACCAATGAGGTGTTGCTGTTGCCAAAGCAATTAACTCTGTCAGATCGAGACGGAATGATGTTGTTACAGTCCCCCTATTTTTGCTGCTCCTCTACCCCCACACTATTAACCCCCTTTGCACCCAGATGTACCCATGGTCTTTTTGTACTCTCCTCAGTTTTCATGGAAAAATAGGAGACTGAACAGTCTAATACCCCGAATACATACTGTGGCCAGGAAACATTTAGTCTGACAGTATGAAAAGAGTAGGGCAGGTAGTTCCTGGTGTTTTGGTCTGGCATTGTCTCATGGGTTGGTGCTTCACATAGGGTTAACCTCATTGCACTTTCCCCTTGGACAGAATTGTCCAAGAAAATTACTTTGACAGTGACTATGTTATGTAGAAAACATAATGCTGCTACTTTCACACAGTAGCTATTAGGTAATCATACTTTGTGACAAGTGTTCTCGTGCAACTTTTGTTTGTTTCATATATATAGTGCCTTTCATGTATCATTTTTGTTGTGAATTATGTACCAGGAAAAGTCTGATGTTTGGTTTTAGGTACTGAGGTTATCATTGGTACTGTGAAATGGAAAGTAAGAGGTATCCTCCTCTGTGGTGTGTTTGATGCTCCTGCCCGTTGCTGTTTTATGGAGATGATACAGTACAATGGGTTTCATGGCTGTCCATTCTGTGATTCTGCGGGAGAGACGGTAAAGACTGGAGAGAAGGGGTCCACTCATGCGTATCCATTTAATATCTCAAGTTCAACTGGCCATGGAAAACCACGTACTCACCAAGAAACAGTTACCCATGCAAAAAATGCAGACAGACAGGCACTTGCAGGAAAAGCAGCACCACTGTGTGGAGTTAAGGGGACAACATGGTTTATGTTTCTCCCCAAATTTGACATTATAAGAGGGGTAGCTGTAGATTACATGCATTGTATATTGCTAGGGGTGATGAAAATGCTACTGCATCTATGGTTTGATAAGCAATACCGTTCAGAAGCATTTAGTATCAGTAGCAGGATGAAAGATGTTAATCTTCGACTTCTAAGTATCAAACCTCCAAATTTTATCTCGAGAGTTCCCCGTAGTTTAGAGGATCTTGGGCACTTTAAGGCATCTGAGTACAAGTCATTTCTCCTTTATTATGGTTTGCCTTGCCTTCTAGGGATTTTGCCAGATGATTATTATCAGCACTTCCTTCTTCTAGTTCAAGCAGTTTTTTCACTCTTGAAAGAATCTATTACTGAGAAAGATCTCAAACAGGCATCTGCACTTCTAAAGCATTTCTGTTTAAATATGTCTGTCTTCTATGGCAAGAGGTATGAGACTTCAAATGTCCATATGCTGTTACATCTTGTAGAGAAGGTAAGGGACCTGGGCCCACTGTGGTCTCAAAGTTGTTTTTACTTTGAAGATTATAATGGAGAACTAAGGAAACTTTTTCACGGGACGCAGAGCATTGAACAGCAGATTACTCTTGCTGTATCGATCAATCAGAAGCTCCCTCAAATGGATACATGTCTTACTTATGGCACAGGTGCTTATGACTTTTACTTAAAGTTAGCACGCAAAGGTAGGGGGGAAAGTACTCAGAGGCAGACCTTGCTGCTTGACAATATTAGATGTGTTGGGGCTATGACATCTTTTACATTGCATGGTGAGGACAAGACTGCAGTAGAGAAACAGGTAGGACAGTTGAGAGATGTTAAGAAGTTTAAAAGAATTTCTATCGGTGAACAAGTACTGCACAGTGAAGATTATAAAAGTGTCCTGAAAAGAAATAGCTCCAGTGTGCTAACCAAGGATGGTAACTTTTACCAGATTAAATATTATGTTGAAGTTTACCCAAGATGCCCCAATGCCATCTTTTGTATGGAGTCTTTACAATGTGTTTGCTGTATTCCACATTACTTAGCAGTTTCGCATTTGCTTGAGAAGGCTCAAGTAAAGTTATCATCAGACACCATTACTAATGCTACAGCAGGTCACATTGTTCCAGTCAATCATAACAAAAAGAATACTGTAGCGGTGCCATTAAATACAATTAGTTCAGCCTGTGTGTTTGTTTCATATGCGGGTTCAAATGTTGACTTTGTATGCCTAGTTCCAAACCAGATTGAACGAGAGTAAGTTCTTTGTTCATAATAATAATATGCTTTATATTAGGAATGATGACCAACATTAACAATGAGCTTCATCACACAAATAGGGTGCAGATGACAATGAAAGAAAACCAGACTCGTATGTTCATCACTGACTTTTAATCAAATTATGCCTTTTCCAAAGTAGTTGCCAAAATTGGCAGCAATTTCGAAAAAGGTAATAAAATTCCCTCAAAGGGGTATTCAGAAATAATAGAATTGTTCCATCCAGGCCCTTTTTTGGTGATGGAGCCCAAGTGTTGAGGATATTCATATGCCTCAAAATTTTGAAAATAGGACCATGGGCTTATATGTTTTGAACCTTTTGAGGTGATGTGTACATGTTTTTCGTAAGGCCTTAACACGCAGGGAGAAGCGTATAAACTTATTTATTGAAGGTGTTAAATTCTTTAAATCAGCTCGTTTATATCTCACATCTCTTGTATTTGAAAATTTTCTGAATATGGACATAGTTAATATATGCCTTGGGGGGGGGGGGGGAGGCTATCTCTTTCTCTCATAGTCATAGTAATTTTCTTGGACAATTCTGTCCAAGGGAGAAAGGTGCAATGAGGTTATCCCTATGTGAAGCACCAACCCGTGAAACAAGGCCAGACCACAACACTGGGAACTATGTGCCCTCCTCTCTCTCTCTCTCTGTTACATTTATTAGAAAGGGAATCTTTCAGAATTTCATTTCAAGTAGGGAGATAATGTATACCATATTGATGGTCATTTTTTAAGTTATCTTTCTGTTTTGTAATATTTTTGCAAATTGTATTTATCAGTGTGCTTACAGATTATATCAAATTTGATGTTGGTTCATCATCAGAAGTGTAAATAATCTAAACTTGTATTAAAATCTTGTTAAACTGTTTTTAGTGTACTGATCAAGCATCAGTTTTTGGCTGTATATGCCATCTAACTCTGCCATTTCCATTTTGGAAAGCACAGTGGTTTAATGAATAGTGTGCTGGACTCTGGATCGAGCGATCCGGGTTCAAGCCCTGGCCTGGACACCACATTGTGTTCTTGTGCAAGATACTACTTGGAGCCTCTCTTCACCCTGGTGTGTAAATGGGTACTGCTGAATTTAATGTTGGGTTAACCTAATGCAATGAACTAGCATCCAATCCAGGGGGAGTAAAAATTAATACTCTAGTTGCCTCATGCTACAGAAGCCAGGGTAAGCTCTGCCCTGATGCGGGCAGACTGCAGACTTTATCTTTAACTAACATTTCCCAAGCTTTATTCAAAACAGCGTGATGAAATAATATTTGATGTATTATTTAACAAATTCTTATTCACCAAGGTGGAGGTAGATACAGTGTATCCACCACTTTCAGTCAGTGACACTGCGGTGAATGACTGTTTTAGTATATACCACACAATTACAAGCTGAATAAAAATGGACCCGAAAACTAACTTATTGCTGGTTGATTTTGCTGAAATTGATAGTCCCTAATATCCTTTTAAACTCATGGTTTTCTTGGTATCTCTGACTGCATGCAGATACTGTACTTTAAATATATTCTTAGTTATGGCTGTAATTTAAAAATAAATTTGCATCTGTCAGAAAACAATTACACCCTCGCAAATGTACCCAGATAACTTTCTTACACATGCATGCATGCAGAATTAGTGCAGTTCGTAAGTTACCCGAGGTACTTTTGAGGTACTGTGCAAATTGTACCTGAATTGTACCTCAGAGCTTTTCATTGACCAGGTACATTTCAGGTACAACAGTGGGTGCCTGAAATGAACCCAGAAATGTGCCTAAAATGTTGAGGTACATTTTAGGTACACCTAGAATGTACCTGATCACGAAAAGGTACTTTCGAAGTATACCTCAGGTACAGTTCAGGTATACTTTTATGTACCTAATTTTGGTAAGGGAGCTGTTAGACTGAGCAAACCCTATTTTTTTTAACTGAATTCGTTCAGTCACCTGCAATAATCATTGGGGAGCCATTAAGCCATTGTGGATTATTTGACAAGAAAAATCTGGGAAGAGGCCAAACTACTTGACAACTGGGTGTCCTCAAGGGACCTTCGCGTGATCAAGCATTTGTGATTCATGCCACACCAGCAATAGCAGAACCTGGTCCATTATGGTCCATGGTCTGTTTAGTCTCTTAGACAATGCAAAATAAAACATTTTTAAAAATATATTGACAACCCTTGACATAAAACTGCTTATCTGCTGCTAGTGGCGGAGAGAATAAATATAATATTGCACTTGAAGAGATTTGACTTCTTTAGAGGAAGCTGATTGAATTTCTTCTTGCAATTTTAGAAGTGAAGAGCTTTAAGGAAAAGTCTTTTTCAAGTTGATCACGGGAAAAAAGAAAAAAAGTCTCTTGAAGAAATTTTACAGCTTGTTAGCTATTTGTCAGTTGACAATTTAAGTGTCTCTTATGAATTCCCATAATTACTTGCATTTTGTATCTGGAGAGCAACCATCCAAGAGTCAGAATTGTTTCTAAAGAAGTTGTGCAAGGCTAATTGTTTCCCTGCTGGACTTCTGGGGAACCTGAAAAGATTTTCAGTGGAGAAGTATTGATTATTTCAACCAAAACAACCAACAGGAAGCTTTAAAATTATTACAATTACCGGTATTAACATTTCTCCGTCCTCGTGACAGCATTCATTCATTTTTCAAGTTATATAATCTCATTCACAAGTATCATTGCACTTGACATCTTCAGCTTGACAAATGCTGTTATGAGGATGTCAAAGTGTTGTTCATTATTAGATTCGTTAGTTTTCATTCTCAAATGTTTATCTAATTTTTTTTTTCTTATTATTATTATTATTAGCACAGGCATTACACAAATCTGATTTTTTGCATTGCAGCAATTGTTTCAGAGACAAAAATACTTGACAGGTCATTTTTCCATAATATGTAGTTCCAGAAAATATCCATACCCTCACCACCGAGAGAATTTCACATAGGTCCCCATCCTCCCCGGGATACATAGAAATACCCCCTCCCCCATCCCTTTGGAATTCCCATGAGTATTATCAACACCCCCTGTCCCTCTGGACAAAATTCAGTTTGGCAAGGAAGTGTGTTAAAGTTAAAGTAAACACTCCAAACACTACCTTGGCCGTCTATGTTTCACGTCACTGCTGTTTTAATATTCTGGATTAATCAATCATAACATCTGAAGATATGCACTAAGAAAACATACAGCAATTAAAACATGCTTTAAAAGTAAATAAATATGGTGGTAACTTGTCAAATTACCTTTCTAAATGACTACAGTATGTTGCTTTGTAAATGTGGTAAAATTTACATTGAAGGATTGATACAATGTAAGCTGATTGTGAATGAAAATAACATCATACCTTAATCGAGAACATCATTGCAAACACACTCATTAAATGGCCAATTTTTACAGGAAAATTACATTATGTCAAACATATCTTTACAATGTATGTGTTTTCCATACCAGTTGCTATTTGAGATGTTGGCCTAGGGATCATACTCTTTCAGGCCAAATCTTTCTAACAGGCATGTACAATGATACAACGAGTTGACACATCACTGTCTTCATTGGTGTGATATTATTTTCTTGGTTTAAATTCTCAAACCTGAAAACAAAGCAAAAGTGGTCAAAGTTATGTTTTTCTTTCCATCCGGGAAAGCACGACATACTGTGGACTATATAAGCTACAGTGTATCTTTAACACTCGTTAACTGTGAGGGTGGTGCTAGGAGGATATCCATCTACAATCCTGTTTAAACAGTATAGACCTGTCTCATGTAAAACAAACATCTTCAACAGCTAATGCCCTCCTAAAAACGGTCTTGATTGTGATCAAGCTTTTGTGAAAAACATATTTATCACATGACTGCAAATGTTTAAAAAATAATTCCATGATCACGGACTGGAAAAACTATGTGAACATTAAGGATTCTCACTTCTGATGGAGAGCCAACATAACAATAAGTCAATTCTGAAATTTTCCCCCCAAAAAAAAACAAAAAAGAAAAAGGAAAAGGAAGTTGGAAGAAAAAGACTAAGAAGATCCAGTGATTAACATGTGTAAGTCAGAAGTTCATTTTGGAACTGCAAGATCATTCGTGACAGGGTCTGGGACAATACCAGCAGTAATGAGCAATCTCATTACTTGATTTTAGTTCTATTAGGCCTCTAAACCGACTTAATCTTGTAATAAATGATATTTATACATCTACCTTCTCATTGGCTAAAAGCCTACAGTTAATTCTGGGAAACAGCACAACCTACAGATTATTCACTAATCTGCTAGCAGATTAGTGAATAATCTGTAGGTTGCACATGCAATGCATAATTTCCAAGAGCAATGTCAAGTTCACGGGTGATGTGGCATGGATGGTTGAATTGCTTCTTCAACATAATGCGTTTGTCCTTATTTTGTTTAAAACAATGTATAATGATCATGTTTATTATCATACAATGCATTTTTCCGTTCTTTTCATTGGCCGACCAGCCCACCATGTGACCAACAAATAACTACATGTACCTTCAAATAATGGTCTGTTCTTGTATAATACTGTCTAAATGTGTTTTGCTGCAAACAATATTCTGCTTATGTGTAATTGAAACCACGCTCTTGGGTAAAAAATGGCAGATTGCTTCCCTGAGCTGTACATAAGAGAGTGATTTAGATGTGAAAACAAACTGGATCATTGAATGATAAAACAATTATTGAACTTGGTTATTGCAAAATATCATGATTTGTCAGTGTCTCACAGGTCAATTATTTGATCTGTTTGTCACTGGGAAATCACGACAATATTTTGCTCAACATCGTCCAATATTTATTGTTAAATATAGTCACCAAGTACATTAAACTAGTTACCAGTGAGAGAGCTTAAATTGTTTGAGCTGACTATTTTTCCATTTTTGTATATCCAGTGTAACACACTTGCTTGCCGCCTGAAAGATCACAGAAATTTATTGGACTTGATGCTACAATTGGCATGCTGCAATGGAAAGGTTCTATGCAATTCAACTTTATGCCAGGTATATAGTTCTTTAATCATTGTGTATATCTCCATTCTGCAGTGGCATAAGTAAGAACAGATATTATTGAAATTTATTTTTAAGATTAAAAAAATGGGTGACCACCAAAAAATATCAGAAATTACTATAATAAGGAATAGTTTTTATTATTTCCTTTTTACAAAATATTTTTACAACACATTTGTAATATGTTGAGTCATTAATTTCAAGCACTGAATTTAAAATTTTTGAAGCTGCAGGTTAATAAGATCTCAGGCACTTCATATTTTCTGTAGACCAGGAAATGTTGTAATTAATGATATGTTAGCTAAGACGGATTCTGCTCAAAGTTCGAGCAACAAGTGCAAAATTACTTTACTAAAAATCTACTCACAGCATGGTAACTTTTTGAATACTACTTGAAACATTTCACTGCAATTCATTTCCCTGGTTGACCCCGTGATTAAATCCTCAAGCATTCTCAAGAAAGTTCAAGTCAAACCTTGTAAGTATGCTTAATGCTGGGGTTATTGTGTTTTCAACTAATGTGAAATGTCCATTTTAATTGAAATATGGATAACTTAAAGTTCAATTTCAGTCTCAATGCAATAACTCAAGCGGTTTAAGGCCTGGGTCAGGAATGTAAAGTAGAATTATGGTTGGGCAGCTAGATCTCTTGTTGTATTTGTTTTGTCAAGCTGAAATTTTCCCTGATCATAAAACTTGGTGTCCTGCCTTGCCTTGACATATTATTTTGATCACATGACGTGTCACATCATCATTTTGTTAAAATTCAGTAAATCAGCGAATTGGAGGCAAATGATAATATTGTATTGATCAATAAATGAACGTTTTCAATGCAACTTTAAATTATCTACCTTGCTACGTTTGGAATGATCCTTTTTGATTTCATTTTTTAGGAGATATAAAATTAATGATCAAAAGTCGTAGAAAAATGACCTTTGACGCTATAAAATTTTTATGCGAAAAGAGGGGCAGTCATTCCAAACACGAGAGGATGGAAATTATTGACCTGCATCTAAAACATGTTTTTGTTGGATAATACATGTACTACTAAAAACCACCACCAATTCCTCAAATAATGGCTATTTTCCACTTAACATTGAACTGACCTGTCAGACGCACCAATTCTACAGTACTTTAAAATGTTCAGGATGTCAAGCCCTAACTTGGAACTTAATTTGGTTCTATTGTCATTTTATGTCTTCAGATATGTAATAAATTATTCTTACAAGTAAAAGTCTTTGACCCAGACCTTAAAGTACTTGAGAAGTTCTTCTTACCTTCATCAAAAATATTAACATGCAATGAGGTTTTTTTGGTAACTTTATTTTTGCCATTACTGCTCAAATGTTCTGCAGAAATCATATTAATTTGATTATAACAATGAATCTCCATGGCCACCTATTTCTATATTTTAGGAGCTTAAAGAAAGGCATGCAAATAGCATCAAACTCATCAAGTTTCTTCTTGAGCAAGTGGGAACTACATTAGATGTGCTTCCAAAACAAACTCAAGGTATCAACGTCTTTCCATCTTTTTTGTAAATAAAATAATATGTTCTTTTTTAACAACTTCAAAGTAAAACTAGAGGTCATTTGTGGGAATAAATAACATAGGGAAACGAACATTGGTTTGAAATGGGAAGTTTGAGAAACCAAGGGTAAAATAATATTACAGTGTTCCACTAAAGTGAGGAAAACTACTTTTGGTTAAAAAAAAATCAAGGGTTCAAGAAATCAAGACAGCATTGTCACGGTCAAACCTAAAATGGATCTAAGTCCCTCCGTCTAACTCTATCTGTGCAAAGTTTCATGTAGAACAATGTGCTTTCAGTTTTTATACTTATATTAAACATTCACAACTACTTGACCATATTTGTCACACTAGGTCAATAATTGTATTCTTAACACTTCATCAGAAATTGATACTGAGACATTTTGAACTTGACCATGCTGTTGTGAGGATAGCAAAACTTTGCCTGTTTCTGATTTCACTATTTTTTATTTTGAAATATTAAAATATTTAAATTAATTTTTTCTCCATGATCAAGTTTATGTAAACCATTATGACTGTATTGTATTTAGAAATTTAGTTCTAAAAATTGGAGAATGAACAAGACTTATATCAGTCACTGCCACACCGGCTGGTCAGGAAAAACGCTTTGAGTTTGGTCCAACAGGACATGAACAGAAACTCTACACGAGACTTGTGAGAGTTATTCTGTATGATTTAATAATTGGGTTGAAATGTTACAACTTTACCCCATCTGCTACAATTAGCTTTGTCAATGAAAGAAAACATGTGCAGAGATGCCTTATCTGTTAGTGCTGCAAGCTATATTACTGATCAGAGAACTCATTAATTTTAGTGAACAGTTTGTATCACTCCCTCACTTCTCAACCACCTCTAACAAAATTAAATTAATCATCATTTCTGTCCAGACATAACGTCATATAGTATGACAATTATGACATAATAATATGACATAACATCATATTATTATTATTATTATTATTATTATTATTATATTATTATTTTTATTATTATTATCCTTAACATATTTTGATATCATTTCAGTTTCCTTGCATGAAGTGCTGTCTATAGATGAAAAGCTAAAGGCCAAGTTGGGCAAAGTGTTTCAGTTAAACTTTGGTAAAGAAGGGAAATTTAAGGTGAGGACAAAAGCAATAGTTGTTGATTATTACTTATAAATTGGCCCAACTAAGGCGTAAATTATTTATTAAATTATGTCACAAAAACCAGCCTGCTGTGATTGACTGTAGATGGGTACCACATGTATTGGATCTTACGAAAAGCTTTGCGAACAAATTAGAATTAGTAAAACGTTCTAGGTTTTAACGTAAGGAAATCCTGCTAAAAATCTATTTTAGTGTAATTTTGCCGCCTAGTGCATATGGCCTAGTTTTGTGGGGTGCGCGCTGTAAATCCAACATTATTAGCTCAATTTAGAGACGTCATTATTTGGCTGCTAGGATCATTATAATTTACCCATGGATATGGCATCTAGCCAGGTATTGAACTTTGCAAATTGGATTGCAATCAGATTAAACTATAAATCGGAAATATTTAAAACGTTCTATAACATAAATAATGATATACTCCCAGATTGCCTTTCTGGGAGTATCTTTAGAAATTGAGAAAGTTCTTACTTATTATCTGGTCAGAATGTAGCTTTGAACCCAATATGCAATAGCAGACTAATGAGAGGCTCATTAGCCTTTCGTGGGTCAGCCCTCTAAAGTTCAGTAGTATACATGACCCCACAAGCTTTGTAGCCTGCATAGTAGGCATTTCCAAAAAGAAAAAAAAAGCACACATAGGGAACAAAACTGCACTGCGAGTGTAAAATATAAGGAGCAGGGGAAGAGGGCGGGGCGAGCAAACGAAACGGCTTCAATCAATCCCAGACATTTTACCATAGTTAGTAGAGGGGAATGTTTATGAAACTCGACAAAGTTCTTTGTTGTATGTTTTTGTTCTCTTTTTTGGCCTTGACCGTGCACAAAACACAATAATTTACTACTGACCGAGGAACTGACCAATAGAAATGTTTTGATTATGTAACTCATGCATAGTGTATGAATGCAAAACAAAAGATTGTGCACATTTGTGGACCTTCCAACATAAATCGTGACATCTTTATTTGCTCCTTTGATGTTTGCTGGGCTTCATAACCATTCCCCTCTATTAACTGTGATTTTACCGAGTGCCCCAACATGCCAGGCTCTTTTGGGGCGCCAACCGTCACATGAGAACCAATGATAATTAACTTCCAGTAAATCATTTTTGACAAGTGCTCAGTGTGGGCTTGATGGAGTCCACTGAAAGCAAATTCCTTTGCAAAGCTTAAAAAGCGAGCAGGAGAAATGATAAGACAATTACCATATCTGTCATGGTTAGTTTAAAACAAAGTTTGGAAATTGGAGATACAAGTACTTAAAGCCTGATCAAATTGATGCAAGAAACTAAGAACGTCTCTATGAAAACGCATACCTTTCTCAAAGTAAAGCTATGGCAGTCTCTGAAGGTAAACCAGATGAGGATAAATATGACATTTGTGGTATGAAGCAACATAATGTACTTGCAAGCAGATCTAATCAAGCAGCCGATCTAATCAAACTTTGTCCCTCGAAAGCTGATACCTTTAAAGGAGATGGTCACTCCAGAAAACTTTCTCTTTTAGTCTTTGCCTACATGTATAGCAAGTAAAAATTCAGCTTTTCCACTCACTGAAGTTTCAGCCTCTTAAGTGCCCGCTATCCTGAAGAAATTTGTCTAGAAAGATCAACTTTGGAGGCCGCTATTTTGAAACGCAGCCAGGGCGTGTTTATGTGACGTCATTTGGTCCGTCTCAAAATTAGTGGCAAGGAGAAAAACCCGCAACCAACTTGGCACCATTCACAAGGTCAGCAAAATCCATTTTTTCCAAGCAATTTTCAACTTCACTCTCTTCAATGCTATCATTTCAGAGTTTTCAGCATTTTTGGCTCAAACTAATATGGCTCAATAGCAGCCACAACCCAGAGTGGTTAATGGTTTTTATTAGAGTTGGCTATACGTTTTTCAGAGTGACCTTCTCTTTTAAAACATATCTTGCAATAGAAATGGGCGAATACAAAGTGCCAGCACATGACAAATTACAGAGGTGCCAAACTCTGCCAAGCGACAGGCATATAACAGCAGAAACCATGCTGACCTATGACCTCTATAAACTTGCTATGGCAAAGTTTAGCAGTTCCACTCTACTAAAAATTCCTCCTTATAACCCAACATAAAGTGCCCCTCATAAACACGTTTGGAGCAAAGAAAGGTTGACAGACTGAAAAGAGAATGGCAAATGTACAAATGCCATGAACCATAGGAGTCAAGTAGGCCCGTCAACCCAATTTTACACTGGACAGACAGCAAGAATACTACAGTGTACATTCCCGCAATTATTTGATAAATGGTGCTTTTACCACAACAAATTGGTAACATTGTAAGCACGTCCTGTCCATGGACTCTTAATGGCCGTGTAGAAACCAATCCCCCACCTAGTCCCAGTCTGTGCGGCTATGCTTAAATACATGTAGCTCGACCTTTGCGTGGGTTATGCAAATCACAAAGTGTTCATTTGCATTTACAAGTGATAACAACTAATGGTTTGTTCTTTATGCTGATTCGCCATATTCCCAAATCATCAGGTATTTTGTGTATTTCCTATGTTATTAATATGTATTTCCTATGTTATTAATATGTTGTTTCCATTGTTGTAATTAGTTGTTCCTCTCTTAATGCATTATGTTTGGAACATTTATTTTAGAAACCACTGGCAGTGACATGTATAGTTAAGAGTTCAAGTCGTCCAGTAATAAACTCCTTTACATTCTAAAATTGTTACTGGTGCATCAGCTACAGACAGCTTCTTGCTCCCGTTTTAGATCAATGTGTTGGCCGCTTTGCAAAAAAATCTCTCAATCTTTCTGAACAGAAAATGTGAACGCTTCCTCAGACTTGGCCTAGATCTTTTCAAGTGCTGGATGTAATATTATGCATGAACTGTCAAATTTGTTACCGAGTACGTCACTTTTTGATTGACGGGCTACTAACTAATCAAATCACACTCTTGCTCTCTATTCGTGGGCAAACAGAGTTCGGAAAAATGTTTGGGATTGACTGTAGGCAATATTCTTTCAGCAACTGACGTGCTTGCCCAGAAGTCACAAACAGTTTGGTAACAACCTGGCATAAATGCAAATGAAATAACACTAAAATCAACATCTCTTCAAATCAAACAAAAAAGGTTGCTGTTCAAAGTTCATAATTTAATTACTTTAAAGGAACAGAATTTAGCTTTAATTTACAAACTACAATGTGATATCCACACGCAGTATTACAAAGACAGAAACTCAGTCATCTCCACCTCTACAAAATCTTCATCATCCATTCATTCATCCGACATTCAAAATTCCATCAACCTTCTTAAAGACGACAATGCATCCCTTCAAAAAAGAATCATCAATATCAAGCTTTCTCAACGTACTTCTCACTCCAACAGAATCTCATTCCTCAAAAGATACCACAAAGGACACAGACTAACAGTTCAACTCAACAAAGCTAATACTATCTACAGACAATTCTTCAACCTCTTCACCTCAAGACTCAATCTCTTCTATACTAACGTCGCTAATCTCATGAATCTGGATCTTCAACATCAACGTTCTGAACTTATAAACAAAGAAAAGGACAAACTATCATCGACCAACAAAATCCACAATTTCACAACAACATCTTTACCACCAGAAACCATATCTTTACTTAACAAGGGCACCAACTTTATTCCTACTACCTCCACTTCAAGTACATCTTCGCTAACCCGCACCATACTCTCCGAAGTCAACACCACTCTCTGTTCCATCATCCACAAGAAGAACTATCAACCTCAAATCAAGCCATCCGCATCTCGAAGAACTTCACACCGCTTTAAACCTTATTCAACACATTCTCGTCCACTCACTCTACTAAAGCAAGAACAAACTAGACCTAATTTTAATTTACATCTTATTGACTATGTTCAAAATACTGTTTTATATTCTAAAGAAATCCTACAATCTTTTAATTTACGTTCAATTGTTAATCGTAATCTCCATAACATCACCCCACAAACTACATCTCACATTACTAACCTACAGAAAGACAATGACATTATACTGACTATGACTGACAAAAACATGGGTTGGGCATTAGTGCCCATCTCGTGGTTTTCTACAGAATACAACCGACATTTTTCCGACATCACGACCTACAGACGCATTGATAATTTTGACATTTCAAATACAGTTACAAACTCCAACAGATTACTCAACAAACTTAAACAGCGTTTGTCTACTATTATTTCTAACCATAGCAACCAACATTTACTTGACTCTATACCACAAGACCAACTACACCTACCCTACATGAAACTACTACCTAAAGTACACAAACTGGACAGACCTGCTTTACACAACAACATTACAGAGCTTACAGGACGACCCATTATCACCGCACACAGTTGGACGACATCAAACCCTTCACGACTACTTGGAACTGAACTAGACAATATTATTTTACAACTGAAAGAATTTTTTAAAGAACGAGACATCATTTTCCCTTTAATTTACAACTCCACCGACTTACTGAATTTATTAGACAAACAATACATCACTGACATGGACGACCTTTGTTTCACGACCTTTGACTTTACCTCACTTTACACTAACATCACTTACCATGACACTATTCATGCTATCATTACAAGCTGCAAACTGCTTAACCTGCCAATTTTTTATAGGGATTATCTGCTTAACCTAAATAATTTTATTAACCAACGCAACTTTTTTGCTGCTGGTAATTCCACCTACCAGCAAATTAAGGGGGTCGCTATGGGGAGCTACCATAGCCGGCAAATTGCGGACCTCGTGCTTTTACTAAGCGAATTTTCTTTTTTTAACAAGACTAATTGCTTGGCTAATATTTTAATTTTTTGTCGCTACATAGATGATGGTTTTATGCTTACTAATAAAGCTGACCTATCTAACATCATTACTAACCTTTGCAGCTCATACCCTTCACAAATACCCATCACTTTCATCTCCAATCACAACACAACACATTACCTGGACCTCACTTTATCATTCAACCACTTCACCATCATGAATCACAAAGTTCACTATCAAGTATACCAAAAACCACATCACAAGTACATGTATCCACATTTTTCATCCAATCATCCACAACACATTTTCACTGGCATCATAAAAACTGAGACAATACGATACAGTAGACTTTCCGCGACTCCAGACGACTACAACTTTATACACAAACTGTTCTCCCTACGACTAATTGCTTTGGACTATCCTGACAAACTGATCTCTGAACATTCCTTCCCCTGGCTTACGCTAACTGCCCACAGACGACGTCATAAAGATCAGCAAACTGACAAACAAAAACCGACTGTTTACTACAAAACTTTATACAACAAAGACAAACGGACCGACAAAATCGTCACTGACATTCTCCGTAAATACCGCACACCTAACATACCAAACCTTACAAAAACATACTGTAATTCCACAAAACTTCACACATTACTCCTTACCAATAAATTACTTCACCAAAAATTAGTCATCCATCAAAATTCATCTACAGATTTAATTTAACTAATTTTTATTATTTCTTGTATCATTATCATCGCTGTTATCACCAGATCAGATTTAAGAGATATCATAGATGAAATACAAAATATTGATTTACTAGCTACACTTTTATAATTCCAATACCACCATATTTATTCTAGTTAAGATGAAAGACACACATGTCTATTTGAAATATTTTCAATCCAGTTTACTCACTAAATTTGAGTGTGCCTGTAATAGACCAAAATTTATTTTTGACATAATCTCTCCATGTATGGATCATAACAATTTTCCAACCGTTTCTTAGTACAATATATTCCTATGTTCGCATTACATTCTGTACATAACATCACTGTACTGTACATAGCATCACTGTACTGTAAACTTAACTCGATTTAAGCTAAGCTTCACCTTATCTATAGGCTTGTGTACATAGTAATAGAGAATTTAGCTTGGATTTGTTGTATCGAATTTACTCTATAACAGAGATTTCGCTTACGATTTGGGATATTATTCTATCATTTCTACGCCATATTTCTTAAATAAAGATTCATCAGTAACCTTTTGTCTGTTTTAGAACGATAAATCATTGATTTGAAAATCTTTCTCTCACATACCGGTTGGCCAGTACCCAGCGGTTTTCCATCGATTTCGAAGGTTCCACTTGCGAAAATTATTACTCAACCCTCCACGTTGACAATTCCTTCAAGACAAGCTTTTGTTTTACCCCTTGCCCATTGTAGAAATTACCCTTACTATAACAAAATTGTTCATCGAAGCCTGAATCCTTCCATCGGGTCGCCATTCTGTGAATGAAACCCTTCGTGACTATACCATAATCCTTTTTAAACCACAATTCATACGTCATTAGTAATCACGCAATCACGTATGGCGCAATCTCGGCGTCAATCTGGAAACAATTTTTTACAGTCTTCAGCTAGTTACTTTAAAGGGTTTCCTTTACGGGTTTTTTCTTTTCAAAGTTTTTTTCCTATCAAGTGTTTATTCCTCTGAACGTAAGTACCTTTTTTATTGTCTTTTACACTGATACACAAAATTTTATTTCATTTTAATAGGGCTTCCCTTACCAAAATTAGGTACATAAAAGTATACCTGAACTGTACCTGAGGTATACTTCGAAAGCTTCGAAAGTACCTTTTCGTGATCAGGTACATTCTAGGTGTACCTAAAATGTACCTCAACATTTTAGGCACATTTCTGGGTTCATTTCAGGCACCTACTGTTGTACCTGAAATGTACCTGGTCAATGAAAAGCTCTGAGGTACAATTCAGGTACAATTTGCACAGTACCTCAAAAGTACCTCGGGTAACTTACGAACTGCACTAATTCTGCATGCATGCATGTGTAAGAAAGTTATCTGGGTACATTTGCGAGGGTGTAATTGTTTTCTGACAGATTCAAATTTATTTTTAAATTACAGCCATAACTAAGAATATATTTAAAGTACAGTATCTGCATGCAGTCAGAGATACCAAGAAAACAAAAGGATATTAGGGACTATCAATTTCAGCAAAATCAACCAGCAATAAGTTAGTTTTCGGGTCCATTTTTATTCAGCTTGTAATTGTGTGGTATATACTAAAACAATCATTCACCGCAGTGTCACTGACTGAAAGTGGTGGATACACTGTATCTACCTCCACCTTGGTGAATAAGAATTTGTTAAATAATACATCAAATGTTATTTCATCACACTGTTTTGAATAAAGCTTGGGAAATGTTAGTTAAAGATAAAGTCTGCAGTCTGCCCGCATCAGGGCAGAGCTTACCCTGGCTTCTGTAGCATGAGGCAACTAGAGTATTAATTTTTACTCCCCCTGGATTGGATGCTAGTCCATTGCATTAGGTTAACCCAACATTAAATTCAGCAGTACCCATTTACACACCAGGGTGAAGAGAGGCTCCAAGTAGTATCTTGCACAAGAACACAATGTGGTGTCCAGGCCAGGGCTTGAACCCGGATCGCTCGATCCAGAGTCCAGCACACTATTCATTAAACCACTGTGCTTTCCAAAATGGAAATGGCAGAGTTAGATGGCATATACAGCCAAAAACTGATGCTTGATCAGTACATTAAAAACAGTTTAACAAGATTTTAATACAAGTTTAGATTATTTACACTTCTGATGATGAACCAACATCAAATTTGATATAATCTGTAAGCACACTGATAAATACAATTTGCAAAAATATTACAAAACAGAAAGATAACTTAAAAAATGACCATCAATATGGTATACATTATCTCCCTACTTGAAATGAAATTCTGAAAGATTCCCTTTCTAATAAATGTAACAGAGAGAGAGAGAGAGGAGGGCACATAGTTCCCAGTGTTGTGGTCTGGCCTTGTTTCACGGGTTGGTGCTTCACGTAGGATAACCTCATTGCACCTTTCTCCCTTGGACAGAATTGTCCAAGAAAATTACTATGACTATGAGAGAGAGAGATAGCCTCCCCCCCCCCCCCCCCAAGGCATATATTAACTACGTCCATTTTCAGAAAATTTTCAAATACAAGAGATGTGAGATATAAACGAGCTGATTTAAAGAATTTAACACCTTCAATAAATAAGTTTATACGCTTCTCCCTGCGTGTTAAGGCCTTACGAAAAACATGTACACATCACCTCAAAAGGTTCAAAACATATAAGCCCATGGTCCTATTTTCAAAATTTTGAGGCATATGAATATCCTCAACACTTGGGCTCCATCACCAAAAAAGGGCCTGGATGGAACAATTCTATCATTTCTGAATACCCTTTTGAGGGAATTTTATTACCTTTTTCGAAATTGCTGCCAATTTTGGCAACTACTTTGGAAAAGGCATAATTTGATTAAAAGTCAGTGATGAACATACGAGTCTGGTTTTCTTTCATTGTCATCTGCACCCTATTTGTGTGATGAAGCTCATTGTTAATGTTGGTCGTCATTCCTAATATAAAGCATATTATTATTATGAACAAAGAACTTACTCTCGTTCAATCTGGTTTGGAACTAGGCATACAAAGTCAACATTTGAACCCGCATATGAAACAAACACACAGGCTGAACTAATTGCATTTAATGGCACCGCTACAGTATTCTTTTTGTCATGATTGACTGGAACAATGTGACCTGCTGTAGCATTAGTAATGGTGTCTGATGATAACTTTACTTGAGCCTTCTCAAGCAAATGCGAAACTGCTAAGTAATGTGGAATACAGCAAACACATTGTAAAGACTCCATACAAAAGATGGCATTGGGGCATCTTGGGTAAACCTCAACATAATATTTAATCTGGTAAATGTTACCATCCTTGGTTAGCACACTGGAGCTATTTCTTTTCAGGACACTTTTATAATCTTCACTGTGCAGTACTTGTTCACCGATAGAAATTCTTTTAAACTTCTTAACATCTCTCAACTGTCCTACCTGTTTCTCTACTGCAGTCTTGTCCTCACCATGCAATGTAAAAGATGTCATAGCCCCAACACATCTAATATTGTCAAGCAGCAAGGTCTGCCTCTGAGTACTTTCCCCCCTACCTTTGCGTGCTAACTTTAAGTAAAAGTCATAAGCCCCTGTGCCATAAGTAAGACATGTATCCATTTGAGGGAGCTTCTGATTGATCGATACAGCAAGAGTAATCTGCTGTTCAATGCTCTGTGTCCCGTGAAAAAGTTTCCTGAGTTCTCCATTATAATCTTCAAAGTAAAAACAACTTTGAGACCACAGTGGGCCCAGGTCCCTTACCTTCTCTACAAGGTGTAACAGCATATGGACATTTGAAGTCTCATACCTCTTGCCATAGAAGACAGACATATTTAAACAGAAATGCTTTAGAAGTGCAGATGCCTGTTTGAGATCTTTCTCAGTAATAGATTCTTTCAAGAGTGAAAAAACTGCTTGAACTAGAAGAAGGAAGTGCTGATAATAATCATCTGGCAAAATCCCTAGAAGGCAAGGCAAACCATAATAAAGGAGAAATGACTTGTACTCAGATGCCTTAAAGTGCCCAAGATCCTCTAAACTACGGGGAACTCTCGAGATAAAATTTGGAGGTTTGATACTTAGAAGTCGAAGATTAACATCTTTCATCCTGCTACTGATACTAAATGCTTCTGAACGGTATTGCTTATCAAACCATAGATGCAGTAGCATTTTCATCACCCCTAGCAATATACAATGCATGTAATCTACAGCTACCCCTCTTATAATGTCAAATTTGGGGAGAAACATAAACCATGTTGTCCCCTTAACTCCACACAGTGGTGCTGCTTTTCCTGCAAGTGCCTGTCTGTCTGCATTTTTTGCATGGGTAACTGTTTCTTGGTGAGTACGTGGTTTTCCATGGCCAGTTGAACTTGAGATATTAAATGGATACGCATGAGTGGACCCCTTCTCTCCAGTCTTTACCGTCTCTCCCGCAGAATCACAGAATGGACAGCCATGAAACCCATTGTACTGTATCATCTCCATAAAACAGCAACGGGCAGGAGCATCAAACACACCACAGAGGAGGATAGCTCTTACTTTCCATTTCACAGTACCAATGATAACCTCAGTACCTAAAACCAAACATCAGACTTTTCCTGGTACATAATTCACAACAAAAATGATACATGAAAGGCACTATATATATGAAACAAACAAAAGTTGCACGAGAACACTTGTCACAAAGTATGATTACCTAATAGCTACTGTGTGAAAGTAGCAGCATTATGTTTTCTACATAACATAGTCACTGTCAAAGTAATTTTCTTGGACAATTCTGTCCAAGGGGAAAGTGCAATGAGGTTAACCCTATGTGAAGCACCAACCCATGAGACAATGCCAGACCAAAACACCAGGAACTACCTGCCCTACTCTTTTCATACTGTCAGACTAAATGTTTCCTGGCCACAGTATGTATTCGGGGTATTAGACTGTTCAGTCTCCTATTTTTCCATGAAAACTGAGGAGAGTACAAAAAGACCATGGGTACATCTGGGTGCAAAGGGGGTTAATAGTGTGGGGGTAGAGGAGCAGCAAAAATAGGGGGACTGTAACAACATCATTCCGTCTCGATCTGACAGAGTTAATTGCTTTAGCAACAGCAACACCTCATTGGTTGAATGAACAATAGGTTTCATTAGAGCAAAGCAGAGCAATGACAACTTGAGTGACAGAAAAAAACATTCATCACTTCACAGCTCAGGCCAAAATGGCATTGATTATAAGAATTTTCAGGTATTGTTTTGATTTTGATTGTCTGCCAGCATGTCATCTTGGAGGACTGAAAGAAAAGCATGGACAAAAGCGGCTGTTACTCATTCACTGGCAGGAAAAGAGCATAATGTATCAAAGTTTCTTTTTTCTGTTGAAGAAAATGGTGGGAACCTCTGCATTTAATAAAGACACTCCCCCAATCAAGAGTGTGGGGAAAATTAAGTTTCCCTCCCAGTAATAACTCAAATGCGTTCAATCTTGAAGTTAGAGGCTTGAATCTCTTGGAGGAATTTTGGCATCTCCATCCCTTTGCGCAATCTTAGAGATTTTTGCCAATTTTTTCTGCCAGTGGGTGACCCCTAGCATCCCCACCCAGTCTTTCTGTACTTTCCCCAGTGTTTGCTCGCACGAAGAGAACAAGATGGCAACACCTCAAACCCAACGATTGACCCTTTGAATTCACAGAAAAATAGGGGACTGTGAGCAGTCTATAGGGGGAGTACTGTTAAATTGAATTTATATTAAAATTTCTCACATATACCTTTATAGAAAAGGTCTTTGAGTGATTCTGCAAAGGGCTTCATGAAAGTCTTAAAGAATGGCTTCTCCTTTCCAAACCAGAGGCCAACAAATAGTCGGTGTTTCCTGGTGAACCTGAAAAAGAATATGAGAGTAGGAACCAGTGACAAAAAATAATGTTCTGGTTTGCAAACCAGTCCACATTTGTATTTAAGGTATTCATGAGGAAGTCCACTAATTTAGCCCCTAGTGTCCACAAAAAGTGCTTTATTGCAAATATTTAAATTCTAGAGAAAAATGTACCCTATTTATGTACCATTTTTGTGTGATAAAACTAAAAAAAAAATTGGAATATTGCATTTTGATCATTAAGTTAAACAAACTGTGCATGCACAGCTTCTTTCACACAATATCAGCTACAAAAATATGCATACTTCTACCTCATTATCAAAAGTAAAATAATGACGCTGCCATCAATTGTTTTTAAACACATTGTTTTCATTTTTTGCAGAAACATGCAGATATACATGTATTTGTATCAGGGATGTCGCTAAGTGCCGAATGCCAACAAATTTTGCCGGCTGAGGATGATGAAGTGAACGTCACCTGAATTTTGGCATCACAAACACAGAGAGAACACAATAGAAGCGACCACATTCTAATTTTAGCCAACTAAACTCCCACACTGACTGGCAGTCAATTTTCTTAGAGACATCCCTGTTGCATTAAGAGATATTTGGCAAAATGGTTCACCTGTAGTTTGGGGGAATCTCATTTATTATAAGATAAACGGGCCAAACAGCAAACTTCGAAGACCGAAATAATGACACACCATCAGTATTGACTTGGAATGAAATGTGTACTTCATTCTTTAGAGGAGAGGAACCTCTAATGAAGCCATCACTATTAAAGTACTCCTTGTACAGTCTTCCATCTAGAACATCACATATGCTGTGATCTTTCTTTCTTTTATGAGAATCTTTAAGAGTCAAGATATCTTGAAGAAGACTCCCATCTGATTAAAACAAAACGAAATGTGGATTATTTCTGATTGAAATGAGCAGTGCAGTTAAATCTCCATACTACAACAACTAATCTTCATATACTTACTACTAAACAAAGACTGAAGCTGGTATGCAATGGGCACCACCACAAAATAAGAGTAGTTCTTCTTATTAGTCAAGTCTTGTAAGCATGTTGGGCAAACATCTGGTAGTTTTTGACCAAGATATGTGAGGCAATTGGCATGTGTACAATAGTAATGGAATTCAACTGGGCTTCGTAGTTCTTTGCAGAACTGGGTAAAGAGCTTGGTCGTTTTCTTGAAAATATTTGGAGATATGCAGTGAAGTTCCACTAAAACCAAGAGATCTGCAAAGGCATCGCCAGTGATGCCATGCTTCATCAAGAAGGAAAGGATAAGAAGCATGCTAGTCATAAGAGTTAGACGAGCACCAGCATAGAGTGGGAAATCTTCTCCCTCATTGTTTGCACCAGGATCTTTGTCATTCAAATCATCAGTAATATCTATCAGAAACAAATGGAGATTATATTAGTGTTTTGTTTCTGCTTTTAAGGGCAAAGTTACATGATACCAGCTAGTGGCTGTGATATGCGACATGCCAAATGTTTTGCCTAAAATCAAATGTGAGTGTGCACGTACAAAACCAAAATTAGTATCTAAACAATGTTGATCCAGGAAGGATAATGAGGTTTTCGCGTCAGCTTTCTTCTTTGAGTCGGCCACAGTCCATCAACTTGTATGATTTGGGCATATGCTTTAATAAATAAATGACTTTACAGTTAAACCAAGTGAAGCACACCTCTCAAGATTACATTAATATGTATTTGAATATTGAACTTGCTAGTCATTTAAAAAATCAATGCTAAATTGATTTTATTACATTAAACCCGTTAGCTGAATTCTTCGAATAACTCGTGGGCTCAATTTTCCAATTATCAATTCATTATTGCATTCTTGAACCAACTAGTGGGTTGAATATTCAAATAATCAATTCATTAATGCAATCTTGAGGGATACGCTTCACTTGGTTTGACTGTAATACACGTGAGTCCATGTCATCTCCAAAGGAATGTTTGTTATTTTAATAGTCTTAACATGAGTACATTGTTACAAGTTTGTTTCCAGGAAATAATCAAGAAAATCTAAAGACTAAAGGAAACCTGATTATGAAGCCTTTTTTGATAAGATATGTTACCCCATGGTAATGAAATGCATGCCACCTTTACTATAAAATACAAGTCTGTCCTTTTACCTAAATTATATCTTGAAAACTTTGTAGATCCAAAATGCAACAATTTTAGAGAAATGACAAATATGTGCCGGTATCTTAAACTGTGTTAGGCCACCTCAATTTGATTGACAGCCAGAGTAAGAGCCAATAGGTCTAAAAGGTTTTCAACACCATTGCGATGGGAATATTACAGAAAATGTATGGAATCAAAAACTAACACAATTTATGAAATGGCACTTTGAGGTAGCAGGTAAAAGAGTTCGCTAGTGAAATCTGGGAATGTGGAAAGCCCACTGTCCAGCGAGAAAACTGTTTTTTCGACTTCCGGGGTAATCAAAAAGGACGTGTGCTTTACACAGTTTTATTAATAAAACAAACCTTCAAAGTCGTTGCACCAAGAAAACTCTTCATCGTCTGCATATTTACAATTGCTGCAATAACAATGAGGGCTACATTCTTCTTCGAAAGACTCTAAGTTAATATTCCCATCATCGTTTGGAGGATGTCCAAAGTCTTCCACACCAGTGTTGTTAGGCGCTCTTTCTTCACCGTCAACGCACGAAACAAAATCTTGATGGTCAATTTCGACGCCATTCGTAACGCTAGATCCTTCAATGTTACAAGAACTGGATGCTTCTTCGCCTTGGGAATCAGTGTCGCTGCTGTCTACGGAACAAGCAGCATTACAACAACTAGCTGCATTGCTAACGTCCACCTCAAGACTTTTTGTTCTCCATTCTGAAACACGAGGTTCTTTGACATCTGGTGCACTCATCCACGATAAATATGGACCTCGACATCGCTTTCTAGAGTTGTTTTTCCTTTTCGAAGCATTCATCTCTGATCTCTGTTATTCGTTGTCACAGCAACACTTCAGAATAGACAAAAAATGTACCATACTTCACCAACAACAACCGGCTTCGCTCATTTTAAAATTCGTTGCAGATAAACGGGCCAAACAGCAAACTTCGAAGACCGAAATAATGACACACCATCAGTATTGACTTGGAATGAAATGTGTACTTCATTCTTTAGAGGAGAGGAACCTCTAATGAAGCCATCACTATTAAAGTACTCCTTGTACAGTCTTCCATCTAGAACATCACATATGCTGTGATCTTTCTTTCTTTTATGAGAATCTTTAAGAGTCAAGATATCTTGAAGAAGACTCCCATCTGATTAAAACAAAACGAAATGTGGATTATTTCTGATTGAAATGAGCAGTGCAGTTAAATCTCCATACTACAACAACTAATCTTCATATACTTACTACTAAACAAAGACTGAAGCTGGTATGCAATGGGCACCACCACAAAATAAGAGTAGTTCTTCTTATTAGTCAAGTCTTGTAAGCATGTTGGGCAAACATCTGGTAGTTTTTGACCAAGATATGTGAGGCAATTGGCATGTGTACAATAGTAATGGAATTCAACTGGGCTTCGTAGTTCTTTGCAGAACTGGGTAAAGAGCTTGGTCGTTTTCTTGAAAATATTTGGAGATATGCAGTGAAGTTCCACTAAAACCAAGAGATCTGCAAAGGCATCGCCAGTGATGCCATGCTTCATCAAGAAGGAAAGGATAAGAAGCATGCTAGTCATAAGAGTTAGACGAGCACCAGCATAGAGTGGGAAATCTTCTCCCTCATTGTTTGCACCAGGATCTTTGTCATTCAAATCATCAGTAATATCTATCAGAAACAAATGGAGATTATATTAGTGTTTTGTTTCTGCTTTTAAGGGCAAAGTTACATGATACCAGCTAGTGGCTGTGATATGCGACATGCCAAATGTTTTGCCTAAAATCAAATGTGAGTGTGCACGTACAAAACCAAAATTAGTATCTAAACAATGTTGATCCAGGAAGGATAATGAGGTTTTCGCGTCAGCTTTCTTCTTTGAGTCGGCCACAGTCCATCAACTTGTATGATTTGGGCATATGCTTTAATAAATAAATGACTTTACAGTTAAACCAAGTGAAGCACACCTCTCAAGATTACATTAATATGTATTTGAATATTGAACTTGCTAGTCATTTAAAAAATCAATGCTAAATTGATTTTATTACATTAAACCCGTTAGCTGAATTCTTCGAATAACTCGTGGGCTCAATTTTCCAATTATCAATTCATTATTGCATTCTTGAACCAACTAGTGGGTTGAATATTCAAATAATCAATTCATTAATGCAATCTTGAGGGATACGCTTCACTTGGTTTGACTGTAATACACGTGAGTCCATGTCATCTCCAAAGGAATGTTTGTTATTTTAATAGTCTTAACATGAGTACATTGTTACAAGTTTGTTTCCAGGAAATAATCAAGAAAATCTAAAGACTAAAGGAAACCTGATTATGAAGCCTTTTTTGATAAGATATGTTACCCCATGGTAATGAAATGCATGCCACCTTTACTATAAAATACAAGTCTGTCCTTTTACCTAAATTATATCTTGAAAACTTTGTAGATCCAAAATGCAACAATTTTAGAGAAATGACAAATATGTGCCGGTATCTTAAACTGTGTTAGGCCACCTCAATTTGATTGACAGCCAGAGTAAGAGCCAATAGGTCTAAAAGGTTTTCAACACCATTGCGATGGGAATATTACAGAAAATGTATGGAATCAAAAACTAACACAATTTATGAAATGGCACTTTGAGGTAGCAGGTAAAAGAGTTCGCTAGTGAAATCTGGGAATGTGGAAAGCCCACTGTCCAGCGAGAAAACTGTTTTTTCGACTTCCGGGGTAATCAAAAAGGACGTGTGCTTTACACAGTTTTATTAATAAAACAAACCTTCAAAGTCGTTGCACCAAGAAAACTCTTCATCGTCTGCATATTTACAATTGCTGCAATAACAATGAGGGCTACATTCTTCTTCGAAAGACTCTAAGTTAATATTCCCATCATCGTTTGGAGGATGTCCAAAGTCTTCCACACCAGTGTTGTTAGGCGCTCTTTCTTCACCGTCAACGCACGAAACAAAATCTTGATGGTCAATTTCGACGCCATTCGTAACGCTAGATCCTTCAATGTTACAAGAACTGGATGCTTCTTCGCCTTGGGAATCAGTGTCGCTGCTGTCTACGGAACAAGCAGCATTACAACAACTAGCTGCATTGCTAACGTCCACCTCAAGACTTTTTGTTCTCCATTCTGAAACACGAGGTTCTTTGACATCTGGTGCACTCATCCACGATAAATATGGACCTCGACATCGCTTTCTAGAGTTGTTTTTCCTTTTCGAAGCATTCATCTCTGATCTCTGTTATTCGTTGTCACAGCAACACTTCAGAATAGACAAAAAATGTACCATACTTCACCAACAACAACCGGCTTCGCTCATTTTAAAATTCGTTGCAGAGCAATCTCGTTCCCAGAGCCCACGTGTCCTTTGGTCAGCACCAACGCTGACCAAAGGACACGCGGGCTCTGGAAATGCAGAGCCACGAAGAGCCACGATCTTTCTGACCCGATTTTCTGAGCATGTGCAGAGTATTCGTTTCACAATCTCAGCCAATCAGATTTGCCAGATTTGACGGGAAGTCCGTGAAAAGCGCGGGCTTTTGAAAGCTTACCGCCCGCCTTTTCCCGCCCTGCTTTTTCCCTTGAAGACTGTCGGACAGAATTGCTCTCGCACAACAGTTCTTCGATTTTTAGCTTCAATTATCTGGAAAGTATGATAGGAAGGCGGCAGGTACGACCACCAGCACAAGCAGATGCAAGTAAGTGACTTTTTCGCCTTTTTTGGGGGGGATATTATGAATAATTTGGTCGTTGTCAGTAATGTTGTGCTCATCCTCGGTGTGCGTACGTGCAAGAACCCGCGTTGAAACTCAGGAGTGATGACGGACAAAGAACGACAATACAAAACAAAGAACTCAAAAAAATATAAAACAGAAGACAATTGGCAAGGCTGCTGCTGCCCAACGGGCGCCTGGTCGCCTGAGGCACGAAAAGTAAAGAGTACGGGCCAACTTAAGGTAATTCCCTTTTCTGAAAATGATCACAAGATCGAAAACGTTTAGTCAATATTTTTAACAGTTTTTACCTTTTACTATTTTATCCCATTGTTCTACTATCAAACTTTTTTTGAAACTTTGCATAGTTAACATTCATGACATGAACATTAAAAAAATGCAATAAAAAATGGGGTCACCGTGCTAGTTTACGCGTCAGCAGGCTCTTAAAATGGCGTATTTTTACTGGTTGCGCGTTAAAAATTCGAATAATCTTCATACAGACTGAAGTCTTGATTTCTTGAAAGACACAAAGTTTTATGTTGAAAGTAAAGCTTCTTTTATTCACATAAGTAGTATTGCTTCATTTAAGCCGTTTTTGATTGCCTGGTTGCGGGAATACTGCCCGTTTTTGGGCAGTTCCGTGGTTAGCTTGAAGTCCTCGCCTTGGTCAAAATACACCCAGTATGGAACTATTTTGCCAAAAAAAATCATGTTCTACTATCAAACTTTTTCCCTTCTTCAAATATGTTCTTTGTTAGACTGTTCTTAGCAAATGCCCCCCCCCCCCCAAAAAAAAAAAAAAAAAATCGAGGGTCACCGAGCTCGTTTAATAAAAAAGGAGCATTTATTTCGCTATCGAGCTTAGTTTGGGGGAAATCTCTTGGGTTTTGTACGTGCACGCACTCATTTGCGCGCGCTAATGACGCGAAAATCGTGCGCAGTAGGGATGCGCAATGCAATATTTAACAATTATTCACCGAAGTGGAGGTGAATAGTGGTGGATATTTACCGAGCCGCGAAGCGGCGAGGTAAATATCCACCACTTTCACCGACACTGAGGTGAATAATTGTTTTAGTATATACCACACAAGCTGAATAACTAGCAGCCCAAAGAGTAACTTCATTAGTTAAAATATAGCGACAAAAGCCACTTTGTTTTTCTTCGGCTGCTCGGAGGTGAATAGTGCTTGGCTAATCACCTCCGAGCTAGCCAATCAGCTCGCGCGAAAAGTACTATTCACTTGTGTGGTATATACTAATAAGGAATTACCTTAAGTTTAGTTCAAGAAGCCCGAGTGGGCGCCTCGACATAAAGTTTTTATTCCCGTCTAATCTGTCCGATGACTCCAATCTTCTCATGAAATTGGTCAAAAAGTCATTTCCACAATAAATTAAACGGAAAACAACAGCTTCTCTGGTGCTGTTTTGCTTTTATCACAAAAAATATGGGCCAAAACACGGCAACAAAGTCTCTCTCTGCTCACAAAACAGCCAAAAACAACCACATTTGAAAATCGCCCAATAATGCATTGCAAGCTCAATCCTGAATAAATGTTCATCATGTATGCCAATGGATTGTGTCTCAGTTGATACCTTACTGATTTCAGTTGCAAAATCACTATTTTGATAACAAATACCTTTGGAATTGGAGTGATGATGATACTGTCATTATATTTACAACCGAGTTAAGATAAATGTAGGTAAATTTGTTGTTTCTGGCCAACGTGGTCAGGCTTGAGAAAATTTTCCACTCATTCAATACACTTGAATAAGAAGACCACAGCACAGGTGTTCCAACCTTACAATTCTACAATGTATAGACAACAAATGGATAATTTAGAAGGACAGTTGAAGGTATCTATAGATGCCATTGTAGGTATATTGACTCACCGTAATACTACTTTTTGCATTAATTTTACAGGTTTCGTCTTGGTCGAATTCACAGAGGATGGTGAATTTGAGATTTATACGGAAGATAAAGTGAAGAAAACCGGTTTGGGCCTGTTTCTGGCACCCTATGGTCCACATAAAGTTGACTACCCCTGTAGAATTATACAGTTATCAAGTAAGTTGCTGTTTACAAATAACAATATTAAGTCTATCTAAGGTGTCAGCTGCTGCATTTTATTAACTGTGGCTTACTTGATTAGTCAAATTGGTAAAACTGACGCCTGCCTTGGCTGTTGGACCCAGGAGCAAAGCTGATTTCTAAATGCTTGCTAGTCATTTTAATCAAAACACTATGGGTTTGGCAGTGTTTCTTGCCAAATCAAAATGGCTGATGGTCTTGAGATTAGAAAATAAACAGTCAAACCTCAATAATAATATTATTAGTATGATAATCATGACTTTTTCTTTTGTCCCAGTATTGCTATTAGAGATTTGTTTTCTTGGTCTCTGTTGTTTTCCCAAATGTATCATTGATATTCACATTTTTTATCTTGCTGACTCTCAATTACCCAGACATTTTACCCAGGTCCCCATGAGCCTGGATAATTCAGGTACAACTGAACCACTTTTAAAATTGGACCTAACTTGCAGCATGCATTTTCTAATATCTGTAGTTTGCATGATCTTAACTGTACTTGTTTGTCATATTTGCTAGGTAATAAAGCAGAACTCCTTAAGATGAAAAATGAGTATGTGCAATTAGGCAGTGGAAAGGATGGTGAATTCACCAATAATGAAGGCATGAGAGATGATGGTCACAATGAAAGTGAGGGGGAGACATCAGATGAGGAAATAGAAGAAATTCAGAAAACAAAAAAGAATCAGCAAGAGCAAACTAAGGGCAAAAAGGAAAAGGGAGAAAAACCAGTACAGAATAAAGTTAATCAGTTAAGAATGGAAAAGAAGAAGAAGAAGATAACAGCAAACCAGAAGACAAAGCAGGAAGAACAGCTGAAGAAAAACGAAGAAAAAGAACAAAAAAAGCAGGAAATGTTAAAAATGAGAGAAGAAAAAAAGAAAAAGAAGGAGGACCAACAGAGGAAAAAAGAGGAGAGACAGTTAAAACAGAAAGAACAGGAACAGAAGAAACAAGAGAAACAGAAGAGGAAAGAGGAGCAGGAGAAAACCAAGGCACTTCTCCTACAGAGAAACCAAAGTATAATGGAACAAATGGCAGGCTTTGAGGAGCATGACACATGGGACTTAGACTCAACATCCCAGCAAGAACCCCAATATGATAACTTCACTGCTGATGTTGTTGATGAAAGTGTTTCTCTTATCTCCTCTTGTCGGCAAATTATGCAGCTAGGAGAAACCCCCTTGGTACAGAACGTGCAAAGGCCACAAGTTCATCAAAACCCAAACAAGAAACCACACCCAACTACAGGCAAGAAATGCCCAAGAAAGCAGTTCATACCTGAAACAGCTTCCAGAAAAGTTCCTGAAGGCCCTAATGCCAAAAAGCTAAAAGTACCTGAATCAGCAACCTATAGCAGTAGTTATTCACTAGTACCAACAGCCTGTAGTAGTACATGTAAGTCACAATTACCAGGAGTCTGCAATAACTGCACTGTGTTGCTGAAGGAGCTGGAGGATGCAAGGTATCAAATCCAGTCCTTGAAGCAAAAACTTGAAGGTACAGTGTGCCAAATATTTTTGAAGTTGTGAGTTGATGCTGGCAATATATTATGTACATGTGTTTCAAATACTTGTGACGAATTTTGAGGCTTTCCTTTCATTCACATTTAGTGGTGAAAATTTTGAAATCCCATGTGCCAAATGAAACAGTAGATTCCAGTTCGATCCTGTTCCAGGCCAACATATTCCAAGTCTCACTCCAAAATACAAAAAAATCAAAACAGCTGATTGGTCGAATAGATCAATCAATTTCCAGTGAGCTGGCCAAGAAGTCTACCTTGAAAGGTGGTCCACTTTTCGGAAAACTAGGCTGTTTGGAAAGAAGTATTCCATTTGGTGTCAAGTTCCTTCTCTTTCCTATTTTTAGGCTTATTCCTGTTTTGATCTATTTTATTTTTAGAGCCAAAATGATGACAAAGTTTAAGTTGTTTCTGCATTTGACTTTGATGTGATGTTTTAGCCATCAATATTAATTAAACGCCATGATTCTGGATTCAAACTGTACTCACAGAAACATTTGAATGAAGCCCAGTGCTCCAAAAGTGAAACTTGGGTAACCCAGTGCGATATTTTAATGCACAATTTAAGATTTTCTGGTCATCCAAGAGCAAGCAAGAGTAATATACTATGGGCCACTGGGTTCTGCTAGAGCAAAGCCACAGCATTACCCAATTTGTTGCACACACTGCAATTTCCCATTTTAATGAATTAATTATATACTCTGTCTTTGTCCAGAGCATGGAGGAGAAAACTTGTTTAATGGCAAGTCCACAGAGGGGGTCACTCATGTAATGACAAATCCAAGAGCTGGCAAAGTTAGCAAGTCGGTGGCCGACCTTTACCAGGTATGTTTCAGGCTGTCGTGTAATCCACACAACTACCTGTAGCTCTTGTAACTGACAATCATCTCATATAGATTGTTTTCACGTGACGTCATCAGTTTCTAAAATGCAAAACTTATAAAGAGCCACAAAAGCTTCTACCCTCATCAGGCATAAGAGGTGGTAAAATTATATCTCTTAGCAATTTTACAGCTCAATAACATGCTTCGTTTGGAAACCAGAGCGTTTTGAATTTCATAGTTATGGCGGTGAGTGACACAAGGCTATGATCACGTTTTTTGAAACCGTATACTTATCTCATGATTTTGAGACTTTTTAGAAGTTAAAGGATTTGGAAGAGTGTCGTGTAAATACCTGTTTGTTCAGCACATATGATCAGTCACCTAGTACATAGCCAAAGTAAGATCCAGATGTTAACTCTATTTTCCGGCTGCCGTATTGGTGCACCACAGATGTGCACCAACATGGTGTTTTCATACTGGGCTCGGTAAATTTCTGTGAAATATCTTGATGATTATCTGAAGTTTGGGGAAAAGGCCTAAAACTTGGAGAAGTGTGTTCTTTATTTATCTTCTATAACAACAAAGTTTCTTGACTTTTTCTACTGGATGAATTTTATATTTTTATTGCGTGACAGTGAAAACAATCTATATATTAAGCCGCACCCCTACAAACTGAAATCTGAATTCACTACAAACTGAAGTCGATTTCATAGCAATAGTAAACTAAAAAAATATCCCAATGAAAAAAAACTTTTCATCTTAGCATCACTTATGACAGCTATTGATTGAAAGAATGTCATCCCAGAAGGAGAAAAATCAGTCTGGAGGTCTCAGAACGTTTTCCACTAGCTGTTAATATAATTATTTGCTCAACTTCTTCTCAGCCCGATTTGAAGGGAAGTCAGACAAGCCTCACGGTGGAACAAATTGTTATTGGTTTTATCCCAACAATCTGTTTACACATGGCATCCAATGCGAAGAAGAAGTACAAAAGTTGACTTAATATTGTACTGTTTTTGAAACTGTTAATCCCCATTTCAGAGTACATCGCATCATTTATAAGCTTAAACAATATTCCTGCCACTAAGTAAATGCAAACTTATATAAGATATATAAGTGTTTCATTTTCATACCATTTCCATTTTCTTTTATGTGTCCAATTCAAATGTGAAAGGTCGTCAAAAATTTTCCGTTATCGATCATTTCCCATTATCACTGGACACGAAGCCGAAAAGTGTTTACTGAAATCTGAAATCCAAGGGCTTGTGAGTAGACTGTATGGTGCCAGATATAATTTGTGTATACAAAATAACATAATCAACTTGATCTTATGCAATTTTTTCTGGTACAGATGATAGAACTTGTGCCAGGAACAAGGATATACGTATACCAAAATCAGCTAGATAAGGCTATGTCACGTGATTCTCCAACAGCCAGGGCCAGATGCATTATAATGGCATTCTATACTCCAAAAGAGCTCGTGGAGGCTGCCAACCTTTCTGGTGCTAATGAGAAAAGAGGGCTTGACCCAGATGTTGTGGATGCAGTGATAGGTTGGTATTAGTTTACATATTCTATTATCCCAAACCTGCTTAGTTTTGTTTTTAGATTTAGAACATTAATTGGAGCATCTACCTACTAAATGTGGCTCTTAATGCAATAAATCTCATTGCATTTTGCTTTGGAGCCATGGATTCCATTGTGATATTACATGTAGACAGGGCAGAGGCAAGAATGGAGTTCAGCATTATGCATCAGTCATAGGTTTATGCTCTGTCAGCAAACTCTAGTCAAGGATCCATGCAGTGGCGTCTTATACACATATTTTTCTAATGACAGGATTTTCAGTCAAAGAGTTTGGGGACACCAAGAAAAACAGGAATGAAGTTAAGGCTTCATTAAGGAGAAAGCTTACTGCAATGTCCTCTGAAAAGAAAAGACAACAAGACAGTGCACTATTGGAGATGGGACCAGCTAAGAAAGCTAAGAAATAGAACTATTTTAATGGCTTGTTCCAAAAAAATAGCCATATCCCCTTTAAAGGAACTCTAAATTTTCAACAACTGTTCTACCCCTGTAAGAATTGCAGGCTGTCCCATCACCCTTCAAAATTTGAAGCACCCCTTGAGGAAATTCCAAGTTCTCTCATGGCCCCTGTGGCAATTCCAATGTTGCAAATGAAAACCCTGTTAAAATTTAAGGGTAAAAAAAAGACCCTTTGGAAATTCCAGGGTGAACAACAACAACCTGTAGAAAATTTGGGTTCCTTCATGAGTTGGGGAGGGAATGAATATTAAATGGAACAGCCCACTGTTAAGTGGTTACAAATTCAAGTGTTACTACATTTTTTTACAAATTGTTTTAAAACATGACATTGTATGATGACCATAGTGGTCCAAACTCACTTTCTAACAGTTCAAACACCCGTGTATTGGTCAGAAAAGAAAAAGTGTACAAACATTTTTCCATTTACCAGTACCTTAAGAGATTTGTATATTTAATATATTTTAAAGTACCATTGTTAAAGGTGTTTTAATAATTATCTTCGGAGAAGGATTCTGTTAACTTCAAAACTGTCATCATTTTCAATAAACTTTAAGACCTTCAAGATTTCAAATGTTATATACTTTGATAAGTGAATTAAATAAACATAAGTAAATGACTTTAGAATGTTGGTGCATGGTGTGATTAGAGATGGAGAAATGACAAGATTCTTAACTACATGACTGCGGCACAACAAATGTTCAAAAGACTTCAGTATCATGCCAAACTGTACTGGGGACCCAATGGATTGCAACAAGACCTGCTATCGTTTTGATCTAAAAATCACTTGATCATCTGTTTTTCATGACCACATCATCAGACACTCACTGCATGAGGTATGTAGATGGCCATCATGAAAGAGATCAGTATGTGACAGTATCGAAGATGTACTTGCTTGTTAAAGGTACTTTTCAGGTCTATGATGATGCTAAAATTTTCCACTAATTTCAGTGTACCTAGAATGTACCTAAAATGTACCCAACAATTCAGGTACTTTTCAGGTATACCCAAAATGTACCTGGATTTGTTCCAATTCTACCCTATTTGGGGCACTACCTCAAATGTACCTGAGAGGTACATTTTAGGTATACCTCAGGTACATTTGGGGTATACCTGAAGTGTACCTAATTTTGCTATGGGTAACAGTATTATAACTAGCGTGAGTTATCGTATTGTATTGTAAGTAGTGTAAGTATTAGTATTGTAAGTAGTGTGAATTATTGTATTGTATTGTAAGTAGTGTAAGTATTAGTACTGTAAGTAGCGTGAATAATTGTATTACATTGTAAGCAATATAAGTGTCAGTATTATAACTAGCGTGAGTTATCGTATTGTATTGTAAGTAGTGTAAGTATTAGTATTGTAAGTAGCGTGAAATATCGTATTGTATTGTAAGTAGTGTAAGTATTAGTATTGTAAGTAGAGTGAATAATTGTATTACATTGTAAGTAATACAAGTGTCAGTATTATAACTAGCGTGAGTTATCGTATTGTATTGTAAGTAGTGTAAGTATTAGTATTGTAAGTAGCGTGAGTTATCATATTGTATTATAAGTAGTGTAAGTATTAGTATTGTAAGAAGCGCGAGTTATTGTATTGTATTATAAGTAGTGTAAGTATTACTATTGTAAGTGGCATGAGTTATCGTATTATATTGTAAGTAGTGTAAGTATTAGTATTGTAATTAGTGTAAATAAATTAATAAAAAATAATAATGATAATAAATTGTCCATCAACATGTTGCATGTAAAAAAAACTCGCACCAATCTCTCTTTACTAAATGGAACACCTGACAGATTTGTAGGCTGCATTACTAGTGGTCAGCGGTTACTCAGTGAATGAAATTTTCAATATGTTGAGTGACACCGTGAACTTTACTTTTGTCTTCCCCTGGTATCAATATGATCTACTCTCCCAAAAATATGAAGCTGATGAACGGAAAACGGAAAGTTTTATTTGATGTTAAGCAACTTCAAGGTAACACTTAGAAGGGAAAGCTACAGTGTACTGCATTAAACATTGACAAACTTGATTTGCTTTTTGCTTGACTGAAAATTGTGAACAGAACTTTCTTGGAGAGGGGAAAAAGCACAAGTTTCCCGTTCGTTAGAAATTTGAGGCAGTCAAACAGGAATATGAGGGGGGGGGGGGGTAGAGCATTTTGGAATTTCCAAAGGTAAGGGGGGTTAAAATGTTCATGCCCGTGGTAGGGTACATTGTATGGATATTTTTGGAATCACCCGATCTGTATAATCAGTGCTACAGTGCTACAGTGCATCTTCATTAGAAAAACTGAAAAATGAGGTTTTCCATGCAGAAATGGTGATCAATAAACCAGAACTTAAACAAGCCTTTTTTGGCAATAATTGTTGCAATTTAACAGCAAGCATAGACCACTAAGTATCTTTCTCAATCCTAATTGGGTACCTCTTCATATAAGGCTGCCTAAGTAACTCCAAAGAAAATGCAGAGTGTAAATTTAAATATCAGAGTATAATTTTATTATCCAACTCTGCTTGTAGAGTACAAATAATGCCCAAAACAAGTACAAATACCACACAATTTTTGTACTCATCCCATTCCTACTGGCAAACTTGGCACATTAGAATTTCGAGAAAAGAATTGCTGGATAATAAACCTAGCTTATTAGACATTTTGATGTGTAGTATCGCTGAGAATTTTTACTTGTTGTGTGTATTTTCACAAACTCTATGAGCTCATTAAAATAAGGCACAACTAGTAAAAATACCCAGTGATACTACACACCAAAATATCTAATTAGATATAATATGTATGGAGTTTGTATAGATTACTGGTATTAATACTGACACATATTTAATAGATTGAAACTTCTTCCAGTATCTACATTGCCCGGGCTACATTGTCAGCTGTCTTGTTAACTCTGGGAACTATCAAATATTATTATTTAAAAAATGTCACCTTGTTGTGACACTCAAGTGATCTACAATCCCAAATTTTGTGCTCTTGTTCATTGAGATGCTGAAACAAGTCTTGTTGGCATATTGGAATTTAACTGTAACTCGATCATTAAATGCATGAGTAAGAATTTCAGACTACAGAAAGTCTATTGTATAATTATGTCTGCTGTGTACAAACTGGTCTCTGAGAGCAAGGAAATGTAAACAAACTGGTAAATATTCAAGGTCAAACAATGTGTACATGTAGGTCCAGAAAATATCCATACCCCCATCATAGAGGGAATTTCACATTGGACCCCCACCTCCCTAGAATTTCATTTTTTCTTTAAGACAAAGGCAATCCCCACCCATCTAGAATTTCCATGTGCAGCCCCATACCCTCTGGAAAGATTCATTTTGACAAAAAAGCATGTTTAAAGTTAGAGTTAACACTCTAAACATTAGGCTGTTTGCTTTGCATGTCACTGCAAAGAGGCCAAAAATGCCTGCCTGCAAAGGCTGTGAAAACGAGAAATGCCCACTAATTAGTTGCGCTCCATTGATCTCCCGCAAATTTTCAGCCAGCCAATCAAAATGAATTGAAAGCTAAAATTCACTTCCGATAAAATTAAAAACACATGAAGAGTCCACAGGCTGCCGAACATTGGCAAGACTAAGGGCTCAGTAGGACTAGAGTCCAACACAAAATTTAGCCGGTGCCAAAAGTTTTGAAAATTTGAAGCGGCAAACAGATGTGTGAAAAATTGAAAAATATTTTTACATGGCACTTTTTTCACAGGCGAGGTCAAGATTCTTGCATACCGACCAACCGATCTTGGTTAATAAGATGTTCATGATATATGGCAAACAACAAAAATTTAATTTTTTTAATGTAACTGGTTTGTACTAACTGACATTTAGCTTGCGAAAAGGCATGAGCTGAACTTAATTCTGCCAAAGTTTGCTCGTCCTCTTTACTTTTTTTTGCATCAGGCTTTTTGGCACTTCTATAAATAAATATTGTTTGAAGAAAATAGTGAATATTTTTGCATTTTAGTGTGCAACTTTTTCATCGCAAGACATTACCGGTCTATACGCCAGTCAAGATGGGAAAATCTAGACCTCTTTTAATACCGATTTCAGCCGATCAAATTTGTGAATTCAGTAGTTCCCAGTCCTTGTGAGATACAGCCATATAATAATCAATCATCCTACACATTGCAGGAGTCTTGCTCTTGAGCCACTCATGATATTCAGCTCACAAGCTAACCTCATTTGATCATTATTGCTTTTTCAGCTGAGGAGTGTTTCCCTCAGTCATAGCAACTTCCATTTCATGCGAACTCAGACTATCAGGACTGACAGAGCTCTTGCTAGCTGTTATAGCTGTACCGCTTGGAGTAGCGGCCAAACAGGCAAAGAATGTTAAAAGTACTGAAAATTCGACGGGAAAGAACCGGCGTATGGTAAAAGGGAAATCGGCCAACCATGATGAGAAGCCACGTGCATTTAGATGAAATTTCCACCAATTCCAAACTGTATACAGATCAAATCCATTAGTGTGACCGCATCTCCTAAAGCAACGGTTTGCTCAGGTAAGAAACGCCAAAACCTCAGCAGTTGATTACAGAATTTCAACAATGTTTTTTTCAAAACATTTTTTAAATTGCTTGGGGTCTGTATGACTCCAATCTATCAATTTACAGTTTATTGGCAGGCTTTGATTCATAAGCTTCGCACCTCACCAATCAGACTCAGTTCCTGGACAAACACCGTTCCTTGAATAAACAATGGCTGCTGGTAGTGTATTTTTCCTCCCCCTCCCCCCTTAGCTTTACTCCTACTCCCTATGACCCCTCTTTGTCTAATATCTCCAAGCCTCTTGTGAGGTTGAATACTCGCCAAAATACACCTGCATTGCAGGATACAGCAATCCTTAGACTTTGAATATCTACATGTATCCGGAAATGAAACACTATTTCCTTCCATAATAGCTTAATTCTTGTTGTTTCTGGGACCATGTAGCAAAGCAAATTTATGGGATGGATTTTTTCAAATGAAAATGCCCCAGTCCTTATTAAACTGTTATGGAAATAATTCAGGAAGTCTAAAGCGTAATATGTGATTACTTCGAGTGTAAAGACAGTTAAGATTTGACAGTAATTAACAACCAATCAGCCAGCAAGAAACCTGCCATGAGCGAGTTGACGGTACACAGAAGATCTTCATCCATCAAAGAAGCCTGCAGTCGATATTAATGATTGCATGACCCCAGCAGCCAACAGGAACCAGCAAGATTTCTGTATAACCCCATACATTATCATGTTTAACTAAACAACAGCCTTTGAAACTTATCCACTTGCAAAAACTATAAAATTTGCTATTCTTGCATTCTTTTAGACTTAAAAAGTTTTTTTGATTTTTACATCTAAAATATGGAAAAACAAAAGCAAAATATAATTTTTTGGTGCATTTACCATATTTTGAAATTGAGCACAGGCTTAAAACTGCTTTAAAAATAGCAAATTAGGCCTATGCACCGGTTTAAAAATGCTTTAAAAACAGCGATTTAGGCCAAACAAAGGCAGCTTGCAGTTAGCTATAAAATGTTGTTTAGGTCAGCGAGTATTTTGATTCTGTAAATTAACGAAAATCCAGTGCAATACACTACTTCCATACCACGGTTGTGCAGTCTAGTATTTAATTTGTCCCCCTGATTTACTTGTGAAAAGTTGCAACCTTTCATTTGCTGTGATGTATTATGTTTCTTTCAACGCTGAGGGCTGGATGTTGGATGTTCATTGTATTAGTATTGACTGGATAAAGTAAAAAGGCATCTCCACTGGCACAAGACAGGGACAAAAAGTCTAACATCGTAGACTTTAGAAGGAGAGCATTCAAACATCCAGAAGATTATGCAGAAATTTTTATAGCGGTGAAAAGGGCTTTGACGTAAATGATACCGTGAGGCTACTCTTTTAGTGTTGCGTCAGTTTTCAAGTGAACACTAGGAAGAAGAAACAAAACTCACCAGGGACCCAGTGGATAAAAAAATCCAATGCATGTTTACGTGCAGCATGAAACATGCTTAAACAGATGAATAAGTTCATTGTAATGTAAATTTTTTGGAATGGTAATGAGTCTAGTAAAATAAAAATGATTTTTCGAACCTCATAGTGTAGTGGTGCAGAAGAGAGACTGGAAAGCGGGAGGTACCCAAAAGTAAGTTAGGGCCCAGTTATATGGTCTCGGGTACCCGAGACAACCCTTCCCCTGAGGTAACTTTATCGAGCGTTTATATGTGAAAACATAGTTCCAGTAGGCCGAGTCAAAGTTAAACAAGCATGATTATTCATAAACCTTACTGAATAATCAAATGTGCAAATATCCCTCTTTCTTTGGGTTTTTCTCGGTCATTCGATCACAGTGGGTTTTGCCGAGTTAATTTTTACTTCTTTAATACGAATTTCTGTTATAAATCCTAAATCTAAGCATTACGTGACATTCGCCACGCCGAGAGATGTCCCGGTCAGGCGAGCCAAAGCGATTATATGTAGAAAAGTTGTCCCACTTGCCAGGGTTACCCTACCTGCCGAGGTGAGACAACTCGCCCACCCGAGTTGTCTCGCCCCCCGAGACGAGTTGGCGATCCTAATATAAACGGCTGGTTGAATTTTAGAAAGAAACAAGCTAAATGTTACCTCGGCCAGGGTAGCTCGGGGGGAGGGTTGTCTCGGGTACCCGAGACCATATAACTGGGCCCTTAGCGGGGAAGTTCGAGTTACCCGAGGGTTGTCTCCTGGTGTACCGGTACACAGAGGGAATAACTATTATACTCCTTTGTTTACAAGCCTTTGTTTAGCTGTTGCATGTTGTTGGTTCTAGGTTCTATTGTATCGGTTCTTGTGTACCGGTACACGAGGACAGAACCTACTCGAGTTCGAGTTAACGGGGTTCTAATGTATATGGAAATTTTCCCAGGGAAACATTTTTAGTTAAATAACTCTTTGCAGCATGCCAGCCAGACTGGGTGATTTTTCGCAGCGATTGCAGAATACGCGGCCCAGCCATGTGTCGGTGTGCTTAGCTGTACAAGCTGTAATTCTTACTCACAGTAATTAATAAAAATTCCTACCTCCATGCCGTTAATCACATTTCCGCTTCGAATTCCACAGAACAAGATCTGCAATAGATGACAATAGTTCACTAGACGAAGACAAATTACTGAACATCGACCGAGGAAATCAAAAGCGGAAGTGAATAGTATGATCGCAGAAATACATGTATATGTTTAAACAAGCAAATAGAAACGCTGTGTTGCTGTTAATAGCGGAGCTCCGGCGGCCGAAGGCCGCCAAGCGGAGCCCCATACCCATATTAGCGGAGCTCCGGCGGCCGAAGGCCGCCAAGCGGAGCCCCATACCCATATTAGGAAACTGAAGGGAACCCATGAACTGATTTTCTCATGTGTATCATGGCTAGCGGTATTGCTCGTGGGCGCGTACGCACGACGACGACGACGACGACGACGGTGGTGGAGTCGCGCAACATGGCGGCCACAATTGACACGTAAACCAAAACGAGGCTTCAGTTTTCGCGGGCTTTCCTTGTAGGTTGACAGAGCACATGTACCCTTGGTTTAAAGCGTCCTTTGGACATCCATGTTGCAGTCAATTGACACCTGTCAAAACAAGGAATCCGCTGACCAGTATCACGTGACCATATCGCGGGCTCAAGTTCAGGGCTCATCGAGGTCACGTGTTTTTTTAAAGTTGACCGCTGCCCAAGTGCTGCTTTTTTCGATTAGATCGCGGGCTCATGTCAGGATTAACTTGCTGTAAACAGCGTAGGGTTGGTAGGAAGCCGGTTAACGCTAACCCAGGATTAAAATTTAACCGAATTATAACCTTTTCTTTTGTACAAAGTTTTTTCACTGCTTTTGTTTTGCGTATTTTGCTTTCATTAAAATTCAAAACACAAAAACAATATACAGAAAATCTCACCGCAAAGTTACAAAACTCAAATCAAAATTCTACTTTATCCTCGGCTAGTTTGATCGGGCTCTGAACAACCCGGCCCAGGAGCTACGCTTTTAGGCTGGCCTAAATCTATATATTAGGAAACTGAAGGGAACCCATGAACTGATTTTCTCATGTGTATCATGGCTAGCGGTATTGCTCGTGGGCGCGTACGCACGACGACGACGACGACGACGACGACGACGGTGGTGGAGTCGCGCAACATGGCGGCCACAATTGACACGTAAACCAAAACGAGGCTTCAGTTTTCGCGGGCTTTCCTTGTAGGTTGACAGAGCACATGTACCCTTGGTTTAAAGCGTCCTTTGGACATCCATGTTGCAGTCAATTGACACCTGTCAAAACAAGGAATCCGCTGACCAGTATCACGTGACCATATCGCGGGCTCAAGTTCAGGGCTCATCGAGGTCACGTGTTTTTTTAAAGTTGACCGCTGCCCAAGTGCTGCTTTTTTCGATCAGATCGCGGGCTCATGTCAGGATTAACTTGCTGTAAACAGCGTAGGGTTGGTAGGAAGCCGGTTAACGCTAACCCAGGATTAAAATTTAACCGAATTATAACCTTTTCTTTTGTACAAAGTTTTTTCACTGCTTTTGTTTTGCGTATTTTGCTTTCATTAAAATTCAAAACACAAAAACAATATACAGAAAATCTCACCGCAAAGTTACAAAACTCAAATCAAAATTCTACTTTATCCTCGGCTAGTTTGATCGGGCTCTGAACAACCCGGCCCAGGAGCTACGCTTTTAGGCTGGCCTAAATCTATATATTAGGTCACGGAAAACGAATATCAAAACTAACCTTGATCATTTCAAATCTCAGCAAAACAGCTCCCTCCCATGGTAAAACCCGCAAAGATATCTGGGACAAAATACCCAGAATCCTCAACGAAGAAAGTCAGGAATGGCGATGGAATTTCAACTTGTGAACTGTGGAATACTGCCATGACAGAGCGTGACAGAGGAGAAAGCTGAAATTCAGGCTACATGGGATGATGTTTCGTCATTTACATTTGTATTTGCTATTCACTTTCATACTGTTGTGTAGTCATTAATGTCACTATTCCGTTATTGAAACTATGAGTAGATGTAGCGCAACCAGGTAAAAGGTAACAACAAAATACGCAAACAACAATATGGCGTAATAGAGGGGGACACAGCCCTGTGGCAGGTTTTTGCGCGACTTCAAGACAGGTGCACAAACAAAAGGCCTCACTTATTCCCCCACTAACGTGGGAAAAGAACAAGAGTATTGGCAGAGCCTTTCTTATCTCCCCAGCACAGCACAGGCTGGATCGGACAAGATAAAGGCTAGGATATAAGATGGCAAGACACAAGCAATGCCAAAGCTTGGGGGAAGTCGCTACGCAGACTTAACCGAACCACAAGGAGTGACCCCAGTTTATTTGCAAATAACAAATAAAAACCCTTCTCCAAGGGAGGGAGGGTGGGAAATTTTAAAGCTAAATTGTTACAAACTGTGCACTCTCGTGCAAGCTGCCAGGATAATGCCCTCTGACAGTGTATTGAGATTTATATAGCAAGACAGTGTCTCAAAGAACGACCAATAGGTACGACTGTACTATAAACTAAATAGACGCAACGTGGCGAGCCTGTTAGCAATGAATGAAGCTAACAAATATACGAGCCAATCTACGAGAAGCTAAGATATATTTGCTAGATTATACCACGAGATAGAAGCTAAAATACAGACATGAATAGTGCTTGTTCTAACTACTAGAATAAGGGAACGTTCACTCATGAATTGAGCTTTCTGCATTGTCCTATTGTTTATCCTACTGGACTGCGTGACAAGCGTAAACAGCCTGACCCTCAAGTGGTGTCATGTTCCATTAACTGCGTTTTACCAACCGGTAAAAGCGGTATTAATGTCACTATTCCGTTATTGAAACTATGAGTAGATGTAACGCAACCAGGTAAAAGGTAACAACAAAATACGCAAACAACAATATGGCGTAATAGAGGGGGACACAGCCCTGTGGCAGGTTTTTGCGCGACTTCAAGACAGGTGCACAAACAAAAGGCCTCACTTATTCCCCCACTAACGTGGGAAAAGAACAAGAGTATTGGCAGAGCCTTTCTTATCTCCCCAGCACAGCACAGGCTGGATCGGACAAGATAAAGGCTAGGATATAAGATGGCAAGACACAAGCAATGCCAAAGCTTGGGGGAAGTCGCTACGCAGACTTAACCGCCACAGATGCATGCAGGGCATGTATCCCCCCAAAGCAAGGCCACAACTAAAGAAAACTTCCTGAGACGCGAGCCATTTGTGGAATGGCAGAAAGTAACACTGACTCGGGCGTGCATATATAAATCTGGTAACAATCTGACGACCAGCGGCCTAACACCTTAATTAACCAGTCTGGTAGGCCCGCAGCCGCGGCAGCGGACGCCGCTCCTATTCGAAAGCTGTGACCCTTAAGGCTCTCGTGCGGGAGTCCCGCGCTTCTTGCAGAATCCCGAAGTAAGTGCGTGACAGAGGACCGGGTGAGGTAACGACCCGACCGGAAATAGAACAATGGCCCCGAACGTGGCTTGGCTAAGAGAAAATACTGTTGCATTGCAGTGACAGGGCACAACAAAGAGGGACAACGAGCAACGATGAGGGATTGTCCTGCCCTAAAACTGTCCGTTTTTGAAGACTTAAGGGTAACAAGCAAGCGCTGTGGGCAGGCCAGACTAGGAAAAAAAGTAACGCATTCCGTGGTAAGATTAAACGTAGAACTAAAACAGTGTACCCCCGGATAGGTAAACTCGCTACACCTAAGAAAGGCGAAAAAAGGCAAGGGTGAAAGCAGCCCATATCATGGAGAAATCCCTTGGCCCCAGCCAACTATGTAAGATTGGGCGAATGGCCAAGAGTACACCCGGAGTGACTGGCTGTCTCCGGATACGAGGAGACCCTTGGTAACGGAGAATTCCCCTTAAAATCTTCTTTAGGAGGAGCCGTCCCCTTAAAGGGTCTTTGTAGCCAGAAATAATGTGGAGATTGCGAACGGCTGCTAAATAAGTTTTAATTGTACCATGGCGAACTGTACGGGCCAAATAGGAAGCAAAATAAACAAGAGTTCCCTCTGATGCTGGGAGGATGTCACCTGTCGGAGTTGTTAGTCTGTTCATCAGACAAAACTGAATGAAACGCTTCTCCCCTGAGGTATATGTGCGGTTCGTGTTCGATGATAAGGCCCAGTGGGCATATTTAGCGACTTCATCTTTCAGAGGGTCATGAGCGAAGGCGGGATGGTACAGGGGGTCTGGTCGGCAGCGGGGGCGAGTTCCCTGAATCTTTGAACCTGAATGACCCGAGTTAATGATAGCAACAACGCTCTGGTTATCGCACCAGAATTGAAGGCGTTTGCCGGAAAAGTAGGGGTACCACAGTGCACAGGCAACAACAATGGGGAAGAGTTCTTGCCATTCAATACTTATCCCTTTGGTCTTATTAATGAGTAAATGAAGGGGCCACCTGCCCTGGAACCATTTACCATTGAAAAAGCCTCCAAACCCAATTGTACTAGCTGCATCAGTATATAGCTGCAGGTCAGGGGAAGAGGTGACCCAGGAATCCAGGAAAAAAGACCGCCCGTTCCATTGAGCGAGGAACACTTTCCACATGTGAATATCCCTGGAAAATTCCTTGTTCAAGCGGATATGATGAAAACGATTCTTTACCCCCCGGGTGAGGTTGATTATGCGCTGAAGGAAGGTTCTACCCGGGACTACTACTTTGCAGGCGAATTGCAAAGTGCCGATAAGGGATTGAAGGTCCACAAGGCGGGCGGAACGGCGTTTGGTAAAAGAGATCAGTAATTGCCGTATCCTGGCGAGCTTGTCCTCGGGCAAACGTGCTTCCATACGGTTACTGTCTAGTACAACACCCATGAACTCTAGGACTTGTGAGGGACCCAGGGTCTTAGCGGTGACGGTGGGAACCCGAAGAGACATGAACACCTTAAGAAGGGTAGCAAAGCTCCCCAGGCAATCAATTTTTGTATGCTCCGCTATGAAAAAATCGTCTAAAATGTGGATAACATGGCGGAGGCCGTAATTGTGCTTAAGAATCCATTCCAAAGCATCAGAAATTTGGTTAAAAAGGAAAGGGGCACTGCGAAGCCCAAATGGCAGGTAAAGGTCTATGTAGTACTGAGACTGCCAGTATATGCCCAAAAGGTTCCAGTCCCCGGGGTGGATTGGCATAAGGCGGAAGGCAGATTTTAAGTCCGTTTTTGCCATAAAACTCCCAGGGCCCAGAGACCGCAGTATCGCGATTGCGTCGTCGACACGAACATACTGCAATGAATAGGGATCCTTAGGGATGTGGTCATTTATACTATCTCCTTCGGGGTATGAGAGGTGATAAATAGTACGCCATTCTACAGAGTGCTTTTTAGAGACTACGCCTATAGGGTGACACTGCAAGTTAGGTAGGGGCGGGTAGGGGAAGGGACCTGCAATTCTCCCCAACTGCATTTCCTTGTTAAGGTTTCCAGAAACGACTTCGGGATGTAGAGAGGCTGATATCAAATTACGCGACACCCGTGTTTTGTGGGGGCCAAGGTAAACAATGCGAGTACCATACCGCAGGGCACTGATTAAGTTGCTAACAAAAGAGCTATTAGGGTGATTAACTAATTCATGCGCTAATTTATCTACATTAAGAGGGGTGGATACAGTAGGGTTGCAGTTCAGCTGGCGCTGCTCCACCTTATTTCTTGCTGCGATCGCTGGGGTTGGCTGGTCTGTTGCTGTTTCCGGACGGTTTGGGACCAGAGCAGTTGTACTGGGCGTGGCTGCTTGAGCCACAGCGACGGCAGTTATGCGGGAAATAGCAGGAACGGCGTTGACATCCGGAGGGTTTGTTGAAGTCAAAGCAGACCAGGGCTTGGCGGCGAGGTTTTCTGCTTGGGTCCTGGTTGGGGCAATCCTCTGCCTGATGGTACGGGCTAGAGCACACAGAACAATGCGGCTTAGCTAGGCCAGAGAAGGTGACTGTCCAGAGTTCGAGATCGATTTTGTCCCAGGCCTTTGAGAGGTCGTAAGCAGCGCGGCGTCTAAACTGTTCGTCGTAGGTAAGCCAGGCGAGGCCCTTAAACTTAGTGACTGCTTTGCTGATAGTTTGCTGGTATTTGATTAATTCTAAGGCACGCGTAGGATGGACCGCGACGATCACCAGCATGTAGGCGGTAAAAGCGTCTAGCCACTTTTGAAAAGTGTCAATTACTGGCTTTTTCCTTCTAACCAGCGTTAGCGGGGACCCCTGGGAGCCCGGGGATGAGTCCTCGTAGCGTAACTGTAGAGCGGGGGCCTGGGAGCGATACATGGAGTCAGGCAACAACAAACAAAAGTCAATGTACTCACCGCGGAGTATTTTGTCCTCGAGGCTTTTATCCAGAGGACGGTGCAGGCCCAGAGGAGTCGCCGTGTTCAGGGTGCGTGGACTAGGCGTGCGAAGATCGTCTGCGAAACGCGCTGGGGTCTCCTGGTTGTTGAAGACACGCAAAGCTTCGTTAACGGAGGTTGACACGGTCTCCTGGATGGCCGACATCTGAGCGGGCGAAAATACCGCATCCTGGAGAACGTCTGGCTCAAAGTCCTCCAACAGTTCTTCTTCGACGGCTGAGTCGACGTCCGATCGCCCATCTTCGTCAGAGCTGTGGGTCTCCGCGTCGGCCTGTTCTGTCGGGACATTTGGCTGCGGACGCGGGCGTACGCGTTTATTTGAAGCTGAAGAGTTGGTTTTGTGTACCCGTCCAGTTTGAAGGCGACCTCTGGAGCGGCGTTGGGTGGCTGCCGGTGCTGAATTTGTTGCCAGCCTCAGCCGTTCAAGCAGGCGAGCACGACTTCCATTGATTGGAAGATTTAGATTTTGAAGACGAAGGCGAAGAACTTCACTGGAAAGGTTCTTTAGTTCGTCTGCTCGCGTGGTTTTCGAAGGCTTGGAACGTGGGCGTGCCATAATTTTAAAGCTAAATTGTTACAAACTGTGTACTCTCGTGCAAGCTGCCAGGATAATGCCCTCTGACAGTGTATTGAGATTTATATAGCAAGACAGTGTCTCAAAGAACGACCAATAGGTACGACTGTACTATAAACTAAATAGACGCAACGTGGCGAGCCTGTTAGCAATGAATGAAGCTAACAAATATACGAGCCAATCTACGAGAAGCTAAGATATATTTGCTAGATTATACCACGAGATAGAAGCTAAAATACAGACATGAATAGTGCTTGTTCTAACTACTAGAATAAGGGAACGTTCACTCATGAATTGAGCTTTCTGCATTGTCCTATTGTTTATCCTACTGGACTGCGTGACAAGCGTAAACAGCCTGACCCTCAAGTGGTGTCATGTTCCATTAACTGCGTTTTACCAACCGGTAAAAGCGGTATTAAAGGCATATTATTTTACTGAGACAGAGAAGACTTACTTTATTCATCGCGTATGCCAGAACCGTTCTCTATAATTTATTTAGTACAATTCTACTTCCACACAGGACTAGTATTTTTATATCATACATTTGTTTCACAATGTTACAGTAACGAGTGATCGGCATAGCGATGTTGCTATGGTAATCAATACACTACAATGTATCAATCAATACACTAAAAGTAGCTAACACTTTCTGATACCCAAAATATTTTCACTGTCTTCTCTCCTCGTACATGTACTGGGAATGGCCGGAAAGTACAAATAAAGCTTCTGTCACCAAAGTTCCCCATGATAATGTATCCTAATGTGTCAGTTTAGTACTCTCGTCCTCGGCTGACCAGGAAAGGTCTTCTCTACGGTTGGACGCTTAATCCAATTCGTCGTCGGCTGTCAACCACCAGACAGGGTCTGTACCTGATTCCACAGGCGGCCCAGACGTTGTTTGTGATTTACATACGTGACAGTATTGCGTTACGTTTTAAGCCATTTAAGAGAATGTATGAAAATGGTTCGAAAATCGCTCTAAATTCAACTTGTAGTACGCCTCAGCTGCCACAAAGACTTCAAAATAACACAAGCGCAGACTAAGGTAAGTTTCTTTTATTTAAATCCTTTACTACAAGTTGAATTTAGAGCGATTTTCGAACCATTTACGTGTGTAAATCACAAACAACGTCTCGGCCGCCTGTGCTGATACTATTGGAGACAGCAGTCCCAGCGTTGTAACCAGCGGCGAATCCCTTTTAAGTGTGGAAACCCTCTGTTCCAGGCCCATCCTCTGCCATCCCTTCGGGGCCTTCGGTGTGTCACGGTAGACCGCTAACGCCATCACCTACAGACTTGTGGGCGAGAGAAGATTGGATACGGGAATTTACATTTCTTTTCTTTTTTTTTCCCATAACTACCCAATTCTACTTGTTCCCAATCTTGTCTCTTTCCCAAAACACATAAATAGCAACTGGCACGAACCGGTATTGGGCTTCTGCTAGGTACCACACAAATTGCTACTGGGTACGAGTCAGGACTCGCTGGAACTTCACAGAGTCTGGTGGGGCCCACCTCTCCCTCCCTCTCCCTTCTCTCGTGGGAAGGTAGAGTTAAGGGACTAGACTAGAACCAAAGAGCTTGAAAGCTATGCATGGCCAAACAATGTTATAAATGAATAGCATATTGGCATTCTAGCTGAGAGGAACATTTTGGCTTTAGGTACGAGAATGAGCCTCCAAGATGTTTATGTGCAGTTGTAGCACCTCCGGCGAAGTGGAGATTGTCTAAAGGACCTCTAAAGCGTTTTTCTTGAGCAATCGCGTTCCCTGAGTCCACGATTTTTTCGGTCAGCACTAAGAATCGAGACTTCTTGTCGAAATCGGAAGATGAGATGAGACAGCATTAATCTCTCTACGCACATTAACAATCTCGAACTTGGACGTACGCACAAAATATAACAATCTCGTTCTTCCAGTCATCGTTCGTTACTGCTATAACAGAAAGCGTGTTGCTCTCTCATTGTTTGTGTCAAAAAGCCCTCACTCGCTCGTTCCTCGCTCGTTCGGGATTTGACACAAACAACTCGTGAATACCACCCCGTACGCCGCACTTTCTATGACGTAAACTATATTGGTTTATTGTTATTATACGCCAGATTATCTTTGAGATTAGAAACGATCGCTTCCGCGAAGGAAATCGCGATATTCTCAGCAAACTTTGGCTCGGTTTGCGTTGCAAGCGACCTCCAAGGCTGACAAAGCCGCACTGTCAAAAGACCTGGTATCTAAATAAACGAACTGGAGCACAAGTGGAAAATCCGCATGTCGTTTTACGAGCTATTCCTTCGCTCACGCATGTCCCGGATATTGAATTAATGTCAGACCATGACAATAATTGGCAGTGATAATTGAGCTCCACTCAGCGTCGTACCTAAGATGAGAAATTCCGCACAGCTCGAAATGCGTTTATAGCCTGAAAATAAATCATCATGCACATACAATTGGATACCATCCCGTGTTGTTTCCGCCATACATATAACTGAATAACATTCAAACCACGCTCTTATATGGCTGGACAATCCACAGTCTCGCTCCCAGAACCCAAGCGTCAGGGTCAGTGGTAAACAAACGCGGCGAACTCTTTAGAAAATCCGGAACCCAACCTCATACCCAGAGTCTTTGTTTCCCTTGGTCGAGAAACGACCAACCCTGGAAAGATCCGAATTGAATTCCGAAACTATCGGACTTCAGGTTGAATTGCGCCTGACTCACGTCGTTCAATTCATTCTCGTCCACTGAGCATCCGTTTCTTTTGGTCACGTGGTCGACGAAACGGTGGACATTTTAAACGAGCAGCACTGAGGACGAAAATAGTTTTATCGACACGCTGCTGTTTTACTTCCGCTCATTTCCATTGTTTTAAAAACCAATCAAAATCTAGTCTGTAACGGAACTCTCGAGAGTCGCTCGTTTCGTCAAGCTTGCGCAGTAACGAACGATGACTGGAAGAACGAGATTGTTATATTTTGTGCGTACGTCCAAGTTCACGACCGTGCACAATCTTTTGTTTTGTGTTCATTCATACACTATGCATGACTTACGTAATCATAACATTTCTATTGGTTAGTTCCTCGGCCAGTAGTAAGCAACTATTATTTTGTTATGTGTACGGTCAAGGCCAAAAAAAGAGAAAAAAAAACAGACAACAAAGAACTTTTTCCAGTTTCATAAACATTCTCCTCTATGATTTAAGTTTTATTTTTTTAATTCCTGAATCGGCATGCACACAATTCTAAACGACATCAATTTATATTATTTTAGTTTAGAAGATTTACGTCGTTTTATACCGTTTTAAAATGAAGACTCCATAAGAAGTGTTTAAAGCTTTCGTCAGATTTACGATTAAGATGCCCTTCTTTGGTCGAATTAAGTGCAGAAACAGTTTTGCATGTCAAATGGTGTGAGAGAAAACACGTTACGTTAATTTCTTACAGGACGTAAATCAACGTGAATTCCAAGTGTTGTTCGGACGTGCCAAATAATTCTTAAGAAGCGGTTGCCACAACAGAGCTCGCGACTCTAGGAGGTTTAGACAAAGTGTATTGAAGCGACGCGTTGAGACTTTAAATAGACGCTTTACGATGTGTATCGAACCTGTATAACAAAGCGTTTAACCAAGCAATGTAACAAAGCGATAACCAAAGCGGTTTCGAAAAACAAAGAACCAAATAAAGCGAAAACACGTAAAATAACAATACAAAGAAACTTCTAAAGGCAAGAAAGGAAATGCGAAAAACCATGAATATTTGGCAGCAACAAATGGGGCGTGCCAAACGAGAAATAAAGAAACTAGCATTTTTTCAATTCCAAAATTTATTTGCGTGCAATTGCCATAAGATAAAATAATTATATATACCATCAATGTTGCATTCGACGTGATAAAACTGTCACGGTTGCAGTCAGATAACCTTATACGTACAATTGATCGCTTTGCATTTTTCAGTTCTTTATTTCAACCATAGTTAGTCGACTAACTATGTTTCAACAATGCCTTACTTTGAAAAGCTTGCAAAGTCAGTGACGCAATTATTTATAGCAGTCCTCATTGAGGAGGGTGTGATATTCTCGTCGTATTGTGCAACCTAATGAACCAAAGACATGAAACATGCAGAAAAGAAGTATAGTGCATTTTTAAACATAGTACGCATTTCGGAATGTATGAATTTCAATAGAGATATATAAGCAAGTGTCAAGCGACACACCCATTTCGGTGTTGGTCGACGATGTCTTAGGAAGATGAATGGTCATCTTTCTCTCCGATGTTCGCTTCACGTAAGTTCATGTTTCCTCTCTTCTCTGAGTTGCGATTCATCCTTCTAGTTTTTAGCTTTTAGTTGCTTTTGCTAGCTTGGAACAAAGCTGTTTGATACTTAAATATATCAATTCTGTCATGAAGACTTTGACGTGCAGATATCCATGCAGTGTTGGTTGTCGAATACGTCGGAGTTGCCAAAATAGTTGGTTTAGGCAGTCGTAAAACTGTAGGTAAATAGTTTCGTTTCGTATTCTCAATTGTCTACCTTAAAGCACTTGTTCTATTACAATTTGAAAATTTCCAGATTTGGAGGGTAACCGCGTAGATATTTTTCTTTGCTTGAAATGGCGATGACATAGTCTGTTGTAAATTCCTAGCCTGGTTTTCTCCTGCCTCTCAGTTTTGGCAGCGTTCTCCGCTAATTAGTAAAATTCTATCATTTCCCGCAGTAGTAAATAGTTTTGATAAACGTGTGTTCCAAAATGGGGAAAAAGGTGTTGCAATTACCTAATTTTGTTCCATGCGTTTATTCCTTAGGAAATGATTATGTTGAAATAGGACCTTTCTGAAAACCACGTTATGTGATGGAAGCCTCCTAATAAAAGATCATTATTATTATGAAATGCCATGCAGTCATCCCTGTTCTTGGCTTCAGGACTTGTACTCTCGTGTCAGTAATACACTGAGGAGCTACAGACTTACTTTTGGTGCAGGCAGTCAAGATTAACTTAAATTCAGGATTTATGAATTCTTATTGCCATCACTTGTGATGTTCATTTAAATTTTGTAGTCACACTTGTGTGTATCCTTTTTCTAGCCAAACGCACTAGCAGTCGTGTCCGAAGGTACTGGAGTCTTGGAGACCACGTTCAGCCGACCTGACCGAAAGCAGCATTTCAGTATTTCATTCCAAACGATCCCTTCAAGTGGAAACATCTCTATGCATGGACGTTCAGATAAGTTAACTCGCGTCAATTTTATTTCACCTCTTGAGCCGTTAAAATGATAACCCAATTTGCCTACACTTGGATATATTCGACAGACCATACTCAGTGCAGGACTGCCTGTTTTGCTCTAGTAAAATTTTTCAAGTTTTTCCCCTAACGCTCAAAGCATAGCTGAGAGAGATGACACAGGGTTCAATTATTAAACAGACTGAAAATTATATTACCCGAGTCTTGTTTTGCACAGCCTAGCCCAAAATGATTGCGGGGCCCTTTTAGAAAAAAAAACATAACAATAAAACCGTCTCTCGAAAACAACATTTAGGTTTGGAAACTTTATATTGGATGCATTTTGCTCTTACTAGTACATGATACTTAGGGTATGCTTCCTTTGAAAAGCGTACAACCCCATTTGTGATACTTGAACATTCCAATCGGCAAATCTTTCAATATCCGATATGATTTGAAATTTTGCGTTTCATGTGCCCCGGTGGTGTAGGGTGAATGTCCTACCTTTCAGGAGTGGACTCGGCGGATCAGTATCGTTTCAAAAGCTCGATTACCAGTTATCCAGTACGAAACTACAATTCAAGTACGATACCATCGGCTAGGTTTCGTTTTGCAGGGTGTTTAAAAGAAAAATGATCGTCGTTAGAATAATCCTGATCTACATTTTAGGGCATTGAACCACAAAGAATATAATAGGACCTGACTGATGGAGAAGATTTTAGATGCCAAAATTGTGGAATATCACTTATAAAATGATATGATGCACGTTCACCTCTTTTGAGAACGGATTTTTGTGTTCTTCTACAACGGCAGAGGAACTCTTCTCCCTTCTTCCTTAATTTCACGAATATTCAATCGAGCATGATGATGAAACTTAGTCGTTATAGTGACAAAAGTGGGTTTAAAAATATTTCTTTAGAGGTACGCAACACGAGGTGATGAAGTCTTACTTACTTGCAAGATAATTGAGTCATTTTAGTCAAACAGTTGGCATTTTGAATCTCTTGCTATTTTTAAATTGTCAGAAAAACTCAAAAATGGTTCAAAGCTAATCAAGATCAATAACCAGATTCCGAGACTTTAAAAATGTAACATCTTTCGAAGCTTGTTATACCAAATTGATTACAGAAAAATCGTAAAGTTTGTTACCTTTTACTGAATAAATATGGAAAATTCACCAACTGTTAAATTCAACGCAGGCAGTCTGCGTCCCCGCCCTAGTTCTGGCTATATTGTTATGAGAGAAAATACAACACAACTCCAACATTATAGAGCTTTATAATCAGATGCGTAAGCAGAATTTAGCTTGCAGATGGATGCCTTAGGTCATCTTCGGGGCTGGGGAGTATTGGTGGCACAACCGTATAAATCATTTACAAAGGAAAAGGTTAATTATGTGAATAGAATTGTCTTGATGTACCACGATATTGTCATAATTTACACTTCAGCGGTTTTCAAATGAAAACATAAGCAGTCATAGTGGCTAGCAACACGAATCCTAAGCAACAAAATGAACCAATGAGGACTTGTAACAAATTGAATTGATTGGCGCTAAAGCGCGGGGAAACAAGAGCTAGAGAATGAGCGGTCAAGATTGCTTACTTCAGATTGAGTATTAAATCTAAGTCGAAGCAATTAGGGAATTTTATTATACACTGAGCCCTCTAACCCTTTTCTGATTGGCCAAAAGTGTACAGTGAATTTTCGAAATCAGCGTCCTTCATGTCATAACTGCAGATTATACAATCATGTCAAGGTCACGGGTAATCAAGTCATGTATGACCGCAGTGCATGATTTCCAAGGGTAATCATGTCAACTTCGCGCAATTCGTGTTGCTTGCCTTCAGTGAAGAAGTAGAAACATGACTTCCAATATTTTTGCGTTCGTTCAATGTATAATAAAACAATTATTAGATTCGTTTTTTGTCGGCTTCGGCTGATAACCCTTACCTCGACCTTGATTATTCTGTTAATATTTGATAGCAATAAGCAAACGTAGGTAACTTGAGTAATATACTTTCACGATTAAGAAAAAATTTTTAACAACTGAAATAAACTTGCAGAAAAGGTTATTCTACATTTTCAGTTCTTTTTGCTTAAATGTTTACCGATACCTATGCTAGAGCAGGGCAGTGAAGTTTTCAAATCGCCAAGGCGATTGCCTTGAGTAATTCTTTGAGATCCTTGAAGCCTTATCTTTGAGGCCTTTCAAATTCTTTTTCCAGCAGCTTCATTGATTTTTACAGCTGCATTCAAAGCTGTTTCATCAGGTGATATGAGAAAGAACGAAGCATAAAGCTTCAAACGGTTCGTATCCATAATGGCGATTGTTTTAAATTTACTTCATGCAAAATATTTACATTTTATGATGTGTTACATTAAACAAAACAAAAAACGGAAACTCTCGAGAGTGCGCAGAACGGACTGAAAATCATCTTTATTGAACATAATAAATTTTCTTGACGTCTCGATGATTATCAAGGCTTATTATATTGTTGTAGAAAGTCCATGCGAAATTAGTCAACTGTTTGCTGTGAAATTTAAGAAATTAATTAACTTCCGGAACTGGAAATTATAGGACATTGGAAATTTACTGAATGAAAAAAAAAACGGTTGTAAATTTTTGAACACTCTAAGGAGGTGGCCATGGGGAAAGGGAGCCTCTAAAAACATGTCAGGTTTACAACAAAGCAACTGGAACAACGGTGATCAGGTCAAGGAACGTGAGAGTAACGCCTGCAAAACAATGATTTCTAATGCGTTTTAAAAATTTGATTGAAATGGCTCATTTTGAGATCAAAGTTAAATACAAACATAATTGATTATCATCTTTGAATTAATTTCATTGTTGCTTGTTAAAGAAGAATTTGAAATGGTCACTTCTAAAGCTGCCATATTATCATCCAGAATTAAGAAAAACACGTCATACATGATTCAATTTTGTAACATCTTTGGGAGCATCATGCTCCAGATTACCCTCGAAAGAAAACGGCTCGGGTTTTTCTCCGATTCGAGCTTTTGGAAAAATATTAACTTGAGGGCACTCAGAGCAACGCGTTAATCATTAGGTCAATATACTTCCTAGCATGTTTTGATTATGTCACATTCGTTTTATTTACTATTTCGCTGATTCAGTATATTATGAAAGTTTCGATTCTTTACAGAGTAGATGGGGAGGGGGATGTTTACTTTCTTAGTTGGGAACAAGAAAGGAGCGGTCTAAAAGCTGAAACGCTAATAATAATAGTATTAATAATAATTACGAATATTTTAACAGGATGACCCATCAGTGTATTAAACATTGTTATCAAAGGGGTCCTGTAAAAGAAACTTTACTGGAAATAAGGTAACAATTAAGACGTACAAAATTAGTAAAAATTTTCACTTAAGCATTTCTTAAACAAAGGTCTTGAGTGGTTACAAATCTAAAAGTCCATGCTTACAATTTCGATATTTGTCTGGCCCTAGTCATGTTGAATAAACTTTCCCAAATTGATTGTTTCATGTTTCTACTAGGCTCATCAAGAAAAGTGTGAGGAATCCTGCTCTATGGAAGTGGACAGTGGGAAACAGCTTATTTCAGATAAGTAAACTATTTATTTAAAAAAGGGCTGCACTCAATATAGAGAAACACACTAATAAACTCGTGGCCCTCCAAGCCGACAAAATTTATTATAGGTTATAATAAAGTTTCCATATAACGCGCGCTCTGATTGGCTGAAACAGCGTGCTTTATCAGAGAACAGAGCACGGGGCTGAGCACGGGTTGATGACGGTAAGCTGGCTTCTTCAATTTTGACAAATTTGACTCAAATTAAACATGCCTTGTGGCTCAGACAAATGCAGTGGAAACGAGCTATTTGTCTGCAGGAAACATAGCTGCAGGGAGACCATTGTCATAAACAACAGAAGTGCTAAAACTGTACTAAAATAACAAGTTTTGTTAGATTCCGACAAAACACGCAACGAAATAAACAACTTCTCATTCTCAACCTAGCGAATGCTTCGATTAAAGACATTACGAAGGCAGAAATTAAACTTAAGAAGTAAAACAACGACAGAAAACACCAATTGAGCTTTCTATTTACCTTGAGAAGCTTTATTTTTGTAAAAATGCTCAAACAACACTTACATGCAGTGTAGTAGCGCTCGTTTGCTAACTGGCGATCTCCGGTGATCTCGGCGAAGTGAACCTCAACAATTTCGTATCATTGCTCACTCGACGAGTGATCAGTTGAAAGCTGGCTCTGATATTCTCCTTTACTCGGAGCAGAACCAGTGGAAGCAGTCTAGTCTTTCCAACTTTGACCCCAGTTCGTGCAATCTTGCTGCAAGCGGCTGCAAGCCGTAAACAACTATAGCTCCTTGGCAGCTCCTTTCAAATACAACTCAGCATTCGCTAGTTTTGAGCTCTTTGTTTCTTAATTCCCATTTGAAACGGTCGGCACGTTTTTATGAGCCACAATGCGGCCGGATTCCTTTGTAGTAGAAACCTTTAGATCCTTATTTAAAGATGCTTTAAACTAAAAAACGAACTTTGAAGGCATCGTTCTTCCCCATGATAGCAACTTGATACTGAAAGCTTAGAAGTTCAGTTTGTGATTGACAGCTATCGTCTCATTAGCCAATCAATTTTTTGGAACAGTTCTAACCAGGACTGTGATTGGCTTCAGCGTGCTTTATCAGAGATTATATAATAACCCAAGTTTTTCTCGCATTTTGATTGGTCCTCGCCTATGATCTATTAAGGAGGCTCGAAAGGGTTTTTAGGTGCACGCGCGCGCGCAATCTACACACGCCATAACTAAGATGCACGCGTCAGCTGAATCAGTATTAAAATCAGTACACCGGAAGTTAATGATGCGTAAAATCGCGCGAACCGGAAATAAAACCTGCGAAAAACATTTGTATTTAGCTCGAAAGTTTGCTCGGTGACCTATCTTTTATTTTTTTGCATGCACGCTTCATTCACGATGGCACTTCAAATATAAAAGTTTCAGGGAAATTTTCTGCAAGCCATAAAGCGCGTTTTTTAAAGATATGTTAAATTCCACTAGATAAATTTTTTTCATACTGCCTGAAAAGGTAAATAATTTAGGGAGCTTTTCAACAAAGAAATAAAAAAGGTAGGTCACCGAATTAGTTTTTCAGATATTTTACAAAAACTGACATTTAGAGGGCCTTTTTGTGGACCTGGGGTGTTGCCATGGTAACTGATATGACGTCATAAGCACCTTTATAATATAGTACAACTATAGAGGTCCAAGGAGACATATAGTTTGCCTACACCATTAAATATCCTTCTTTGTAATCTTTAATCGTTTAGCAAACACTACATCAACAAAAATACCCTTTCGAGCCTCCTTAAAGGACAGATGCACGATTGACGTCATCATTACAAAGCTCTTCCCTCTGTGTTTTAAAATGGCGGAAAGTTTTGAGAATTTAGATAATATTTTACGTGATTGAGCAAAAGATATGTACAAAAAAACATTGTAGAGGCATTGAACAGGTACGAGAAGCATAGTCTAGCAGGAAGAAGAAAGATAAAGCCGTTTCTTTTAGAAAATGGCTCAGAAAAAATACTCGAGCAGTCGGCAGAAAACGAGACTTAAGCCAAACACAAAATTGGTCTTAATAAGCGGAAAACCTTTACTTTATCTCGAATTTAACAAACCCAATAAACAAAACGTTTATGAGATTAATTCGTTTAATAAATTCAAGTTTTCTCAGTCTTAAATTAATTGTTGACACACTGATTGATGTCGCGAATTGCAAAACATCAAACATCAAAATAAACACCTAACCTTGCAGTTCCGATGCGAATGTTCCAGCCCGTTTCAGGGCACAGCAGCGAGCAAAGTACAGCTCACTACAGCTCACGGCCTACTGTATCGCAGCTAAATGGTGTCTCCGACACTATTTCAAACTGATTTGAGAATCACCGCCGACCACATCCTCGGAGACCCAGGGGCAGTTAATGGGGGCGCGAGGAAAATAAATCGGCGCGACTCTTTCACACCTCCTTGTAAACTTTCGTGAAACCTTTCGTCGCGCCGATTTATTTTCCTCGCGCCCCCATTAACTGCCCCTGGGTCTCCGAGGATGCGCCGACCACAAAGGACACAAATTTCCACCGTCACTGACGCTTCTTTCCGTTCAAAACTTGAATCAAATGGCCTCCGGGTTGACTGCAATCGCAAGTTTCCCGAGCGTATTTTTTCAACTCTTGCAATATTCAAGGCAACATCCAAGCTCTTCGGCTCACTGGGCTGCTCTGATGACAAAAACTGACTTGACTCCAGCATTTTCTTTACGATTTGTAGATTTTTTCGCAGTTCAATTCTGCTTTTGCTGTAAGTTTTTATTCCACGAGAAGCGACGCTCGAGTCAAGTTTGACAGTGGCGTGATTTTCCTGGACCAATCACAAGTCTTTGCTACGCATGGCAACCAATGAGATTGCTTCATTTTGTATATCATAGATCACGTCAAATGGCTTTTTTCTTGCAAAGGCGGGGCAAAAGGCCGGCTTTCGCGTTATGTTGAAATATTTAGAAACAAAAAAGGCTTTTCGTTATTATATAAAACAAATAGATTCCATGTTGCCGTGCGTCTGTTCAGTAATAGATCACAGAAGACGTCAAAATGTGGTAAGAACATCAGTGACACACTCGGCTGCGCCTCGTGTGCCACTTTTTTGTTCTTACCACATTTTGACGTCATCTGTGATCTATTACTGAACAGACGCACGGCAACATGGAATCTATTTGTTAAATAGAGAACGGCTGACGCCACTTTTCCCCGTTTGGAAAAATAAAGTTTGGCTTGAAAATTCAGCCGAATACGCGGAGAATTTATTGGATTCTTTATCATAAAATGAATAAAGAAGCCTCGACTGTGCTCTGTTCTGTTGTAAAGCACTTAGGAAGCGGTAGAGCACTCAAGAAGTAGGGAAAAACACTCGACTACGTCTCGTGTTTTCCCCTACACTTCTTTCGTGCTCTACCGCTTCCTGCGTGCTTTACAACAGAACAGAGCACAGTCGAGGCTTCTTTATTTGTTAACTAAAAAAGTGTGTACAATAATGTAAACTTGATGAAAATACATTCA
>OZ026601.1:31621517-31629017 GCA_964020085.1 Micromussa lordhowensis | reverse complement strand
CAGACGCCTTCATTTGTTTTTGTTTTACATGCCAGATTGTTATATACCTAAACTTTCACCCAACAAAAGGAGCACTGTGATTGGTTGATTCTTTCTCACGTGCCCCTGATTAAAGTCAATTGTATCCCGACCGGGAAGTCTAAATAACAAAGTACTCCCTCGAGTCCTAATGATAACAAAACTGTTTCGCTCAGGACCATACATTAACTGTATATTATCCTCTTGGTATACCAGGGATCAAGCACTGGAAAAGTTGTCGAAAAATATGACTCTTTGCAAAAACTATGATTTTAAGATACCAAAATTAGACAGGTGTTGTTAGAACCAGCCTGTTTTTTTAACGTAATGGAGTTTCTCATCATTTGTTATGATGACACGTGGAACGGCTCCTTTCAAAGATAGTTCAGCCAAACAAATTTTTAGTAGTGCGATGGAACAAATATTTTTCATCGAACAAAGACTATCTATTTTCGAGGCAGCTAGTAGTTGTTCCCATAGACCCATGAAAATACTGAAGTGAAGCGCAAAATAAAGAATCCATCAAACCATAGCCTGGAGAAAATTCTATAGTAGTTAAATAAACAATTTATTATAATATCATATTCATATAATTCTACAACAGTGGGGTTATACTCACAAGAATTTGTTTTCTTCTATAAGATCAAAATAAAGATATAAACATAGCGGCTTATATTTTGGCGGGCTTAAAGCCAGAAGGATTTTTTTCTTTGGGAGGATGACATATTTTGAGGGGACAGAGGTTTGTTGTAAGAATTTAACAATTTTTTCCCAAACCACGGAGAATAAACAACAAGCAAACAAAGAAACAAAAACAAGATGAGACACGAGGAACAAAAAACATCGAAAAAGAAAACGGAATTGCGGAAAAATTCAATTTGGTATATTTGAGCATGGTGCATGGGTAATTGTTCATGTTGCAAGTCACGTAATGAAAAGTAGCTGGGGTTATGGGAACTCTCAAAACATCTTTACCTGAACTGCTAGGTATCAGGAAAATAGATTAACAAGCATGATCCTGATTGATGTTCGATGGAATTTTCTGGTGAAAACTTTTAATTTTAATTTTCAGATGCATAGTTTGCTTGAACTTGTCTAGAATTTGTGCGTCCCAAAATTTCCTTGATTAAAGTATTGTGATGTGAGCATAGTGCCCACAAAAGTTCAAGATGTTGACGTCTCTAGAAGCCACGACACTAAAATTAGGCTTATTTGAAGGTAGCAGTGCGCATTTTATTTGGAAAACGGTCTAAATTTTGCTCGTGAAATTAAGGACATTAACTCCAGATTTTGCACTGAAGAACGTTATTTTGGTAATATATCAAACACGAGAGGCAGTATTTGTTCAGAATATCCAAACACCGAGAAGAGAGTTTAAATTACGACGCGTAGCAGAGTACTTTTGACGAAATTGGGGGTGTTTGGATAACTGATGAAATACTGACTCGACTGTTTGATATGTCTTCTCAATCGAAACAAACTAAGGAGTAAACGGAGAAGTAAAGTCGTCAAAATCTATGCTAATTAAGACCGGGTATCCAAACGTCCTTCACGGCTGTGGTTTTCATTGTTTTTTTTCACTTCATGAATTATTAATCAGTTTGAGAAGAGTTAAATCGATTTTCTAAAGCCGAACGAACGAACGATTGTTGTGCTAAATGTTATGTTTTACCCAGTTTGCACTTAATGCTTTAAGACGATTTGTGCAAGAAAGGATCAAACTGTCAAAGTAGGTTTGATCATTTATCATTTTTTTAAGTCAACAATCGCAAAAACTTTCAAAACAACGGTCGCGTGCGAGTAATTTACATGGGAAGCTACGAATTTTTTTCAAACTGGACTTTCGACAAGAGTTAAATAAACAAATTAAGTTACCATAACAGTCACAGTTGAGTCCTGGCTCCTGATTATGTAGAAATTATATATGAGAAACAAAATGTTTATATTAGAACAAAATATCTCTCCGATCTTTAATACTCGGAGCTTTCATCAACGAGGTGGTTAGCTCCGAGGCCTTATAAAAACTCTTTCCACTCGGCTTAAATATAGAACAATACCAATATAAATCTTGTTCTATATTTAATATTTCACCAAGAATTTTCAGCAAAGCAGTCTACCATATCCCATTTGAAATAGCACAAAAAGCACTTTCCATAAAAATAAGTTGCCCTCATGGAAACTATGGTTTAGATCTAGTAGGACTTAACAGAAAAAAGAAAAACAAATGGAAAGAGACAATCAATACTGTTAAATCACTCTGGAATGAGAGTATTGTAGAAGTAAGAGTAAGAGACAAGAATATCATTCAATTGCGTTAAAAAATAGAAAGATTAACGAATGCGTCAGACAGAATTATGACCGGTATTCTCGTTAACTACGAAAAGCATTTAAATTCCACAAAGAACGAAACAAGTCATATTCAAATTAGGTGTGTCATTAAGGTTGCTCAAAACAGTTTCCAGCACTTTCCAAGATGATGGGTCATTATAACCACTCTTTATAAGTTGATGCTACAATCATGGTATCAAAAGCTGCCCAATCATTCGTGAACACATTGTTTTCATTTTCGTGAAACAATAGATTACCATAGCAACAGTATGACCTCGTAAAAACACCCTTAATTATAGCTTTAAGGGCTTGTTATTCAAAACTGACGGCACGGTGAATGTTTTGTGTATTATCACATTATATTTTGCAAGATAAGACGTAACTTTTAGCAAAGTTTAAAAGTATTCTGTAGATGGGGTTGAAAGCCACCTATAATCTTCAAAATTTTCAGGTGGCTCGGAAGCCGATCTAAAATCTAATTTTCAAAACGTTTGGACCTGTTTTTCTCGGCTTATTTCAGGATAATAAAGGAGCGATTAATAAAACTAACTACAATATACAATCGAACATTGTTAAAAAAGACCAACGTGAAAAAACTGTATTGTCAGTTGAAGAAAGTCAATTCCTTCTGGGTGACAACTGCTAAATATAGTTAGGGAAGACTTTTAGCCGATTGGCATACCATGTTGAGAGAAAGGCTGAACAAAGAAATGTTCTGGAAAAAATAACTTTAAGTCCGAAAATTTTCCAGGTTAAAGTATTTTGAATTGATAAGAGTTCAAGTTGTTGACGTCTCAGAATTAAACCACGAAACTAAAGTCGAGCCCTTTTGAAGGTAGCAACGTGTATTTTATTTGTACAACCGTAAATCACGTTCATTTTAAAGTTGTGCAGATGAGAAAAATTATTCTAGTATTTAAAAAATTGCAAGTCAGAGTGTGACGGGTTGTTGTGCCAAATAGTTTGCTTTTTCCAGTCTGCACTTTTGTGCATTGAAGAATCGAACTGTGGAGCGTTCATACAAAATATTTTATTTTAAAAACAAAACATATTCCGAATCATAGAAACGTAGTCGTATCAAGGAGGTGGTCAGCTTAATGAGACTTTTAAATAAGAAGTAACGATTTGTTTTTTCGGACCGGATAATAACGAAGTTGTCGGATAAACGAGGTGGTATTAAAGATGACTTCCAGTCGTACTGCGCAGTCTCAGCACCCCAATGTTTTGAGTCTCGATGAAATGCGAATCGATGTTATTCTTTACGAACCACATGGCTTATCTTTGAGGCAACTTCAATTCTTTTCCCAACAGTTTCTTTGATTTTTACAACTACAAAGTTGTTTCACCAAGTGATATCAGAAAGAAGCATAAAGCTTCGCATCCATCATAATGGCAGTTGACATGAAACTTACCTCGTGTAAGTAGTCGAGAAATGAAACATTTTGTGACGTCTACCATGAATCAAAACAAACGTGAACAAACTGCCGAGAGTGTGCAGTATGGACTGGAAATCTTAACTCTGCATGAGTTTCACGGTAGAAAGAACAACCTTGTAATTGAGCCAGGCACACTCGTGCTGTCTTTCTTGCTTTATAACTCTGGTACAGAATCGAAACCACTATAAAACTGAAATACGTCGCTTTTATAATACGGACTCAATGAACCCTTCAATCGGAAAGAACTGTTGATCAGCAGATTATTTTTCCTTGCAAAATTAAAACTCTGTCAAATGAACAAGTGATTCCAGAAGAATGGATATCATCAACCAGGGATTGTTGTCGTCACGTAAAATTAAAAACTGAAACCTGTTCAAGTAGGATGCAGAGTTACAAAATGAAATTGTTTGGAAATCGTTCGCCAAATCACAAATAGCCATAGTGTTAATTTCACTGTTGTCTTGACAACAGATCCTATCATAGCAACGACATTAAAGGAGCTGTGTCACGGTTAAACGGTTTGAAAAATTTAGCCTAAATTTTTCAATATTGTTTGTAATCCGTGTCAACCTTCTCCATCCTTAACCATCCTTGTTCCTTTATTGCTTATATCTCTTTAGTGTTTTCCTATCTTTCTAAAGCATTATTTTCAGGTTTCCTTCAATTTAGAGGTAATTTTGTCGATGGTAGAAATAACTCAAAATACCGTGACGTAGCCCCTTTAATCTTGTTTTTCCCGAAAACAATGCTAAATTTCTCTCGATAAAGTAAGCTTTAACCAAGTTTAAAAATTTAAACTATTCTCAAGATCTCTGATAATAATAAAAGAGAAGCTTTGTGGAAGGCTACAATTTCAAAGGCTCGAAACACTCCTAGAAGCGCCTGATCTACCTTCGAAGGTGTAATTCAACAGATGTTCTTGCAGAGTTGCAAAATAATATATATTTTAGGCTTGATTTCAAAGAAAGCCAAATATTAGCAGGTTTCAGTTTTATTTTCAGTCGTAAAAGCGCCACGTAGAAAATATTGGCAAAATATGCTCGGCAGGATCAGCGCATACAAACTGATCACCCATGCAAGACTTATCTCTGCTGCATTGTAATTTAAATTTTAACACACGGTTACCTCAAAGACCACAAAGATTTTGACGAAATGCATACCGACTGGAAATTAAATATACAGAGATCACCATGCAATCTTGTAAGTGGTCACTGTAAACACACTTTTACCGAATGTTTCGTATGAAAGGTAAAGTAGCAATGAAGTTCAACCAATGATTGAACTCTTCTGCCATTTTTGTCAGCGTTGATTGTACGTGAAACAGCTCCAAGCTTTAACCTCTAAGAGACTTGGAAATTTTTACATTAACTGACAAAACATAGCAACAACAAAAAAAAAACGAGCGAGGTGAGGACACAGCTAATTAACCTGTCCGCGCTTGTGCGGAAAACGCTTGTTTACTTCGTTTAGAGAAGGCTGAAGTAACGCCCTTTTACCCTTTTTCTATAAATGTATGTCTATCATGTTCGTAAACATTGCAGGTATTAACATTTTAAGAAGCTTAATGTAGTATACACGACAAGTCATTCGAGATAAAGATACAAAAGAAGTGAAATCAGGAACGACTCGCTTGATTTTCCTCACTTTTTGTTAAGACTGCTGCTGTAACTAGTATTGCCCGAAGCCAATAAAGTAACTCGTATAACTAAAATAACTCGTAAGTTACAAATGTCCGCAATGCGTACCTATTTTGAAAGGAAAGAATACATAATTCCATCCATATTACGCAAAGTTTAGCTCGTGCCGACCACTATAAGCAAGGGATTATCAAGGTAAGAGAGTGAATCCCCAGATTGACCTTATACCCAATGTAATGCCTCCTAAGCTATTTTTAAGTATCGTAGCGTGGACAGCCCAACCGGCCTGAAAAGAAACGGCGGGAAAGTGAATTTATATGTTTTGATTTTCAAAAGACGTTTCATAGCGAAGATGTTTTCTGCACTCAGCCGTCTGTTTGTTCGGCTGGGCTTTGTTTACTGTTTATTCAGTTTTAGGGAGTTCAATAAGCAAGCGGCAACGAGTACAATGTTTGTGTAAGCGTGCATTATAATTCTTTGTTCATTTCCTTGCCGTTCTTCTCAAAACAACGTGAAATGGCCACATTCTGCATATTCGAGAGGACGTGAACTACGACGGCCAATTTTTTTCAAATTTCTTTTTCGAATTTTGAAGCTGTCTTACCTATTCTGTTTGGGATATTTCTGACAGATTTGACAATGCAAGCTGAATGAATCTAAAATCTCCACGGATTGGTCGGTTGAATATAGTCTTTTTTGAGTCGACGTTGTCTTTGGTTTTCTTGCCGTTGCTGCTTAAACTGCGTTTTGCTGCTTGGGCAGCAAGCGTCTGCCTGCGTTTTTGGCCATCTGTTTGTTTCGTCGTCTAGTTCGTGTTAGGGCGTTTGTTTACTTTGCCTTCATTTGTCTACACATTTCTCTGCCGTTCATTCAGTTGTTATTTGTTTGTACAGGAAACATCCGTGTCCTACTAAACTTCTATTAAAGTTTCGAAATATATTTTAAAAACATAGCGAGAGCCTAAGCTTCTTTGCTTGTAATCATGTGTAAAAATAACATAAGAGGTATTACCTTGGATATATGGGGGATTCACTCTGTTACCTTGATAATCTCTTTCATTCTATCATTCACTGGAAAATCCACGTTCGTAACCATGGCAGACATTGATATTTGACCGCTTTGAACTGAGAAAAGCACAGAATAAGTGAAATAAATAATTCTGAGATGATGTTAGTTTTCACCACTGAACACTTGGGATATCATTCTGTGATTTCATCATATCTGATTGTCAGTTTATAAACAGTGTAAATAAACATTTTGGTTTTTGCGACATGGGATAACAGGTTGAACTGGGCCCTCGCAAATTTGAAAACGCTTCATTTCCTCAAGAAATATTTTTGGCTGGCTGCAAAAAACTTTGCTCGGCTCGATAGAGCAGGTATGAAATTGCTAGCTCCATTATAGGTCATTAACAATTTTGGGGGAAAATATCTAGTATAAAATATAAAATATAAACTAAAGCTCACAAAAATTCATCCTCGGAGACCCAGGGGCAGTTAGTGGGGGCGGGGAAAGAAGAGCACTTCTTCTCCTTCTAGCTTGACTTCTCTTCGCCCGAATTTTTTTCTCGCCCGTTTAGAGATCCCGAACCCTACTAACTGCCCCTGGGTCCTGGAGGATAACAAATTGGGTTCGAGACAAAAAACTCTAAGAGCCTCGCAAAGCTGGGGACTCGGTTCTTGAAAAGCTGAAAGGTGGGGTAGTTTTTGGACTACATTTTGAAAACTTAAATAGGATTTCAGTAACTGCACATAATTCTTGACATGTTTATTCAGTTACAGGAATGCAAGATTCGCAAGACCACTGAGATGTATTTGAGTATACTAATGGTGCCAAAATGCAGCAACAAAAGTACACAGAATGAGATCTGTATTCGAAATGCTTCGACCATCCGCCATCTTCTCCACTGTGATGATTCTAATATCAGCAATTCGACACACGCATTACCCGCAGGTTTTACCTAAAAGATTAAACAGTTATTTCAGTATAAAATTAATACTGCAACAGCTCGTTCATTTATTTTCTGCCGCAAAACGCTGTAATAACGATCGAAAAACTAGCGTAATTGTCTGACTTTGTGA
>OZ026601.1:31614017-31619017 GCA_964020085.1 Micromussa lordhowensis | reverse complement strand
CCTGGGGCTCAGTCCAAGTCCCTGGGGCTCAGTCCAAGTCCCTGGGGCTCAGTCCAAGTCCCTGGGGCTCAGTCCAAGTCCCTGGGGCTCAGTCCAAGTCCCTGGGGCTCAGTCCAAGTCCCTGGGGCTCAGTCCAAGTCCCTGGGGCTCAGTCCAAGTCCCTGGGGCTCAGTCCAAGTCCCTGGGGCTCAGTCCAAGTCCCTGGGGCTCAGTCCAAGTCCCTGGGGCTCAGTCCAAGTCCCTGGGGCTCAGTCCAAGTCCCTGGGGCTCAGTCCAAGTCCCTGGGGCTCAGTCCAAGTCCCTGGGGCTCAGTCCAAGTCCCTGGGGCTCAGTCCAAGTCCCTGGGGCTCAGTCCAAGTCCCTGGGGCTCAGTCCAAGTCCCTGGGGCTCAGTCCAAGTCCCTGGGGCTCAGTCCAAGTCCCTGGGGCTCAGTCCAAGTCCCTGGGGCTCAGTCCAAGTCCCTGGGGCTCAGTCCAAGTCCCTGGGGCTCAGTCCAAGTCCCTGGGGCTCAGTCCAAGTCCCTGGGGCTCAGTCCAAGTCCCTGGGGCTCAGTCCAAGTCCCTGGGGCTCAGTCCAAGTCCCTGGGGCTCAGTCCAAGTCCCTGGGGCTCAGTCCAAGTCCCTGGGGCTCAGTCCAAGTCCCTGGGGCTCAGTCCAAGTCCCTGGGGCTCAGTCCAAGTCCCTGGGGCTCAGTCCAAGTCCCTGGGGCTCAGTCCAAGTCCCTGGGGCTCAGTCCAAGTCCCTGGGGCTCAGTCCAAGTCCCTGGGGCTCAGTCCAAGTCCCTGGGGCTCAGTCCAAGTCCCTGGGGCTCAGTCCAAGTCCCTGGGGCTCAGTCCAAGTCCCTGGGGCTCAGTCCAAGTCCCTGGGGCTCAGTCCAAGTCCCTGGGGCTCAGTCCAAGTCCCTGGGGCTCAGTCCAAGTCCCTGGGGCTCAGTCCAAGTCCCTGGGGCTCAGTCCAAGTCCCTGGGGCTCAGTCCAAGTCCCTGGGGCTCAGTCCAAGTCCCTGGGGCTCAGTCCAAGTCCCTGGGGCTCAGTCCAAGTCCCTGGGGCTCAGTCCAAGTCCCTGGGGCTCAGTCCAAGTCCCTGGGGCTCAGTCCAAGTCCCTGGGGCTCAGTCCAAGTCCCTGGGGCTCAGTCCAAGTCCCTGGGGCTCAGTCCAAGTCCCTGGGGCTCAGTCCAAGTCCCTGGGGCTCAGTCCAAGTCCCTGGGGCTCAGTCCAAGTCCCTGGGGCTCAGTCCAAGTCCCTGGGGCTCAGTCCAAGTCCCTGGGGCTCAGTCCAAGTCCCTGGGGCTCAGTCCAAGTCCCTGGGGCTCAGTCCAAGTCCCTGGGGCTCAGTCCAAGTCCCTGGGGCTCAGTCCAAGTCCCTGGGGCTCAGTCCAAGTCCCTGGGGCTCAGTCCAAGTCCCTGGGGCTCAGTCCAAGTCCCTGGGGCTCAGTCCAAGTCCCTGGGGCTCAGTCCAAGTCCCTGGGGCTCAGTCCAAGTCCCTGGGGCTCAGTCCAAGTCCCTGGGGCTCAGTCCAAGTCCCTGGGGCTCAGTCCAAGTCCCTGGGGCTCAGTCCAAGTCCCTGGGGCTCAGTCCAAGTCCCTGGGGCTCAGTCCAAGTCCCTGGGGCTCAGTCCAAGTCCCTGGGGCTCAGTCCAAGTCCCTGGGGCTCAGTCCAAGTCCCTGGGGCTCAGTCCAAGTCCCTGGGGCTCAGTCCAAGTCCCTGGGGCTCAGTCCAAGTCCCTGGGGCTCAGTCCAAGTCCCTGGGGCTCAGTCCAAGTCCCTGGGGCTCAGTCCAAGTCCCTGGGGCTCAGTCCAAGTCCCTGGGGCTCAGTCCAAGTCCCTGGGGCTCAGTCCAAGTCCCTGGGGCTCAGTCCAAGTCCCTGGGGCTCAGTCCAAGTCCCTGGGGCTCAGTCCAAGTCCCTGGGGCTCAGTCCAAGTCCCTGGGGCTCAGTCCAAGTCCCTGGGGCTCAGTCCAAGTCCCTGGGGCTCAGTCCAAGTCCCTGGGGCTCAGTCCAAGTCCCTGGGGCTCAGTCCAAGTCCCTGGGGCTCAGTCCAAGTCCCTGGGGCTCAGTCCAAGTCCCTGGGGCTCAGTCCAAGTCCCTGGGGCTCAGTCCAAGTCCCTGGGGCTCAGTCCAAGTCCCTGGGGCTCAGTCCAAGTCCCTGGGGCTCAGTCCAAGTCCCTGGGGCTCAGTCCAAGTCCCTGGGGCTCAGTCCAAGTCCCTGGGGCTCAGTCCAAGTCCCTGGGGCTCAGTCCAAGTCCCTGGGGCTCAGTCCAAGTCCCTGGGGCTCAGTCCAAGTCCCTGGGGCTCAGTCCAAGTCCCTGGGGCTCAGTCCAAGTCCCTGGGGCTCAGTCCAAGTCCCTGGGGCTCAGTCCAAGTCCCTGGGGCTCAGTCCAAGTCCCTGGGGCTCAGTCCAAGTCCCTGGGGCTCAGTCCAAGTCCCTGGGGCTCAGTCCAAGTCCCTGGGGCTCAGTCCAAGTCCCTGGGGCTCAGTCCAAGTCCCTGGGGCTCAGTCCAAGTCCCTGGGGCTCAGTCCAAGTCCCTGGGGCTCAGTCCAAGTCCCTGGGGCTCAGTCCAAGTCCCTGGGGCTCAGTCCAAGTCCCTGGGGCTCAGTCCAAGTCCCTGGGGCTCAGTCCAAGTCCCTGGGGCTCAGTCCAAGTCCCTGGGGCTCAGTCCAAGTCCCTGGGGCTCAGTCCAAGTCCCTGGGGCTCAGTCCAAGTCCCTGGGGCTCAGTCCAAGTCCCTGGGGCTCAGTCCAAGTCCCTGGGGCTCAGTCCAAGTCCCTGGGGCTCAGTCCAAGTCCCTGGGGCTCAGTCCAAGTCCCTGGGGCTCAGTCCAAGTCCCTGGGGCTCAGTCCAAGTCCCTGGGGCTCAGTCCAAGTCCCTGGGGCTCAGTCCAAGTCCCTGGGGCTCAGTCCAAGTCCCTGGGGCTCAGTCCAAGTCCCTGGGGCTCAGTCCAAGTCCCTGGGGCTCAGTCCAAGTCCCTGGGGCTCAGTCCAAGTCCCTGGGGCTCAGTCCAAGTCCCTGGGGCTCAGTCCAAGTCCCTGGGGCTCAGTCCAAGTCCCTGGGGCCCAGTCCAAGTCCCTGGGGCCCAGTCCAAGTCCCTGGGGCCCAGTCCAAGTCCCTGGGGCCCAGTCCAAGTCCCTGGGGCCCAGTCCAAGTCCCTGGGGCCCAGTCCAAGTCCCTGGGGCCCAGTCCAAGTCCCTGGGGCCCAGTCCAAGTCCCTGGGGCCCAGTCCAAGTCCCTGGGGCCCAGTCCAAGTCCCTGGGGCCCAGTCCAAGTCCCTGGGGCCCAGTCCAAGTCCCTGGGGCCCAGTCCAAGTCCCTGGGGCCCAGTCCAAGTCCCTGGGGCCCAGTCCAAGTCCCTGGGGCCCAGTCCAAGTCCCTGGGGCCCAGTCCAAGTCCCTGGGGCCCAGTCCAAGTCCCTGGGGCCCAGTCCAAGTCCCTGGGGCCCAGTCCAAGTCCCTGGGGCCCAGTCCAAGTCCCTGGGGCCCAGTCCAAGTCCCTGGGGCCCAGTCCAAGTCCCTGGGGCCCAGTCCAAGTCCCTGGGGCCCAGTCCAAGTCCCTGGGGCCCAGTCCAAGTCCCTGGGGCCCAGTCCAAGTCCCTGGGGCCCAGTCCAAGTCCCTGGGGCCCAGTCCAAGTCCCTGGGGCCCAGTCCAAGTCCCTGGGGCCCAGTCCAAGTCCCTGGGGCCCAGTCCAAGTCCCTGGGGCCCAGTCCAAGTCCCTGGGGCCCAGTCCAAGTCCCTGGGGCCCAGTCCAAGTCCCTGGGGCCCAGTCCAAGTCCCTGGGGCCCAGTCCAAGTCCCTGGGGCCCAGTCCAAGTCCCTGGGGCCCAGTCCAAGTCCCTGGGGCCCAGTCCAAGTCCCTGGGGCCCAGTCCAAGTCCCTGGGGCCCAGTCCAAGTCCCTGGGGCCCAGTCCAAGTCCCTGGGGCCCAGTCCAAGTCCCTGGGGCCCAGTCCAAGTCCCTGGGGCCCAGTCCAAGTCCCTGGGGCCCAGTCCAAGTCCCTGGGGCCCAGTCCAAGTCCCTGGGGCCCAGTCCAAGTCCCTGGGGCCCAGTCCAAGTCCCTGGGGCCCAGTCCAAGTCCCTGGGGCCCAGTCCAAGTCCCTGGGGCCCAGTCCAAGTCCCTGGGGCCCAGTCCAAGTCCCTGGGGCCCAGTCCAAGTCCCTGGGGCCCAGTCCAAGTCCCTGGGGCCCAGTCCAAGTCCCTGGGGCTCAGTCCAAGTCCCTGGGGCTCAGTCCAAGTCCCTGGGGCTCAGTCCAAGTCCCTGGGGCTCAGTCCAAGTCCCTGGGGCTCAGTCCAAGTCCCTGGGGCCCAGTCCAAGTCCCTGGGGCTCAGTCCAAGTCATGCCTGGGGCTCAGTCCAACTCCCTGGGGCTCAGTCCAAGTCCCTGGGGCTCAGTCCAAGTCCCTGGGCTCAGTCCAACTCCCTGGGGCTCAGTCCAACTCCCTGGGGCTCAGTCCAACTCCCTGGGGCTCAGTCCAACTCCCTGGGGCTCAGTCCAACTCCCTGGGGCTCAGTCCAACTCCCTGGGGCTCAGTCCAACTCCCTGGGGCTCAGTCCAACTCCCTGGGGCTCAGTCCAACTCCCTGGGGCTCAGTCCAACTCCCTGGGGCTCAGTCCAACTCCCTGGGGCTCAGTCCAACTCCCTGGGGCTCAGTCCAACTCCCTGGGGCTCAGTCCAACTCCCTGGGGCTCAGTCCAACTCCCTGGGGCTCAGTCCAACTCCCTGGGGCTCAGTCCAACTCCCTGGGGCTCAGTCCAACTCCCTGGGGCTCAGTCCAACTCCCTGGGGCTCAGTCCAACTCCCTGGGGCTCAGTCCAACTCCCTGGGGCTCAGTCCAACTCCCTGGGGCTCAGTCCAACTCCCTGGGGCTCAGTCCAACTCCCTGGGGCTCAGTCCAACTCCCTGGGGCTCAGTCCAACTCCCTGGGGCTCAGTCCAACTCCCTGGGGCTCAGTCCAACTCCCTGGGGCTCAGTCCAACTCCCTGGGGCTCAGTCCAACTCCCTGGGGCTCAGTCCAAC
>OZ026601.1:31601517-31609017 GCA_964020085.1 Micromussa lordhowensis | reverse complement strand
AAATTGTGATAAACATTTGATTTGACGCAGTGTTTTGTCCGGGCTAAGAAACTGATCGGAGATCTTGTCTGCTGTGGCAGACTCGTTGATCATCGCCGGCGCTCAAAGTCCCGTTCACAAGAATTAAGTAAGTGCAGCGTTAGCTAACTGCCTTGCGATCGAAACTTTAAAACGAAAACTGGACAATTACAAACTGTATTGCCGAAGTTAGCTATGTAAACTAAACGATGTAAATAGTCTTAAAAGTTATATTGTACTGTAAGTGAAGTTCGCCACAGAACGATTCGAAAGCAAGATCCGTGACCTGGACAAGAAACCGTGCTCAACAGCCTCGAAACGTCTCATATCGTTTGTTTCGAGCAAATCTGATGCCTTTACCGCGGGATTTGCGAAGACGGTCAGACAGTCAGACCGTCAGACAATTAGACAGTTAGACAGTCAGACAGTCAGGCAGTCAGACCGTCAGACCGTCAGAAAATTAGACGGTCTGACAGTAAGACAGTTAGAAAGTCAGACAGTTAGACCGTCAGACCGTCAGACCGTAACACAGTCAGAGAGTCCGACCGTCAGAGCGCCCGAAAGTCAGTCAGTCAGTCAGTCGTTTAATAAGTCACCCAGTCATTCATTTAATATGCAGTAGTGTTAGCCGCTAGAAAGAATGCAAGTACATACTTCAAGCACATTAGCCGCATTAATGCCTCCATCACCATGGCAACGTGAATCACGAGTTCTACCACAGCGTGCACAATAGGAATCATCATCGATACTGTTGTCAAATTTATACAGTCTGTAGAGGAAGAAAAGGACCACCAAGAACAACACCAGTCCTCCTGTACACGATCCTCCGATAATCGCTCCGCTTGAGTTTGTCAAAACATTCGGGAATTCATCAAGTTGTTCATTTTTAAGACTCCCACCTGTGAAAGGAATAGCAAGACATGGAAGTGTGTGTGTCATTTGCGAGATCATGTCAAGCTGGGATAAATAAAGAAGAGACAGAGAAATCAAAGGACCCATCTTAGTTTGTCCGCCGAACTTGTAATAATATTCAAGTGCTATCAACTCAGTCACCCGTTAGGCCCGCAGTAAGCACGAATTATTTCCAAGGTAATTACCTTGCAAATAAGGCCTATATGGGGTATTTATTCTTTTGTTGCAAATCAAAAAATCGTCAACGTTCAAGACGTTTTTAAGCACGCAGCGCCCCTATAACATGTCAAACAAAACGCACGTATCAATTTCTGATTCATTCATTTCATTTCCGTATTAGTAGCCAATGCGCCAGTCATGGTTAGATATTTTTGGGCGAGACGCACTTCGGCTTTATAACAAATAGATAACGATTAGAGCATTAAGTTGGAGCTTATATATTGCCAAAGTCCATTATATGTTGTTAGAAACTTTTAAGACCTGTTATATTAACTAAGGAAAACAACCTCAAACATTCTCAGACTATTACATGCGTGTTTAAATGCTCAAGGCTATGTACTGCACGTCTTAGACCATTTGTATGAGACACCATTTCAAACGATGATTCTCGGTAAAAGGATTTGCATAGAAATAGGACACAGTAGAGTTCTTAATAAATAAATCCCTTACCGATTTATAAACTCTGTGAGTGATGCATGTAGATAAATAGTTAGAAATGACCTGTCTGTGTCAAACAGAAGCTATGCATAACCTTTTCACCCTCACTTTAAGACTTTTCATCACTGTAAAAAAAATTTCTTTGCTTGCTAATAAAAACATTTATGGCCAACGTTCAAGAAGTTGTTAAGGAATCTAAGCACCTGAAACATATCATGCAAAATGCGCGTATCAATTCCTGATTCACTCATTTCACTTCCGTATTAGCACCAATACTGTCAGCAAGGAAGTCGTTTAACCTTTCGGCGCGACGCGTTTCAGCTTTAGAACAAATAAATAGATAACAACTGCGCGGAATACAAAATGAAATGTTGTAACTAAGGAACTTTTTTATGTTTAGCTTAGGCAAACAACTTATTCATTGTACAATAATGCAAACATTCCCAGACTATAACATACGTGTTAATATTCTCAAGGCTTTGTTATTAAAGTACTGTGCGGCCCGGCTAGACCTTTTGTATGAGACACCATTTCAAAAAACGATTGGAAAAAGAATTCGAAGAGAAATACGATAGAAGGAATTTATTAATAAATAAAGTTACGTTACGGAATTTCAAAACGAGTCTATAAACTTTCTCTGTGCTACATGTCGATTGATAATTATAAATGATCCGTCTGTAAAAGCTACAAACAAAAGCCATGTACAACCTTTTCACTCTTTTCACGACCGGCATAAGGCATAAAGACGAGTATGTATCACGCATGATCTATAGAGGGATGATTTTTTCCTCTGGAACTCAGGTAGTACGTAGAATAATGAAGAATGAAAAACTTTAAACTCTCCACTTCTTTAAAAAAAAGATCAATAATATAACAGTGCTTACCTTCTCGAGTCACCTTTTTACAAGGTTTGAGACAATGATCTTCTTCGTTGTCCTTCCAACAAACGTAGACGTTAGGGTAAGCTGGACCAGAGCCACATTCATTTGTAAATGCAGCACCAAACTCATTGTCTTTCCATAGCTGAAGGGAGAGCGGAAAGAGTTTGAATTGATTTAGCTGCGTACTGTAGCTGGGAGTCTGCGTTTGCGGAGTGGGTTGTTCATGGAATACATCACGGCTCCCAATAAATGAGAGAAAAGCTCCTGAGGTCTCCAAACGACCAACAATAACCAATAAAATGGAAAAAAGAAGCATCGAATATAACATTGAGCTTAAACATGAAACTGTGTTGGTTTTTATAAACTGTTCAGATTGCTATTCACTCTGTGGCATAAGTAATATCAAACAGGAAACCTCAGCTTTCATGGCATGACATACTTGTCATCTGCTCACCCCAACTACATCACGAGCCGAATTTACTTCCGCGTCGGACGCCTCGAATTTTTGTACCTACAATTAAAAAGGATTTCTAATTGAGGTTCTTGTTAAAATGGCTTCGCTAAAGATTACAGTTCTAGTGGCTTTTCTGATCTTTGTTCATCAGAGTAACGCTTTGCGAAGACGTCGCCGTCAGAGATGTCCAGTGCGAGATTGTCAAGTCAGTTCTTGGTCTGACTGGAGTTCGTGCAGCGCATTGCAATGCGGGCAACAAGGATCACAAAGCAGATCAAGACAGAGAGAATCTTCTGCGTCTTGTGGAGGCGCAGAATGCCCTGACTTGCACGAAACACAGCACTGTTTTGCAATACACCGCGACATTGCCGAGTCAGTTCTTGGTCTTCCTGGAGTTTTTGCAGAGCAGAAAAGTGCGGACAACAAGGATCACAAAGAAGATCAAGACAGGAAGAATTTTCTGTGTCTTGTCATTTAAAATGGTTAGCTCTAGCAAGAAACTGTTCTGGTGTTTAACTATGTAGATGTCCACTGGCTCCGTGTCATCAGTAATCTCAAACAGGAATCTCTTCTTTCAAGATACGACATACTTGTCTTCAACCCACCTTATTCCAATCACGTGCCAAGTAATTTACTTCCGCGTTCGATGCCTTAAATTTTTTGCGCTCAGAGTTCTAAGTCTCTAGTTGAAATGATTTCCGTTAAGATTACAGTTCCAGTTATCTTAGTGGCGTTGCTGGTCTTTTTCCATCCCAGTGACGCTTGGCGAAGACGTCGACGTCGGAGATGTCCCGTGAGAGATTGTCAAGTCAGCTCTTGGTCTGACTGGAGTTCGTGCAGCGCATCACAATGTGGGCAACAGGGATCACAAAGCAGATCAAGACAGCAAGAATCTTCTGCGTCTTGCGGAGGCGCACAATGCCCTGACTTGCACGAAACACGGCAGTGTTACGCCAGTCGACGAGTTGATTGCCAACTAAGCTCGTGGTCGGAGTGGAGTGCCTGCACCGTCCCGTGTGGCGTCTCAGGAACACAACACAGCACTCGTCACAGGATAGTCACCGAGCAATGTGGCGGAACATGTACGTCTACCTTCCGTAAGACACGAGCCTGCCAAGACCTCAGCTGTTTGAACGGAGGAAGTTTAAAAGATGGTTCATGTTTCTGCAAGGAGGGGTATTCAGGAAATTGCTGTGAGAAAGAAGGTAAGGGAAAAATGTATTAAAACATACGCAATATTAATCAAAGCCGGTGGACTAATGTGTCAGGGCAATCCAATGCGCTATTCGTTGAAACCTTTTCACAGTTCTTAGAAAGGCATGGCAGATTTCACTGAAAGAAACTGTGTCTTGACCAGTTTATGTTTTGGCTCCGGCTATGATTGGCAAATCTAGAAACAGTATCATTTATCTTCTTTTGTGCAATGAAATCTTAAACGAAAATAATAGAAAAGTAAACCGGTAAAAAAAAACGCTGCCCTTCTCTTTGCGGGTCGCGGGTAAATTATCTAGGGACAAAAATGTCGCCGGTGGAAGAAAATGTTTCGGGTAATTTAATTGGGCCTAATTGTGACTTAAGTGGTCGTGGGTAAAGTACATTGTCGCGTCCTTTGGAATTAGACTATTGTGTGTTGATCTACTATTTAGTTGTGTCTTGATGTAACTAACACAGCGTTCCTATGCTAAGCCTGTGTATTGATGCTAGAAATTAACGTTCTGAGTCAGACATCGCTATCTGTAAAATGTACAATGGACTGAACGTTCTCGATCATAAAGTGCTAAAAAAAATCAATTTTCAAAAAGAAAATATACATGGCGAATTGTGCCCTTCGAGAGCAAACGTTTACCGGCGTCATTTCCAATTAATGCCGAAATTCATTAACCTAATCTTTCAAGTATTAATTTGTTTTACTATTTGAGATAAGGATGAGCTGTTCTTGCCACTTTCACTGCCATGACAACAACAAAACCAAGAACAACTTTATTCACTCATACAGTTTTACAAAAAATATGTGACAAATAAAGGACAGAAAAAATAAAGTACATCTGAGTTTGAAAACTAAAGTAACCGGAAAGTTTTCTAGTCAGCCATCATGGGCTATGAGCTATTATACCATGCTCTACGAATATGGTAAGCAAACGCGTGATTTTTTGAGGAGTTTTTATTTTTTTAAGTTTAGTTTGCTCTATTTTTGGGGCTTTTTTAATAAAACAATTATTCCACTCGCCCTTGTTGGATATGAGATGGTTTTAGCCAACTCGGCGCTATGCACCTCGTTGGCTATCTACCATTTCATATCTAACGCGCGCTTGTGGAATAATTGTTATTTAAGAGAAGAGATGTGTACATGGTATAATAAAATGGAGAAAATCAATACCAGTTTTCAGAATGTTGTTCAGGCAGTAAGTATGATTTCAATTGTTTTATTAGAGAAGTTGAAGGCATTGAGATGTTTAAGGTGAGTGGGGATATTGTCCCAGAGAAAAGTCGCTGAGTAAGCTATTGTTTTTTTTCCCAAAATTGGCACACACTTTTGATATCTATAGATTTTGCCAAGATGCATATCTGGTATTGTATCCGTGTACTTTATTGGAATCTTTAACGAAATCTTGAAACAAGCTTGGTAGGAGGCATTTATGCCAATGCGCGAATTTCAGTTCTTAGAGTCTATAAATGTCATTTACTGTGAAAAAATCAGTTTAGAAAGAAGAAAGCGCTTTCTGTCTGGTCGCCATAATTGTTTGCAACTGGCACGTTGAAGCAGCTACTTTTGTAAGCAAGAGACGACCGCTGGATTAGACGAACTCCCTGTGATGTATCTTAGAGCTTCATGTTTTAACACCAACATTTTGAGCTTTAGAGGATCAGGTACTCAAAACATTATCCTATATGAATTCATACACTAAGAAATAAGGTGGTGAATGATCCTTTAAAAACTTTGAGTCTAGCGAAATTTTCGACGAATTTCAAATTTTGTATCGATGAAATCAGTTTACCGTTGCATGTTGTTCATGACAAATGGAGGGCTGAACGATAATCACACAATTGAAGAACTCAGCAAAACCTAACCTAACCTAGTTGAATATTCACAGAGCACAAGTAACACACTTATTTCTCTTAAACAGGCTTTGATAAAAAATTGCTTGGGGAGATCATTCCACCTTGTCTGCTAGTTGTAATTGCAGTAGTCATCATAACATGCTACTGGAGGAAAATAATGGAATGGAAACGGAGAAGATCTGGACGAGTAGGTGAAGCAAATGGAGGACGCTAAGTTAGTATATTCAAGCCGGCCACTAGACCTCCCACAAGTTGACCTTTGCCAATCCCTGGCTTAGTCATCCTCGAGCGAATCGAGAGGACAATCTTCGACCGACAAAGTCACCAGTATGAACGACGCAAGTCGCGAGCGAAATCAACAGGCCAGGGAAGAATTATTTGAAAGTCTAGCTTCCCCCCAACCTAAAGATACTTACGTATTGTGGAATAAACTAGAATACAATATACCTAGTGATTTTTAATAACAACAATTCATTTACATGTAATCCAGAAGTCAACTGACATCCCAGATTTGTAAACTTGAATATATAAAGCCTGTTTGTAAGCCACAAATATTTTTGGTAAACGTTGCCAATTATGCAATATTCAAGAATATGTACACTAGATTATGTTTCTTGTTGACTGTAGAAGTATTTTAAGCATGCTTGTAGCTGGGATGAAGCTAGTAGGCTATGTAAGGTGTTGTGAAAAATTATCTCCTTTAATAAAACGTTTAACTTTATGCGCCTCGCTCTTCCTTTATATGACTGATAAATTAAGATTTAAAGGCAAATTATTGTTCTTTCTTCTATGACTTCTTATTCTCTCTGGCGTTACTGAAAGGCCACTATATTCATAGATATTACGTCACGCATCGAAAGCCTGAATTACTACAACGTCATCGACGCTACATTTTGAAGGGGACTTAGTACGGTAATGCGCATGTACAGCTTTGACCGATGTCAGTTGAACAATCTTGCGCTTTTTTCTAAGATTTTAAAATGATAATTATTGGCTAAAGATTAAACAGATCAAAACAATATTACATCTTGGCTATACCTAGTTAGTTAGTCAGTTAAGTTAGTTAATAAGTCCGACAGTCGGTCAGTCGTCAATCAGTCAGTCAGACAGCCGATCAGCTGGTCATTAGGCCGATCGATTGGTCATTCATCCATCATCCATTCACTCAGTCAGTCAGAGCATAGTTAGTAGAGGGGGTCTCCTCTACTAACTATGGTCAGAGTCAGACAGTCAGTCCGCGGAGTCAGTCAGTAAGTCAGTCTGTCAGTCAATCAATCAATTAGTCAGTCAGTCAGTAGTAGGTTGTTTAGAATTCGCAGGTGGTGCAGACATGCAACAAATGCATTCTTCCATCGGAAAAACTTCATTATATGTGGGAGGTGGACTGCTGGGAGCGTTACGACAACCCGGACAGGGAGCTCTGTTTTGATTTGTAACTGCCGCCGCTGTAACTTCGGGCTCGATCGTTGTCTCAGGCTTCAGCAATCTGTAGAGGAAGTAAATCAAAACACAGAAAAA
>OZ026601.1:31571517-31596517 GCA_964020085.1 Micromussa lordhowensis | reverse complement strand
GTTGAAACCTTTTCACAGTTCTTAGAAAGGCATGGCAGATTTCACTGAAAGAAACTGTGTCTTGACCAGTTTATGTTTTGGCTCCGGCTATGATTGGCAAATCTAGAAACAGTATCATTTATCTTCTTTTGTGCAATGAAATCTTAAACGAAAATAATAGAAAAGTAAACCGGTAAAAAAAAACGCTGCCCTTCTCTTTGCGGGTCGCGGGTAAATTATCTAGGGACAAAAATGTCGCCGGTGGAAGAAAATGTTTCGGGTAATTTAATTGGGCCTAATTGTGACTTAAGTGGTCGTGGGTAAAGTACATTGTCGCGTCCTTTGGAATTAGACTATTGTGTGTTGATCTACTATTCAGTTGTGTCTTGATGTAACTAACACAGCGTTCCTATGCTAAGCCTGTGTATTGATGCTAGAAATTAACGTTCTGAGTCAGACATCGCTATCTGTAATATGTGCAATGGACTGAACGTTCTCGGTCATAAAGTGGTAAAAAAATGAATCTTCAAAAAGAAAAAAAACATGGTGAATCGTGCCCTTCGAGAGCAAACGTTTACCGGCGTCATTTCCAATTAATGCCGAAATTCATTAACCTAACTGATCTTTCAAGTATTAATTTGTTTTACTATTTGAGATAAGGATGAGCTGTTCTTGCCACTTTCACTGCCATGACAACAACAAAACCAAGAACAACTTTATTCACTCATACAGTTTTACAGAAAATATGTGACAAATAAAGGACAGAAAAAATAAAGTACATCTGAGTTTGAAAACTAAAGTAACCGGAAAGTTTTCTAGTTAGCCATCATGGGCTATGAGCTATTATACCATGCTCTACGAATATGGTAAGCAAACGAGTGATTTTTTGAGGCGTTTTTATTTTTTTAAGTTTAGTTTGCTCTATTTTTGGGGCTTTTTTAATAAAACAATTATTCCACTCGCCCTTGTTGGATATGAGATGGTTTTAGCCAACTCGGCGCTATGCACCTCGTTGGCTATCTACCATTTCATATCTAACGCGCGCTTGTGGAATAATTGTTATTTAAGAGAAGAGATGTGTACATGGTATAATAAAATGGAGAAAATCAATACCAGTTTTCAGAATGTTGTTCAGGCAGTAAGTATGATTTCAATTGTTTTATTAGAGAAGTTGAAGGCATTGAGATGTTTAAGGTGAGTGGGGATATTGTCCCAGAGAAAAGTCGCTGAGTAAGCTATTGTTTTTTTTTCCCAAAATTGGCACACACTTTTGATATCTATAGATTTTGCCAAGATGCATATCTGGTATTGTATCCGTGTACTTTATTGGAATCTTTAACGAAATCTTGAAACAAGCTTGGTAGGAGGCATTTATGCCAATGCGCGAATTTCAGTTCTTAGAGTCTATAAATGTCATTTACTGTGAAAAAATCAGTTTAGAAAGAAGAAAGCGCTTTCTGTCTGGTCGCCATAATTGTTTGCAACTGGCACGTTGAAGCAGCTACTTTTGTAAGCAAGAGACGACCGCTGGATTAGACGAACTCCCTGTGATGTATCTTAGAGCTTCATGTTTTAACACCAACATTTTGAGCTTTAGAGGATCAGGTACTCAAAACATTATCCTATATGAATTCATACACTAAGAAATAAGGTGGTGAATGATCCTTTAAAAACTTTGAGTCTAGCGAAATTTTCGACGAATTTCAAATTTTGTATCGATGAAATCAGTTTACCGTTGCATGTTGTTCATGACAAATGGAGGGCTGAACGATAATCACACAATTGAAGAACTCAGCAAAACCTAACCTAACCTAGTTGAATATTCACAGAGCACAAGTAACACACTTATTTCTCTTAAACAGGCTTTGATAAAAAATTGCTTGAGGAGATCCTTACACCTTGTCTAGTGCTAGTTGTAATTGCAGTAGTCATCATAACATGCAACAGGAGGAAAATAATGGAATGGAAACGGAGAAGATCTGGACGAGTAGGTGAAGCAAATGGAGGACGCTAAGTTAGTATATTCAAGCCGGCCACTAGACCTCCCACAAGTTGACCTTTGCCAATCCCTGGCTTAGTCATCCTCGAGCGAAGCGAGGGGACAATCTTCGACCGACAAAGTCGCCAGTATGAACGACGCAAGTCGCGAGCGAAATCAACAGGCCAGGGAAGAATTATTTGAAAGTCTAGCTTCCCCCCAACCTAAAGATACTTACGTATTGTGGAATAAACTAGAATACAATATACCTAGTGATTTTTAATAACAACAATTCATTTACATGTAATCCAGAAGTCAACTGACATCCCAGATTTGTAAACTTGAATATATAAAGCCAGTTTGTAAGCCACAAATATTTTTGGTAAACGTTGCTAATTATGCAATATTCAAGAATATGTACACTAGATTATGTTTCTTGTTGACTGTAGAAGTATTTTAAGCATGCTTGTAGCTGGGATGAAGCTAGTAGGCTATGTAAGGTGTTGTGAAAAATTATCTCCTTTAATAAAACGTTTAACTTTATGCGCCTCGCTCTTCCTTTATATGACTGACAAATTAAGATTTAAAGGCAAATTATTGTTCTTTCTTCTATGACTTCTTATTCTCTCTGGCGTTACTGAAAGGCCACTATATTCATAGATATTACGTCACGCATCGAAAGCCTGAATTACTACAACGTCATCGACGCTACATTTTGAAGGGGACTTAGTACGGTAATGCGCATGTACAGCTTTGACCGATGTCAGTTGAACAATCTTGCGCTTTTTTCTAAGATTTTAAAATGATAATTATTGGCTAAAGATTAAACAGATCAAAACAATATTACATCTTGGCTTTACCTAGTTAGTTAGTCAGTTAAGTTAGTTAATAAGTCCGACAGTCGGTCAGTCGTCAATCAGTCAGTCAGACAGCCGATCAGCTGGTCATTAGGCCGATCGATTGGTCATTCATCCATCATCCATTCACTCAGTCAGTCAGAGCATAGTTAATAGAGGGGGTCTCCTGTACTAACTATGGTCAGAGTCAGACAGTCAGTCCGCGGAGTCAGTCAGTAAGTCAGTCTGTCAGTCAATCAATCAATTAGTCAGTCAGTCAGTAGTAGGTTGTTTAGAATTCGCAGGTGGTGCAGACATGCAACAAATGCATTCTTCCATCGGAAAAACTTCATTATATGTGGGAGGTGGACTGCTGGGAGCGTTACGACAACCCGGACAGGGAGCTCTGTTTTGATTTGTAACTGCCGCCGCTGGACGAACATAAATAACTTCGGGCTCGATCGTTGTCTCAGGCTTCAGCAATCTGTAGAGGAAGTAAATCAAAACACAGAAAAAAACCAGTCCTCCTGTGCACGATCCTCCAATAACAACTCCGGCGCTCGCACTGGTCATAACATTCGAAAATCCATCCAGTTGTTCACCTCCAAGAAGCTCGTCCATGAAAGACACTGCAAAATACAAAAGTGGGCATAGAAATCAACAGACACATCTTAAATTAGGTTTTGGCTTGTCCGAACTTGTAATTTGGTGCTACCAACTGCAGTACCGCACTATTAAATAAAAACCAAAGGCTTTTGGCCATATTTCTCAATGTAGGTTTAAAAGAGAGGATGAAGAGTAAAAGCGTTAATTCGCAAGTAAGGGCTTCTTGAGATATCTTTACGCGCGTGGGACCACTCAGTTTTCCGTGGTTGTTACAGCAAATACCCACGTGCGAGAACCTGCATTTTTTATTAAGTCTAGGAAAATAGGTTATTGTAGTTTTGAGGTAGTTATTAGCAATTTAGTCTGAGTAGGTTCTTAATTAGGTTATCTTAATTTCTATGAAGGAAACTTGGGTTTCAAACGGTTTGGTCCTTTAACACACAGTGTTTATTCACAAATGCATTATGTATTTTCTTGTAATGAAAAATTTGCAGTCTCAAAGTCACACTCCTAGGTTAATATGTTTATCATAATTTAACTGTAACCCACGCACTTGATCTTGCTTGACTAAACAGGTTCTTATATTTTTCGGTATTAAAATGGCAAATTTCTGCCACTGAACAGGTTCTTAAACCACTAGGTTCTTACATGCCCGTTTTTACCGTGACGCCCGCGTTACTTGCATGGACAATTCTCGCGCGGGGGATGAAAATGCGTTCAGAAGGCGCTTGGACTGTCCACGTGAGAAGAATTGGCGTCAAAGGATTGGCTTCTTCTAGATCTTCCAGGGATTTTCGAAGCCAGGAGTGAATTAAGATAACTTGAGAGGATTTACCTAATTAGGCCCAAATGAGGGATTAACCCTCGTGCTATCTTGAGAAAAAAAAAATTATTCAGTTTCGTTTGAACAAAGGAGAAGAACCGTAAAATGGAGCTTTAGCCTACAATACATGTACTTCTCAAAAGTCGTTCCAAAATGTTTTACATTTCAATGGTCTCTTAATTATTCTTTCTGCTTGTTTGGCGAGTTTGCAGAAGTTTTTGAAAGGAACATCCGACGCGTACAAGTAGGCTGTTCGCACACTGCACACTGTAGATTTCGTTCGCTGAAAAGTAGAATTTAAGACTCATTTGCATCTTTTATTTCAGACGTGCTGTCTTGATACTTCACATTTATGTAAACAGTTGGTGTCACGGTTTAAGCTCAAGTCGTTTGTCCTCAAGACAAGGTTCTAAATAGGCCCCATCAACACTACGTCGGAGGAATTTGAAAACGGAGATTTCACTCTGAAAACGCATCAAATGATTGCCGTCCACACTTTGCCGGGGGAATTTAAAACGCAACAATCACCAGTCAGGGAAATCGGTCGTATCGTGACGCCATCATTTTCGAAACTAGGCGCAGTATTCAAAATGTTTTCCACCAACACGAGAACGCAAAGCCGGCCGGAGTTTACGAGAAGCTCCCTTTTTGTGACTGATTATTGTGGACGGCAGGCCTAACAGTAGAAATAAAGCTTCGTTTTTAAATTTCTTCGGTGTAATGTGGACGCTGCCGTATTGTTTCCAGCGGTTTGTTGATGTTGACAGTTTGTGATGTCTTACATGAAAGAAAACAAAAAAATGCCAACAAACTCTCGAGAGTGCGCAGTACGGACTGAATATCATCTTTAAGTCTTACAGAAGTAAGTGGTGTAATAGAGAAAAGTTACATTAAACCACCTCCTAGTCAGAGTTTCTCACAAGAAAAGCCGGTCTTAAGACTTTTGATCACGGAAAAAAACAATTTCTTTGATTCCAAATCAAAAATCTTTATAGCCAACTTTCAAGCCGTTGTTAAATCCCCCAAGCACCAGAAACACATCATGCAAAATACACGAACCAGTTTCTGATTCATTCATTTCATTTCCGTATTAGCGCCATAGGCCAGCTGGGGTTTGTTTATGTTCTTCCTGGATTTTGTCAACAAGGAAGTCGTTTAACCTTTCGGCGCGACGCGTTTCAGCTTTAGAACAATTAAATAGATAACAACTGCGCGGAATATAAAATGGCCAGTGCTGCAACTAAGGAACTTTTTATTATGTTTAGCTTAGGCAAACAACTTATTCATTGTAAAATAATGCAAACATTCCCAGACTATTACATGCGTGTTTATATTCTCAAGGCTTTGTTAAGTACTACGCGGCGGCCCGGCTAGACTTTTTACATGATACACCATTTCAAACAACGATTGGAAAAAGAATTCGAAGAGAAATACGATAGAAGGAATTTATTAATAAACAAGAAGACGCCTTAAGGCGTTTACGCGGGATGTATTGGTTTAGTAAGAATTATGTTGAATGGCGTTGGAAGGTTGAGTACTGTATCAACAACAAATGTGTGCAGGAGAGACGGAGATGTTGAGTACTCCAACTGTGAAAGACATAAAAGCCAAGAAGACATGATGAGAATAAAGTGAGCGTGAAGACTTTTAATAATAGTTACGGTTGCAGGGAGAATATTATTGTGGTAAATGACCCTTTCCGGGAGAAATGAGCGTGGAAATATCCATAGGTAAGGGAGAAAAGGCACTGAGGCTTTTCATTTACTTTAACGTGAAACCGCCATTTTTTAAACGGGTTTCTTTGCACGGTATAAACTTGGAAGAAGAGGCCTCATGTTGTTGGTGAGCTGTGGTGCGGAAAAGTAGCCTCTGCGGACAAAGGATTTTTTCGTGTTCTTGACCGCATTGGTTGAGTATTGTGTGAGCGTTGTGTACTAGGAGATCAGAGTATTGTGCGAGCGTTGTGTACTACGAGATCGAACGAGATCAGAGTTGTGGCAATTTTTTTATTCGCGCAAAAGTCGCGCCATTTCACGACAGAACTGACGATTAATTTTGCTCAGGAATTGCGTGACGAATTGCGGGCATTGAAGGGTTGTTGGGAGAGGCTACTTTTCGTAAGGTAGCTCACAGTGTGAAAATGTAGCCTTTGCTCGGCGGGTATTTGTCCTGTTGAGAAAGATTGACGTTGATATGAGGGAAAAATATGGTGCAACTCTTTGTAACTACTGAATACCTGGCCTCCCACGCAGACGTTCTTAGGCTTGTCACGCGTTCCTCCCTGTTCGTGGGAAGGAACGCGTGACATCTAATTGAAAACAAGCCTCTGATAATTTTTGAAAAAACTTATTACGCTCAATACAGTTTAAAGAGTCTTAAAAAACGGCAAATGTAAGTTCAAGAAAACAGTCTACTGCGCATGAGAACTTTCCTGCATGAGTAAAACAATAGTTCATGAAATGTCTTCGATCTTTTAAATAGTTGTCTGTTGTGACTGTTCACTGATAGCTCTGGTGTTATCTTTAGTTACGTTACCGAACATGTTGCCATTTATAATGTGCGCTTCTTTGTTAGTAATGACGTAAGGATTATAAAGCTTCCATGTGAAGCATGAGGTATTCTTCTCAACAAATACTTTCCCCCGTATCTCTCAATGTGAATAGGAAAACATTGGAAATCGTACGCGCATCGATTAGAAATTCTAACCTTTTGCGAAATCAATACTCTGGTTATGTAATGTCAAAATGGATATCACATACAGTAAAAGCAACATGGTGAGGATCCACAAAGCAGTAGAATATTGTGCGATTCAACAGTGATAGCTTCAACGTTTTAAACGTTTTAACACCTGAGTACTTTGACTCAACTTTTCGATATCTGTACTCTCAGTTGCTTGTGTTAAAATTGCTTCAATATTTATTTCGTGTTGAATAGTTTTTCACAACAAGTGTACTCGTTCAACAAGTCTACAAGTGGCTACTCACATCAATGAACTCGTTGGTTCGATTAGATATGGTGAACCTGTTGGTTCGACGACTGTGACCTCGCTTATGAACTCGTTAGTTCGGTGACAAATTATTAACCACAGTTTCAAAAACCACACTCTGTGCAGCTATTCACGTTTAACCACACAATTTCGAAGCGAATCAAATTAACAAACCAATTATCCGATGTAAATGTCAAACAATTACTCTACGCAGTTTTATTTGCTGACGAAATAACTTTTTCCTGCTTGAATGGTTGCTTGTGGTGCAATCCAACCTGACTTGCACGTGATTCGTAGTTGCAGCCAATAAAAATCACACAATTTTTTTCGGGACGGGCTCGGGATACGGGAAAGTTTAAACAAGGCAATTTTTGACTCCCAAGAAATCCAAAGGAATGCGCTCCCGAATTTAAGACGCTGGCTGATTACGTCATCCCGCGTAATAAAGTTACGTTGCGGAATTTCAAAACGAGTCTATAAACTTTCTCTCTGTACTAGCTACAAACAAAAGCCATGTACAACCTTTTCACCCTTATCACGACCGGCATAAAGACGAGTATGTATCACGTATGCTCTATAGAGGGATAATTTTTTCCTCTGGATTGCAGGTAGTACGTAGAATAATGAAGAATGAAAATCTTTAAACTCTCCACTTCTTTAAAAGAGGATCAATAATATAGCTGCGCTTACCTTCTCGAGTCACCTTTTGACAAGTTTCGAGACAATGATCTTCCTCGTCTTGTCCTTCCAACAAACGTAGACGTTAGGGTAAGCTGGACCAGAGCCGCTTTCATTTGTAGATGCAGCACCAAACTCAATGTTTTTCCATAGCTGACCAGAGAGCGGAAAGAGTTTGAATTGATTTAGCAGCGTACTGTAGCTGGGAGTCTGCTTTTGCGGAGTGGGTTGTTCATGGAATACATCACGGCTCCCAATAAATGAGAGAAAAGCTCCTGAGGTTTCTAAAAGACCAACAATAACCACTAAAATGGAAAAAAGAAGCATCGAATATAACATTGAGCTTAAACATGAGACTGTGTTGGTTTTATAAACTGTTCAGATTGCCATTAACTCTGTGTCATCAGTAATATCAAACAGGAAGCCTCGCCTTTCATGGCATGACATACTTGTCATCTGCTCACCCCAACTGCATCACGAACCGAATTTACTTCCGCGTCGGACGCTTCGAATTTTTGTACCTACAATTTAAAACGATTTCCAACTGAAGTTCTTGTCAAATGGTTTCGCTAACCCTAAAGATTACAGTTCTAGTGGCTTTTCTGATCTTCGTTCATAAGAGTAACGCTTGGCGAAGACGTCGACGTCGGAGATGTCCAGTGCGAGATTGTCAAGTCAGTTCTTGGTCTGACTGGAGTTCGTGCAGCGCATTGCAATGTGGGCAACAAGGATCACAAAGCAGATCAAGACAGAGAGAATCTTCTGCGTCTTGTGGAGGCGCAGAATGCCCTGACTTGCACGAAACACAGCACTGTTATGGCAATACGCCGCGACATTGCCGAGTGAGTTCTTGGTCTTCCTGGAGTTTTTGCAGCGCAGAAAAGTGCGGACAACAAGGATCACAAAGCAGATCAAGACAGGAAGCATTTTCTGCGTCTTGTGGAGGCGCACAATGCCCTGACTTACACGAAACACGGCAGTGTTATGCCAGTAAACGAGTTGATTGCCAACTAAGCTCGTGGTCGGAGTGGAGTTCCTGCACCGTCCCGTGTGGAGTCTCAGGAACACAGCACAGAACTCGACACAGGATAGTCACCGAGCAATGTGGCGGAACATGCACGTCTGCGTTCCGTAAGACACGAGCCTGCCAAGACCTCAGCTGTTTGAACGGAGGAAGTTTAAAAGATGGTTCATGTTTCTGCAAGGAGGGGTATTCTGGAAATTGCTGTGAGAAAGAGGGTAAGGGGAAAGATTAATTAAAAGAGAGCGCTGTATAACTGAAGTAATGAGGGTATTCGTCAAAGATATTTTATACTTCTTGGAAAGGTTAAGTGGAGTAATGGGTGAAAATGTTCCTGTCCCATTTTTGCATAGAACTTTCTACATTACTATGCAAAGAGAAATGGAAACAGAAACCCTGACCCTGTGCAATGAAACCTTGCATGGTTGAATTCAATAGAAAGCTAAGCCGGTGAAAAGAATCGATCAGCAGCGTTGATTGCCTCACTCGCGTCACTGAATAAGTGCTGTTTGAACAGTACTTAGCAATTAAAACTGCCAATAGGCCATTTCGAAATTGCGCAGGGAACTGGGGCGAGTTTCAAATTTCAACCATGAAAGATCACGTTAAGAGAAGTCATTTGACCAAGTTTGACGCTTTTAGGGTGAACAGAGACCAAGTTATAGACCTTGAAACATGGTTCAAAATCCATTCAAACGTCTATAATGTTGACACAGCGTCCCCCAAAGCCATATAAACTCCTAAATTTTTTCTGATTTCTGTGATACTCTTAAAATCGGCAAACATACGTGATTTCCATCTCAGCTTCTTTCAAATGGTAGTTGAATGACAGGATTTTTCAGTTGTCACAAAACTTGTAAAAAATTTTAAGAGTTTATATGATTTTGGGGGACGCTGTCTCTATATTAGAGACGTTTGTATGGATTTTGAACCATGTTTCAAGGTCCATAACTTGGTCTCTGTTCACCCTAAAAGCATCAAACTTGGTCAAATAGCTTCTCTCGACGCGATATTTCATGTGGTTGTGTCACTTTATCGATTTGTTAAAATTTGAAACTCGTCCCAGTCGCCTGCGCAATTTCGAAATGGCCTGTAGCCGAGCTTGAAGGATGTACGTGCTAAATGGAGCTCAGTCACGGGATTTTGCGTTATTTTGGGGTCGTATAAAATTGCTTTTAAATTGAAGGAAACCTGAAAATAATAGTTTACTAATAAAGATAGAAAAACGCCAAAGAGATAACAATAAACCATAAAGAAACAAGGATGGTTAAGGATGGAGAAGATTAACACGGATTACCAACGACGAAGTTGAAAAATTTTGGCTAAAGTTTTTAACATGCGCAAACCGTAAGGTAGCTCCACGGATTGTCAACCTGAACTAGGCTGATGCTTTTGGCGTGTCTCCCACCATAATCAGGTGACGCGATAGTTTCGTCCGAAAATATCGCATCGCTCCATCGTCCCTATTATCAGCCCCCTGGGTCTCTGAGGATAACCATTAGCTACAATAATAATAATAATAATAATCGAATAAGATTACATTTAGTTAAACATCTAAGAATAAAAATGAGCGAAAAAAGTTTAACACAACGTTTCGATGACTCCATGTCATCATTGTCAAGTGAAAAGAGAATAAGCAGCTTAATATAGCGTGCGAGGTGATAGAACATAAAGTATGCATGTAAAAAGTGACAAATTTAGATAAGTGACAAATTTAAATAAATAGTTTTGCGCGTATGGAGTCTGATTGTGTGTTCAAGCATGGTCTTTTCTTCTTTATGAATAACATTTCATAAATCAGACAGTCCAGTTTTCCGTTGCACTTCTTTAAAACGGAAAAGTTGTTGCTAAGGTCACCGATGGTTTCCAGACCGTGATCGTTCTTTAAGTGCTTGCCGATTGCCGAATAACGGTGCTCGTCAATGCGTTGTTGTAAATGTCGGCTGGTGTAGCCGACATACTCTGCATCACACAGATCACATTTATAATTGTACACTACGCATTGTTGGCTAATTATAGCTGGTTTTGGCTCGCATATCTTGATGTTTTCGTATATTTTGCGACTCTTGAACACGGGTTGAAGAGTGTGATCGATTTTGTTACTTAGATCTGATAATTGCTTTCTTACTGCGTCAGCTGACTTTTGATCTTTAAAAGGCAAAACCGCTCGGTGAACATCATTTTCGTTGGTGGTCTGAGCTTGCACCTCACGGTTTTCCGATCTCACCGAGGTAACAAAGTGAGAGACAGTGGACTCGATGAGGCTTTCGGGGTACTTGAGGTTAGTAAACATCACCTTGAGATGATCACATTCAGATTCGAAAGACTTCCATGTGGACGACAGATGGAACGCACGATTTAACATGGTCTTGAGTAGTGATTTCTTGTACCTTTTATCGACATGGCTTTGGTGGTGAAGAAGTAGGCCAGTGTTCGTTGGTTTCCGATAAACACCAGTTTCCAGTTTGCAGCCCCTCTTGAGCACTTCCATACCGATAAATGGTAATTTGTTGTCAGACGCAAGTTCCATAGTGAAATTTATGGAAGGGTGACAGCTATTAAGCGTTGATAAGAAATCTTCTGCTGCTGGTACATTTTTCATCGTAGCAAACGTGTCATCCACGTACCTTCTGTAAAATTCAGGGAGCTTGTTGTCTTGTTCTAGTTTTTCTTCGATAGAACAGAGAAATGCGTTTGCCATGAGTGGACCCAAAGGGGAGCCCATTGCCACGCCGTCGATCTGTTCGTAAAGCTTACCATCAAACTGGAATAGTTGATTCATAGTTGCAACCTCTAGAAGTTGAACCAGGTCAGGTTTTGTAATGTTCAGATTATGTGTAACATTAAACCAGTTGTCAACAAACGCCTTCTCAGCGATGGTTTCGATAGTTTCTTGAAGCGGTACATTAGTAAACAGAGACGTGACATCGAAGGATACCAGAATGTCATTCTCGTCGATGACTAGGTTTTGAATCTCTTCAGCAAAAGAGAAGGTATCCGATATTGTATAGCGATTGACTGACAGGGGCTTCAGCTTTTCATCGAGCCACTTAGTGAGGGCATAGTTGTATGTACCACTGGCAGACAGGATAGGTCTCATTGATAGTTTTTCTTTGTGCGTCTTTGGGAGTCCATAAAGATGGGCAAGGCGTGAGCCTGCCTGGCAAACACAATCAGCAATCTGCTTTGGTAAAATCTTCCGTACTACAGATTCGAGATGTTTCTCCCTCTGCAATAGGGGGTGGTAATGCTTTACTGGTCGGCCTCTCGTTCTTGGTTTTTGTAGGCTGACAGGGGTAAACTTCGATGTATTATTGATAGATGCCTGACTCAGCAGGTTAACATAATCAGATTTGTTCATGATGACTACACCAGTGCCTTTGTCTGGCTTCGTGATGACGACGTTGTTAAGTCGTTTCAGTTGTTGTATAGCCCTTTGAAGCGGTTTTGGCGGCTTCGGTGATTTGCACTCGATGTAATTAAGTGCGATGGATCGAAGGGTCGCGGCGGTTAACTCTTTCTTGTCATCAGCAAGAGTACGGTCCAGTTTCCAGTAGAATTTTTCGAAACTCGCTTGTATATCGATGGCAGATATGCGCTGTGGGAGGGAAAACTTTAAACCTCGGCAGAGAACAAGTTTTTGGAAGAATGAGAGTGTGTGATGAGATGTTTTGGATGTGCTTGTCAACATCATGATCCTTGTTCAATAGTCTCATTATCTTGTTAGTGTGTTTGGCCATTATACTCTCAATGTGTTTCTTCCGTAGGTTTGCCATAGTTCTTACGATGCACATGTATTGGATCGGCGAGCAGTTTAGACGGATTTCGTAGTAAATCGCATTAATCTCATCCTTCAGGGTCGCCTTCTGCTTGAGCTTTGATCTAAGCTCTTCTCTGATGACATTGGCACTGAACTGTTCGGATGCCTTCGACCACTTTTTAGACTTTGTCTGATCAACTTTGGCAAAGGTCGGTGTCAGTTCGAAATTCTGACAAAGATGAAGAAACTCAATAGCTCCATCGCACTTTACTTGTTTTTTGCTACAATCTTCAAGTCGCCTGAAGAGTTGTAGGTTGTTTTCGCTTTTCAATATTCGAATAAGATTACATCAAGTTTAGTTAAACATCTAAGATCAAAAGTCAGCTGACGCAGTAAGAAAGCAATTATCGGATCTAAGTAACAAAATCGATCACACTCTTCAACCCGTGTTCAAGAGTCGCAAAATATACGAAGACATCAAGATATGCGAGCCAAAACCAGCTATAATTAGCCAACAATGCGTAGTGTACAATTATAAATGTGATCTGTGTGATGCAGAGTATGTCGGCTACACCAGCCGACATTTACACCAACGCATTGACGAGCACCGTTATTCGGCAATCGGCAAGCACTTAAAGAACGATCACGGTCTGGAAACCATCGGTGACCTTAGCAACAACTTTTCCGTTTTAAAGAAGTGCAACGGAAAACTGGACTGTCTGATTTATGAAATGTTATTCATAAAGAAGAAAAGACCATGCTTGCACACACAATCAGACTCCATACGCGCAAAACTATTTATTTAAATTTTTCACTTATCTAAATTTGTCACTTTTTACATGCATACTTTATGTTCTATCACCTCGCACGCTATATTAAGCTGTGAAAATTTTTTATTCTCTTTTCACTTGACAATAATAATAATAATAATAATAATAATAATAATGATAATGATAATAATAATGTCCAGTCGCGTTTTTAATTTCCAGACAAATAAATATACGACTCGACTACGAATTCCAAGAAATTTCGTATATGAATTTATTTACTGATCAATAATATAATTACCTAACTTAAAATTACTTTAATTACAATTCGTTACTATTGAGAAGTGCATAAAATACGTTTCTAACGTCTGTCAATTAAAGTATTGAGATTGTGCTCATGATGTCCTGTAAAAGCTTCCTCAAATGACGTTTATTCTCTCTTTTATTATCCAACTCTGCTTCGTAGAGTACAAATAACGCGCGATACGAGCACAAATATCACACAATATTTGTACTCGTCTCCTACCGGCCGCGTAAACGATTCAAAAACTTGGCAAGTTAGAATTTTGGGAAAAGAAATCGTTGGATAATAATCCTCTTATTAGACGTTTTGATTTGTAGTATCGCTGAGAATTTTTACTCGTTGTTTGTATTTTAACTCGCCCTACGGGCTCGTCAAAATACGGCACAACTCGTAAAAATACCCAGTGATACCACACACCAGAACGCGTCTAATAAGATATATTTATTATATGACTGAGAAAATTATTTCATTGTGATGGGCTGAGATGTGAAATTATGATGTGAAATTATTTCATTGTTAATTTGCACTGCGATGCAAATTAACGCGCGCGCAATCTCGATTTTCTCGTGATATTTGAAAATTCTTTCAAATTACACTCGCCCAAAAGGCTTGTGCAATTTTGAGAGAATTGTAAATCCTTAATTGCTCTCGCATTCATACGATTCCCTATACTAATTACTCCAACATTTTCTCTTGCTAGTATACACCTGGTGAACTCGATATGTTGGGCGTTAGCCGATAAAATGATAAAGTTGAGGAACTACGCCCAACCGAATTTATTCATTCTGTCTGAATAGTTACAGCTAGTTTCATTCTCTTTAACAGGCTTTGACGAAAAACTGTTTTCGAAGATCTTCACACCTTGTATGATAGGAGCTGGAATATGTGTTATCGCGGCAATCGTATTCTACTTGAAGAAGAAGAAGAAGAAGCAGGAGGCAAAGAGGAAACGACGTAACAATGCTGGGCCACCAGGTCCTCCGATACAAGCATGGTAACCTTAATTCTTTGCCCCCACAGTATCAGGAAAAATATATATTCCCATATGTACATTGAAGTGGGCATGGGAACTTGCAAAATCAAGATCTCAGAGGTTAGACTATGTTGATGACTCACTGTGAAACACATAAAATGTAGTATAATTTAAAGAGGGCCTGGATAGGAGTCCTGGAAGTGTCAGCTAAATTTTCGGTGATTTCAGCGATCAGTAGACATTGTAGATGTCAGTTCTCAGCTGACTAATTCCTTGTCGTCATTCAGACCCTAAATGAGAACTGATCAACATTATATAACCTTACTTCAGACATTGCTTACAAAACGGACTTGGATAGTATGACTTGCTCTTTGTTGAGTGTACCTTTGAGCCCCGCCTTGCCAGTTTTAATAAGCAGTTTTCTAAACTTGTATCAAGTTACGTTTTTAGGCGATTTTCACAGTTTGCGTTTGGATTTGGCCACAATCTGACAGGCATATGATAGGCTTTTATTCTTATAATAGTCTACTATATTAATTATTAGTTAGTTTAGCTTTGGGCAGACTTGTACTTTATACTTTTAATTTGTGTTGAAGGAATTTTTACCATGTTAAAATAACGTTATCGATCAATCAATTCATCCATCTCCGGATCTGATAATCGTGTGCTGACTGAAGTAATTTGAGAATGTTATTTTGTTTATTTATTCATTTTATTGAAAAAAATTATTTCGTTAATATTCTTACGTACAGCTTAATTACAACATGTACCACTTACGTAACTAATTAGCTGCAAGCAAACGCGCTAAACTTACTTATTATCATGGAGGAGAGTGTTTTACTGGGAACTAAACCACTCATAGATTCCATACGCCACTTCATCCGTGACCCTCAGTGGCGTATTTTCCGTATGTCACCTTTGTGAGTGTCGTATCGTTCAATGACGTCACGATTCCCGTCTTTTGTTTTATATTTATGCTTTTGCTTTATGTTTTATATTTAGTCTCATTTGTTAATTGAATCGTGAATAAACAGTCATTATTATTATTAACAAGTTACAAACGACAAAAAACATATATTTATTGTGGGATAAATATTTTCATGATAACCATTACTGTTTTAGTTTTAGTTTATAAAAGCTTTTGCAACACTGTTTGTATTTATGGTCATGGAAATAAATATTTTGTAACGTTTTGCTAGTTACACTGGGGTGTGTTACACTGGAGTGTGTTACATTGGAGTGTCAGGGGCACCCAACGAGCAAATTAAGTAAAAAATCTTTAAAGAGTTGTTTGATCAGCTAGAAAAATTTGATCTGTTCGGATTTCTTAGCTGAAAATTGAAGTGCCCGAAAATGTTAGGAAATTAAATCTTCATTTCAGAAATTGCTAGCTGAACGTTACCTTCGAAGAACTTCTCCGCGAACTATTTGCTTATCCGAAAATGCTAGGCGAAATCAAGAGCTAAAAATTGCAAAAATATCCCTTCCGAAAATCTAAGGGACTATTTTCCCGTGGATTTATCCTGGTTTCGAATCTTTTAGCTGATGTTTTAGTTAAGAAATCAGTAGCTCTTTGTCAATGCATTATCCGAAAGTCTTAGAACGAGTGGACTCTCCCGAACAGATATTTCATCGAAGTTTCTCGTTGGGTGCCCCTGGAGTGTGTTACACTGGAGTGTAACACTGTAGTGTGTTACACTGGAGTGCTAGTTACACTGGAGTGTATTTATGATTCGGGGTGACTGTAGGAGTATTTTAGGCGTGCTTGCAGGTATGACTGATGAATCCCTAAGGCCAGTAGGCTATTTAACATTTTGTGAGTTATTCAAGAACCACTCGAAGGCGTCTCTTTCAACTTTGTTTTTTTTTTAATTTTTCTGTTTACTCGCTGCTGTATTTTCTTTATGATGATGTAGCGTTCACTCTATCCTGCATCCGCAACTAGACGCTCTAAGAGCGTTTACCAGCAAGTAAGCGTACCGAACACAATAAAAACTTTACATTGCATTGTGTCTAGATACCCGGCAGTCGGCAAGTGTTTTCAGAAAACTAGTACCAGATACCTGGCAGTCTGAAAGTCAGGGGATTATAAACTTTCCACGAGATAACTCATTACTTAGAATATTAGATGTCAAGCGATTTTAGGTGTATTTTTTTGGCTTTGTAGTTGAGGAAATTTTCGAGCTTGGACATACTGTGAAATTTCGATGTTTTGATATTTTGTCCACAATGATTATTTTTTTCAGAAATGCCAAGCGACTCTAAATAATGTTTTTGTTTTGTAGTGGACGAATTCTCCCAGCCATACTACAAAAATCTTGACTTACGAGCAGGGTTGTTCAAAATACTAGCTACCCGGCGGTCAAAAATTCATCGATTGTCCATTTCCAAAAAAGTTATCGTCATTATTTGAAACCCCCCGAGTTGACACCACGCGATTTTATTCAACGATTTTAGTTTTTAAGTTGTCCGACGAACTAGAAATACCAAATAGATTTCCGAACTGCAATTGACCACATGACGAAAGTCCGCTACAGGTTGCGTGACATTGTTGATACCAAGATCAACTGAGTTACGGCAGACCTACTATTCTACTGTATTCTAAGGATGAATTATTCCGTGGAAATCCTATAATAATTTCAAACTGTCAGCCAGGTATCTAGCTTTTTGAGAAAAAAACTTCCCGGTGCCGGGTAAAAACAAATAAAAGAATTATATTCAAGTTGCTTCGTTGAATATCCTCTTTATCTTTTCGCATGTTGTTTGCCTCATCTTCCAAGTTCTGCTTACGACGATTCTTCGATTTTTCAACATCCGAGTTGTTCGTCTCAGCATCGTGATTTGTTTTTTTGTCTGTGTTTTCATAGTTTCAACTCGTGCATGGCTTCTTTACATACATCACTTTATTAACCGCGCGGCCATGGGCCGAGCGCGGTTCTTGCTCTGCACGGGTTGTTTTTTTTTTAAACCGCGCAGCCGTAGGCTGGGCGGTTTCTTGCTCTGCCTTCGGTTTTTAACCGCGCGGCCATGGGCCGGGCGCGATTCTTGCTCTGCACGGGTTTTTTTTTTTAAACCGCGCAGCCGTAGGCTGGGCGGTTTCTTGCTCTGCCTTCGGTTTTTTAACCGCGCGGCCATGGGCCGAGCGCGGTTCATGTTTTACCCGTTGTTTATTTCTTTTATTATTAACCGCGCGGCCATGGGCCGAGCGCGGTTCATGTTTTACCCGTTGTTGTTGTTTTTTTAACCGCGCGGCCATGGGCCGAGCGCGGTTCATAATCTACCCTTGGTTTATTTTTTTTTTTTTTCGTGTCGAGAGGCCTAGATCTCCACTCGGCCGTACCAAAGATAGCCGTGAATCACGCAACCAGAGATGTTTATTCGCCAAAAGCTTTTGAAACGTGCATACACGGACAGTGTTACGAATATTGTTTTCTTTATTGTGTGTAAAATATATTTTCTTTTAGTGTTTTGGAAGCTTTTCATTCGAACGAAATATTAAATACGCTGAAAAGGTATTACGTCAGCCATGGAATGTGTTGACCTTGCTAATTTCACTTTCGCTACGTGACAGATAAGATCTTGTTTACTTTGCAAGTTTATTTCGCCAGGAGCGTGGCCCTCAAGTTTTCTGAGTATTTTTCGCAGTTTTAAACAAGAGAACAGAATTGTCGAGCTCTTTTATTGAAACAAGTTTAGAGATCGGAAGGAAAATGAAATCCTTGCAAGTCAAGCAAAGAACATGTAAGGATTACGTCACTGGTAGGGAAATAACCACCTACTACGGATAGCCGTAAATCATGACGTTGCAGCTTTTACTTTCGCTGGGTGGCAAATAAGATCGCGTTTGCCACGTCAGAAGTGCCAGTTTTTAGTTTAGTTGCAATTTTACGTGGATTCGTGACGGATTTATGAAACGGCAGTGAATTCTTTGGCTGTTTGATCGAATGGAGGTAAGAGATTCAAAAGAAAAGTAATTATTTGCTGAAGTAAACAAGGGCTTGCCAGAACTTGCAGCGTTCATATCAATGATCAAGACTACCATTCTAAATTTACCGTGGTAGCGTGACCTCTGATTGTGTGACTGGCGTGACTACTACTTGTTAAATGTATTTTCCTCTGGTATTATCAAAGCGTTCGACTCGAACGGATTAATAAATACGCTAAAAGGTATTACGACAGCCGTGGAATGCGTTGACCTTGCAACTTTCACTTTCGCTACGTGACAGATAAGATCTTGTTACTTTGCAGGTTTATTTCGCTACGAGGAAATCTTTTTAGTTTTCCGAGTATTTCTGGTATTTTTAGTCAAAAGAAGTGAATCGTCGAGCTCTGTTATTGAAGCGAGTTCAGAGATCGGAAGGAAAATGAAATATTTGCAAGCTAAGCAAAGAACGTGTCAAAACATGCAATGATTACGTTACTGGTAGGGAAATTCCCCACCACCATACTACAGATGGCCTTGAATAAGGATATTGCAGCTTTCACTTTCGCTGCGTGACAATAAGGTTGTGTTTACTACGCCAGAGAAGCGATGGTTTTTAGTTTGTTTGCAATTTTGCGTAAATGTCTTACGGATTTATGTGATTGAAGTGAATTCTTTGGCTGTTTGATCGAAGCGAGTTAAGAGATTCAAAGGAGAAATAATTATCTGCTGAGGTAAACTAGATCTTGCCAGAACTTGCAGCGTTTATATTAGCGTAAACCTCTGATTGTCTGACTGGCGTGACTACTACTTATTACTTAGTTTGTCCTTTACTCATAACACAAACAAATTAAATTTTGACTTTTACAAGTTAAGGAAGGAAGCTGTTTATTGATAGCAGTATTAATAGCGTGACACTTCCATATTAAGACCAATACATCATCAGAGATTTCACAACGGCTGAGAGCGATAGTGCAATAAGTGATGTAGTGAGTACAGAAATGAATGAATCATCAAGGACAGCGTTGGAATGTGCACTACGTTGCGAATGTAGGGTTAAGAAAACGGTTAAATCTTTGTAAGCGCGGTTTTAAGATCTATGATCTTCTTGTTTTTTTTTGTCGGTCACCAGACGCAGACCTCCACTCGGCGAACTTTGAATCACGCAATTTGTAATGTTTATTCCCGAAAGTTGTTGAAACATAAATACACGGAAAATGTCACGGATATTGGAGCATTAATACACGGAAAATGTTACGGATATTGTTTTCTTTAATATATGTAAAATGTACTTTCTTTCCGTTTTATGAAAGCGTTGGATTCGAAGATAAACTAAAAAATGTATTACGCCAGCTATGGAATGCAGCTTTCACTTTGGCTACGTGAGTACGATCGTGCTTACTTTTTTGCAAGTTTATTTCGCCAGAAGCGACAGTCATTAATTTATTTGCAATTTTGCGAGTATTTCGTGTGGGTTTAGGAATGGCCGTTTCATCGAAGCGAGTAAAGAGATTATTCGAAGGAAAATTAAATTTGCTGAGGTAAACAAGATAGAACTTGCAGCGTTTATGTTCTAAAATTAGCCGTGGATAGCGGAAACCTCGGATTGTCTGACTTCGCTTGTCCTTTACTTATACTTATAGCACAAACAAATTAAAATTTGACTTTTAGGAAGAAAGCTGTTTATTAATAGCGTAGCTGTTTGTAAGTAGCGCTCTGTTTGATTGACCTGAACGTAACACCAGGACACAAGTCGCATTTAGGCTTACTGACATACGATTAGAAAGGAAAGATTTCAAGGGTCATTCTCCTCGATTCGATTTTAAGGGAAAGTGTTCATCATTTGCCCTTCGCAATCCTATCTGACACTTGTGATAACTTATTAGTGCTCGACCAAGGCTAACATACTTTGATTTCGAGATCGATGTACTTAATATGATATTTCATCGGAAAGCAAACAATGTTTTGGTAAATTTTCTTTTACGTATTGGAAAAGCAGACGCTCTGTTTCGGTGAACGTTTTCTGTATATCTGTTAATAAGCAAAAAAAAAAAAAACAAAACAAAAATAAAAAAAAGTTTAGTCACCTGCGGGATTCGAACTCACGACCTTTCGATTGGGAGGCAATCGCCTACCCCACTGCGCCACAGCCGCATGAGTTATGACACTGAGGAACTTATTATAACGGCTGGGTTGTAAAAGAATGTGCACTGCTTTGCGACTGTGGTGCTAAGAAAACAGTTCAATATTTTAAAAGCGCGGTTACAAGATCTGAAAGATCTTCTTGTTTATTTATTTTTTTTTTGTCATGTCGGAGAGCTGAACCAGCTCTCTGCTCGGCCAAACTTTGAATCACGCAACCGGTAATGTTTATTCGCCGAAAAAAAAGCTGTTGAAATATTACCACAAGGACATTTGCAAGGATAAATAATGTAATTTAGGACCTGTTGCTGGCTACTAAGGCTGAAATTATCTAGAGTTAAGCTTTATTTTCGTTTTGCTTGCATGTTCACTTTCGAAGGGAATATTCAGTGCGCTAAAGGAACGTCTGGCGTCAGCCATGGAATGGGCTCACGGTGATAAATAAAACCGTATTTACTGTAATGCCCTTACGGTGATAAATAAGATCGTGTTTATTTCGCCAGAAGCAATGGTGGAGTTTTCTGGGAGAAAAATAAAACCTCGGCGCTCGTCAAAACCCTTTGAACATATGCAAATATATATTCTCCTTCGAGCTACAGATAAACAAAATCTCCGATTACCAATAACGCAACCACGCTATGCAAAGAATGTGAAATAAAATTTCTTTCAATCCAGGCACTGAGCCAACTTTGAATCACGCAATCTCTATTGTTTCCAATGGGTAATTTTTCTTTTTCGCTACATAAAACGATGTTTTATTTACCATTTTGCAAAATACAAATCTTGACTATGTCAAAAAATCTGCCTAAATACAAACTTGCATCAACCTGATAGCAGATGAAATGTAAACCCGGGCTACGGTCAACAAAACTGTAAATCATTTTGCATTGCTGTATAAAATCATAGTAGTCCCCTCCACTAACTATGATAAAATCAAATGCAGATCAGCTCGGTTAATCGGCCGTGTGACAGAAATACTTTTTAATATCCAAGATACCGTACAAAGAAGAAAATAAATTACCTCCGAATTAAAAGATTCAAGAGACGAATCCACTGGTTTCACTTCGATTCGGCAATAAGAAAAAGAAAAGGAAACAAAACTCAACTTCCACAGGATTCGAACTCACAACCTCTATCCTGGCAGGCGAACGCCTACTCGACTGCGCCACGACAACATATGAAATTTGGTGGGGAAACATTGAATACATTCTTTTTGACAAAAAAAGGACTGCCTTCTGCCTTGGAAGTGCCCTGCTTTGCATTTGTAGTGCTAAGAAAACAGTTTAACTTTCAAAGCGCGGTTAAAAGATCTATGATCTTCTTGTTATTTTTTTTTTGTCGGTCACCAGACGCAGACCTCCACTCGGCGAACTTTGAATCACGCAATCTGTAATGTTTATTCCCGAAAGTTGTTGAAACATAAATACATGTACACGGAAAATGTCACGGATATTGGAGCATTAATACACGGAAAATGTTACGGATATTGTTTTCTTTAATATATGTAAAATGTATTTTCTTTTCGTTTTATCGAAGCGTTGGATTCGTAGATATACTAAAAAATGTATTACGCTAGCTATGGAATGCAGCTTTCACTTTGGCTACGTGAGTACGATCGTGCTTACTTTTTTGCAAGTTTATTTCGCCAGAAGCGACAGTCATTAATTTATTTGCAATTTTGCGAGTATTTCGTGTGGGTTTAGGAATGGCCGTTTCATCGAAGCGAGTAAAGAGATTATTCGAAGGAAAATTAAATTTGCTGAGGTAAACAAGACAGAACTTGCAGCGTTTATGTTCTAAAATTAGCCGTGGATAGCGGAAACCTCGGATTGTCTGACTTCGCTTGTCCTTTACTTATACTTATAGCACAAACAAATTAAAATTTGACTTTTAAGGAAGAAAGCTGTTTATTAATAGCGTAGCTGTTTGTAAGTAGCGCTCTGTATGATTGACCTGAACGTAACACCAGGACACAAGTCGCATTTAGGCTTACATACGATTAGAAAGGAAAGATTTCAAGGGTCATTCTCCTCGATTCGATTTTAAGGGAAAGTGTTCATCATTTGCCCTTCGCAATCCTATCTGACACTTGTGATAACTTATTAGTGCTCGACCAAGGCTAACATACTTTGATTTCGAGATCGATGTACTTAATATGATATTTCATCGGAAAGCAAACACTGTTTTGGTAAATTTTCTTTTACGTATTGGAAAAGCAGACGCTCTGTTTCGGTGAACGTTTTCTGTATATCTGTTAATAAGCAAACAAAACAAAAAAACAAAACAAAAATAAAAAAAAGTTTAGTCACCTGCGGGATTCGAACTCACGACCTTTCGATTGGGAGGCAATCGCCTACCCCACTGCGCCACAGCCGCATGAGTTATGACACTGAGGAACTTATTATAACGGCTGGGTTGTAAAAGAATGTGCACTGCTTTGCATTGCGACTGTGGTGCTAAGAAAACAGTTCAATATTTTAAAAGCGCGGTTACAAGATCTGAAAGATCTTCTTGTTCGTTTTCGTGTCACCAGACGCAGACCTCCGCGGATGAGACCCAAACCCCCACGGCCAATTGTCTTCAACGGATGATGTCATCATCAGCCAATTACAGGCAATTTCTCAGCTCTTTTCGTCATATCTCCCCCTCAGGAGGGTTTTGTCAAGTTAGCGAATTAACTGTTTACACAAAAAAATGGCGGCCTTCGGCGATGAGCGTCAGGACATTTGCAAGGATAAAGCATCTAATTTGGGACCAGCTGCTGGCTAGTAAGGCTGAAATTATCCAGAGTTAAGCTGTATTTTCGTTTTGCGTGCAAAACAGAACATTTTGTAATCTGGAATGTTTGCATTGTTTCTGTTCACTTTCAAAGGGAATATTCAGTGCGCTAAAAAGGTATTTCGTCTGGCCATGGAATGCGCTGATGCTGATAAATATGACCGTATTTACTGTAATGCCTTTACGGTGATAAATAAGATCGTGTTTACTTCGCCAGAAGCAATGGTGGAGTTTTCTGGGAAAAAAATATAACCTCGGCACTCGTCAAAACCTTTGCAAATATATATTCGTTTGAAAGGTCAATTCTCCTTCGAGCTACAGGTAAACAAAAATCTCCGATTACCAATCACGCAACCACGCTATGCAAAGAATGTGAAATAAAATCTCTTTCAATCCAGGCACTGAGCTTACTTTGAATCACGCAATCTCTATTGTTTCCAATGGGTAATGTTTACTCGCAAAACGCTGTTGCTAAATACTTAGAAAACAGTTCAATTTTAAAAGCGCGGTTATAAGTTGTTTTCAACTTCTTGTTTTTTTTCGTTTTCGTGTCACTAGACGCAGACCTCCGCGGATGATGTCTTCATCAACCAATCAGACCTCCGCGGATGATGTCTTCATCAACCAATCACAGGCCAAACTCCCACTCGGTCAAATGTCGTCACCGAATGATGTCATCATCAGCCAATTACAGGCCATTTCTCAGCTCTTTTCCTTATACCTCCCCTCAGGAAAGTTTTGTCTACAACAATGCTTCTTATGAACTTTTATTTTGCCACGAGCTACAGTCATTGATTGAGCTGTAATTTTCCGAGAAGTTTTGGTGTTGTTGGGCACTTCGCTTTTATCTTTTATTGATCTGTTTATGGATACTTGTTTTTTATTTTCGCAGCTTTAAGTTTAGAAGGTAAGTTTTTCTTTTTTATCTCGCTTAGAGATGCGCGCATATGGTCTGTTTTCATGTATCTTGAAAATCCATCTTGGTATCCTTCGTAATTTCGTAGTTTAACTTATACGTTAATTATGGACAACAATGACGTATTGTGGAAGGTTTGCTACAATTCTCAGAGTTAAGATGTTTTAAATTTTTATGGCAATGTCGCGGAGTAGGATGCGCCATTTCTCAACTGTTTTCGTCATACCTCTTCTCAGGAAAGTTTTGTCTAGTTAGCGAATTGAATATATTATTCATAGTCGGGCGAAAATTCCTCGGAGATGGACGTCAGGACATTTGCAAAGATAAGGAATGTAATTTCGGACCTGTTGCTGGCTACTAAGGCTGAAATTATCTAGAGTTAAGCTGTATTTTCGTTTGCTTGCTTGTTCAGTTTCGAAGGGAACAATGAATGCGCTAGAGAAGGGCGTCTGGCGTCAGCCGTCATAAATAAGACCGTATTTATTGTAATGTCATTACAGTGATAATTAAGATGCTGTTTACTTCGCCTCT
>OZ026601.1:31531517-31566517 GCA_964020085.1 Micromussa lordhowensis | reverse complement strand
AATATCACGTGATAGAAATCTCAAGCTCATAATCTAATTGCTTATTAGTTCAGCATTAGAAGGAGCATTTCCAATGATTATATCTGTAGGTCTGTCAATTATAATACCCCCCCCCCCCCCCTCTTAATCTCAAGTATTTAATTTAAATACTTTTTTGTTGCTGGTTACTTTCGTTGACGAGACTTGGAGGCAGAAGAAAACCATGAAAAATAAAATAAATTAGAATATTTAGAGAGGAAACCACATCAGCCTTAGCTGGTGTTCATGCGAGTCATCGATCCTGTTCAAATTGGAATTTGGAAATGTTGGTTTTTGTGGAGGGAAAAAAACAGACAACCCGGAGAAAACCCTCGGAGCAAGGCGAGAACCAGCAACAAACTCAACCCACATATTGCAACTTCCCGGAATCGAACCCAGGCCACATTTGTGGGAGGCGAGCGGTCTCACCACTGTGCCATCCCTGTATCCCCTTCCGAAAGCGAGTTCAGTCTATTCTGGTTACCTTTCGAGACGTTAATTGACATACCTTAGGGAACAGAGTTGGGATTCATGTGTCGCGTTTTAAGGGTGCAGCATTACCGGCTGCACCGCTGTTATCACCAAGAGCCTGAAGTAAAAACAACAACAAAGTCAAAGTCACATTCATTACACAGTGCAACCCTCACTAACAGCCACCACCCTACAACGGCCAACTTTTTTCATCCCTGCGGACAGGCCATACATTGTGTAAAATTTTAACCTCTCTACAACAGCAACGGCCACTAAAGTGCGTCCTAACTGCCAACATAACCTCTCCACAACGTTAATAAACGACTGGCGAAACCCCAATTTATATTGTAAAGGGTCACGAAACTTAATCCGTACCGCGCCTCGTTGGTCTCTGTTTTTGTTTGGTTTCTGTTTTACCGATATGTTTTCATTGTGTTTGGTATTTCTATGCCACAATATAAATATAACTACCACCCCATAACCACCACCTCTCTAAACGGCCAATTCCCTGTGTCCCCAAGCTGGTCGTTCTGGAGAGGCTTGACTGTAATTCAATGGACTCAAGGTCCTCTGGCAGCATATTCTTACAAGACATTAGGGAATACCGAACATACATAATTTTACTGGCAGGAGGAGGACTTGAACCCAGAGCCTAGTCTCCTCCGCAGCCGTTATTAGGGTCGTCACGCAACGCTTTCTCCCCTACTAAGCGTTGCGTGACGACCCTAATAACGGCTGCGGAGGAGACTACCCAGAGCCATGCTGGGTCCACAATTTTACTGAAGTGTGACAGAAACGTAATCCTCCGTCGGGAAAAAGATGGCGGCTGGTACATTTACCTATAATTATTAGCGCATGGAAAGCTTCACAATGCTTTAAAACCGTACAGAAAAGGTCTAACATCTTCAAGTTTAGTATAGTTAATGTGGTTAGTACAGGGACAAATATTACAAAAATATGGCTTTCGTTGTGCCTAATGGGCTGTGGTAGGTTGGTATGGTATTGTGGTATAATTTACAGCCTCCATCTAAATAAATAAATATATAAATAAATACATAAATAACTATATTAGCTGTCAAGTGTGTTGAGCACTGTTGTGCTAAATAATTAAATAAATATTACAAATAGAACATAAACTATTAAGAATCCTAGCTGGTGGGAGGCTGACCAGTTGGCTATTTACACAACCCGGTCGAGAAGTTGAACTCGGAACTACCGAGAACAAATCCAGATAGCGGTAAGGTGAAGGACTCCAGATTTCAAATCCAGCGCCCTAAACCACTAGGCCACGACGCCTCCACTTTTTTTTCCTACGCAGGATTCTCGTTCTCTGGTCCTTAAAAACTCACTCCTTGCGGCAAGTTGTTCATACGGAATTGAAGTAGAGCCTGTGTCAAGGCATTGGACACCTGTAAAGCCATTGAAGCATCCTCTTCACTGCTCACAAGTTTCCCCTGAACAAGGCAAGACAAAGAATAATCAATCAACTACAAAACAATTTATAACTTGCAAGAGAAAAGAACGAATGAGACTATGGATGAGTGAATCAATCAATGAATTACTGATTTAGAAAATTTTTCCATTGAGTGCCGTAAAACCAAAGTAATCACTCTAGCCAATCACAAAGGACACAGGCCATCCAGTGAACCAATCAAAACTCGTAGTAAATAGATGTAGCTGATGCGAAGCGCTGATAGAACAAACGCCTCTTAAAGTGTCCCTGTGACAAAAAAAATCACTTACTTTTTTTCTTGAGATTCTGAAAGTGTGTCTGCTTAACACTTGACTGGCAAAATTCTGACCTTTCATTTTTATCCAAAGGCCGTTTACTTTTAGTGTAAGTTTTGGGTTTCACGATCCGCCATCACTCACGTTCAAACCTGGCCGATTTGACCTCAGAGGGTTGGATCCGGGAAAAGTGATGTCAAAGGCTCACCAGCTTAAAATTTCAGCGTGTGAACGCAGCTTATCATGTATGCAAAGTGCGAGTTTAAAAGTGTGAAAGCCCAAAACTCCCGTGCTGCATATTAATTCTGCAGCGTACACACGCATTGCATTCTTAAACTAGTGAGCTTTTGACGTCATTTTCTCCTCGATCCAGCTCTCTCGGATCATTAAAAAGGAAAGGTCCAGTTATAATAAACAGGTGCCTTTTTTAAATCAAGGATTAAAACTTGGGTCACTTAGTGTTAAGTTAACATAGTTTTGAAATCCAAAGGAAAAAAATAATTTATTTTTTGTCACAGGGGCACTTTAACAGATGTCAACAACTACCGGCGCCTTACAGCGAAACCGACAAACGGACTTCTAACAGGCCGACTTAATTTAACTAACTATACACGAACTACTGATACTCCTGGGTTCAAACCATTTACTATGATACTTTAGTAGTAACGTTTAGCACTGTTTACTGTACCCTTGGACAACGATCCATTGGGTTCATAATAATTAACAGTGTTACTTGCGAGAACAGTAGACGTGGCACTCGTAATTTCTGTATTAAATGTACGAGCCAGAAAACGTTTTCCCTTTGTCGAGAAATGCTGTGGGAACACGAGCTTTTTCGAGTTCTCTTAAGTTTTCACGAATGTTTCTTAATCTCAATAGAAACACGGAGGAAATGTTTCCTAATTCTTGTAGAAAATGCTCCGAGTAAAAGAAGATGATAATCACTGTCTATTTTGATAATCAAAATGCAAATTATCCTTGCTCACACAATCATTACGCCAGCAGCTCAAGCTAGATCTGTGTTTGTAGCGAAGCTCCTACGCGCGGAAGGCGCTTGAACAGAGCCCAACTGCTTAGAAAATTTGGCAACTCATCGAGCTAAAAGATTTTGCATGTCACTTGATTGTCCTTACGTCCGTACACCCCTTCATGTAAATCAATGTGACATGTCACTCCGCGACAACCAAGTTCCCGATTAGGAGGGGAGGGGAGGGTTAACAGTGTATATCTTTGATATTGGGCATCCAAGTTACGTTCAATAGCCCTTCTCACGGTTACTTTGCTCATTTGCATTAAATCTAGCATTTATGTGAGGCAATTTCGGGCTATTTTGTAGTTTTAGCCCGAAATTGTCTCGCATCCACGTTGGATTAAATTGTAATGCAAATGAGAAAAATTAACAGTGAAAAGGGTCATTGACACAATCAAACGACGGTATCTGCTGATCATTATCACGTGACCATATCGCGGGCTTATGTTTAGAGATCATCGGGGTCTCTTATTTTTTCGCTAGGTTTTCGCTAGGTAGGTTGGTGATAGGTTTTCGATTGCATCGCAGGCTCAAGCTAGGTTAAATTACTGTAATGAGGAACTCTGCTTTTAGGCTTGGCTAAATCTCTTTAGTAAATTCTCAGCTCCGACTATTGCATCTCTAGCTTTTTGATTGGCTAAAAAACTCCGATTATGAGCCAATAGTCGGAGTTTTATAGTGCAATATTCCGCACGAAGTTTTCAACTTCAGCCCTCTATAATGGTCGAAATAAAATCGGCGGCAAAACCCGGTTTGAGAATTTACTAAAACAATTATTCCATTCGCCCTTGTTGGATATGAAGTGATTATAACCAACTCGCGCTACGCGCTCGTTGGTTATTTTATCACTTCATATCCAACTCGGGCTCCTGGAATAATTGTTATATATTATCACTTCATACACGCATGGTTTTTAGTGCGTCCTCTCTTACAAGGTGTTTTTAATCAGTACTGCTCAAAATAGTCACATCTTCTCACCAGATCTGCAATAGCTCCTTGAAGAAAGCTCGCACTTGATGCTCCTCCACCGCCACCACTGGTCATGGCTGCGCTGCCGGTATTGCTGACGCTGCCGCCGCCGCCAACGCCACCACCGCCGCCGCCACCGCCGCCGCCACCGCCGCCGCCTGCACCACCACTCATGCTAACTCCAACCATATCTCCACTACTGACACTTGGAATTTGATTATATGGCTGGAAGCTTGGATCGTTTGGGATTTGACTGGCATATGAGTCATTGTACTGGCAAGAGAAAACATTAACACTGGCAGATTAGATGTACAGTCTAAAGGTCAAAGGCTTTGCACACTTGTGCATACATACCGATACATACAGACACTTTGTTTCAACTCGAATTATCAGAGTAGCTCTATTGAGCTAATGTCTTCGAGAAAGAAAACTACATAAATCAATTAAATTATAAAATTCAAAACTACTACTAATACAACAATTATAACTACTACTAAAAGTTCATTTTCTTTATAGCTGTCTTAAAATCTATGCTCTCTGGTCTCTGGTGAATCTCTGGATAAAAACCCACGACGAGAGAATGGTAATTGAAATTACAAGGAAGAAGTGAACATGGATCCGCCACACTCTAAGAAAACCGCATGATAGTTTGACCAGACGGGCCCTACTGTGGAGCCAGCAAGAAAAGAAAAGAAAACGAGGAACGTTAAAAAACAACTGGAGTAGGTCAGCCGAACAAGAACTGAATAAGGTCGCAATGCCACGAAGTGGAACTTAAAGCATAAGATCGAGACACGCGGAACAGAACTGAGGATGTCCTTTTCTGCATATAGAGAAGCAAAGAGGATGAGAGAGATCTGCCTGCCTGGGTGTCTTTTTGCCCAGTCAGTCAGTCGACCAGATGGTTAGTTGCTTCGTCCGTTAATCTCTCTAACTCTCTGACCTGGCAGTTTCTCTTTCTAATCTGTATGCAAAAAAATTAAAGGGTTTAATTTGTCACCTCTTCTGATACACATCATTCTACCGAGAGATACTTAAAGCCTGGTTCTCACATCCTGCAGACCTACCTGCGACGTAGTCGCCGGTTACAACTGACAACGTTCAGCCATCTGTTCCAGTGGGTCCCCGGCGCACCGACGTACCCAAACTGGCGCGAAATGCTTCATGCGTCACTTTGAAAATAAGGAATTGTGGAAAAAATGGAATTGTTACGCCATACTTTGCGTCCGCAGATCTCCGCAGATGATGTTCACATAGAATATTTTCATCGCCGACAACCGCCGGCTTGCCTGAGAAGTTGAACTCAGCTCAACTTTGCAGGCAAGCCGGCGGTCAATGCCTGGGACAGATTATGTGTTGGCGATAAATGTTCACATATGCCGCAGCGTTGTCCCAGGCCGTGCCGGCGGCCATATCCCAGGTATGTCGGCGGCATATGAGAACCAGGCTTAACAGAGGGTATCGACTGATCAAGATGAAAATGATCACAACATTCACTCGTCAATACTCACATAATTACTCATTAATTGAGTGAGTATAAGGTATTGTAGCGACACATAAGGATAATAATCACCTCATGACTTGAGCCACCGTGACTGCTGGCACCATAACAGTCATCATAATAATTATCGTGATAATTGCTGTACTGTGTTGACCTGGCTGGAGATCTGGGCTTGAATGCATCAGGAGGTAGCATCCGATCTCTATATGAACATGGCGACAAGAGGTAGAAGAAGACATGACATGAGAGGTCAATAATGTATATAATTATTATGCATTCAACTCTCTAACCCTTTTCTGATTGGCCGAAAGCCTACAGTGAATTTTCGAAATCAGCGCCCGTGATGTCATAACTGCAGATTATACAATAATCATGTCAAGGTCACGGGTAATCATGTCAAGGTCACCGGTAATCATGTCATGTATGACCGCAGTGCATGATTTCCAACGGTAATCATGTCAACTTCGTGCGATTCGTGTTGCTTGCCATCAGTGAAGAAGCAGAAACATGACTTCCAAGTTTTTGAGTTCGTTCAATGTATAATAAAACAATTATTAGATTCGGTTTTTGTGATATCCAGAATAATCAAGGTCTCGGTAAGGGGTATCAGCCTCAGCCTTCGGCTTCGGCTGATAACCCTTACCTCGACCTTGATTATTCTGGATATGACAAAAACCTCATGCAATAATTGTTTATTGTTTGGTAGCATGACGATACATGTTCATAGCAGTTACCAGTAAGTAGGTAAGTAGGCAGGTAAAGTCTGCGTACAAGCCAAGTGCCACTTGCATGCAGTGACTCCCCCTGGATAGAATGCCAGCCCTTTGTAGGGTCACCCTCCCCCAGCATTAGATTTGCCGATAACCATTTTACACCTGGGAGGAGAGAAGCACTGTGAGAGTCAATTGCCTTGCCCAAAAACACAACAGAATGTCCCCAGCCAGGGCTCGAGCCTGCTCAATCCGGAAACAAGCACAATAACCATGAGAACATTGCACCCATGTTCCTACAGTAACACTTGTTAGCAAACTTTACTTTCCAGTGTGGTCACAAACCATGCAAGAAGCACAAACCCTAATTTTATGACATTCAACATCTTTACTTACCCTCCGTCTTGACCTCCACTGTTCCACTGTGTCAAACTGCCATCACCACTACTATAGGAACCAGTGGAGAAAGTCTGGTTTGGAGCACTATTGAGAGACGAGTAGTTCTGATTCCAGGATTGGTTCTGATTATTGGCTGCATATCCTCTTCCTCTGCCTCTTCCACCTCGGCTGGACCCTTGCTGCTGCTGGTGATTATGAGGTGCTCCTTGCTGCCTTCCTCTGCCGTGAGTGCCTCCTTGGCTTCCTCCACTATATGAGCCTCCTTGTCCACCTGTAGTATACGAAGCTCCCTGTCCACCATATGCACCTCCACGTCCACCACGCCCGCCACGCCCGCCACGCCCAGCCCCCTGACCTCTTCCTCTCTGACTTTGCCATTGCTGCCCTCCTTAAAAATTAATCAGGGTTCCAGATGAGTGTCAATAAGGAATTCCAACATGTAAATTTCCACTGTTCCCACTGAGTCATTATAAATTTTCTATTACTTTATTGGGTCAAGTGGCTGACCTTGTCAGGTTTTTGACCTGAGACTTACATGGATCTGGAACACTGAAATAATGTTCACAATAACACTTTCTGTGCCTTTTTAATTTAGAATAGATTATTGTCTTGCAATAAATTTTTTTGTTGACCTTAGTGAGTGTCTGCATATAACTTAGACAGTTACTGTTCAGAACATAGTCCTCAGTTTAATGTTTCACTTTCTTCAAGTCAAATAAACCTACACTTGTATAGATAATGTTCCCTAGTCATTGGAAAATAAGTATTTTATACAGCAACAATGATCCGGCAAGTAAATTACAGATTAATTTAATTTTACAGGGTGAATCCTTCAGTCTTATGATTAAACTGGTATCAACAGGATTGAATGCTTAACAATACAGAGGAAGTGCGATTTTTCAAGTGCTTGATTTTGTGAACCTCCTGATTAAATTTACCCTTGATTTTTTTTGAACCAATGTCTGTTCTCCTGGGTTCCACGGTAACTGGCAAATGCCACTCGCCAGATTGATAATGAACTGATGTCAATAACGCAAAAACAAATGCTGACCACTCTTAAGAATTAAATATAAAAAAAATTATAACCTTTATTTATCCCCGACAGTGGTTATAGCACAAAAGCTAGTGTGGCTGGGCAAACAACTGAAACAAATGATTCAAATTGAACATAACATTGTCAGGAATCCCAACTGGCCAGAGGCAATCTGCAACCAGTTGGCTATTGCCACTGTATTGCGAGTCCGACACGCTAACCTCTCGGCCACGCTGCCTCTTATGTGTGCTAACTAACCTCCTCTTGCTGTGTGTTGCATTGTTGATTGGCCAGATGCGTGGTTGTTGATGGCATTGAATGGGCTCTTTTCCACTCTTGTTTTCACCTGCTGTCGACCAACCATCATTTCTAGTTTACGTGCCTCTTCAAGCAGCTTGCTCGATAATTCTGATCTCTTTTTGACATCGCCACGGACACTGTGAGCAATGTCTGGGACCTTCTCTTTCTGTTGGTAAGATAAAATAGTTGTTTCATTGCTGTTAGAAAGTTAGTTTCACTACTCTTGCAAAAATAAGTTCTTAAAAAAAACTTTTTCTCTACATGGTCTGTCTACAATCAGGATTCAAGTAAAATGTAACAAAATTGTACAGAGGCTGTGACAGTTAATTATCACTTGATTTAATGACCAGTGCTTTCAATAAGATTTGAAGTAGGTGGCTACCTTGGAACAGCACCCGCCGGAGTAATATGAGAAGCCCACGAGAATTTCTCTCTGGAGAATTTTTAAAAGTTAAATATACCCGCCGACTTTCAACAGAATACCCACCGGAGCTCCGGCAGGTGCCGGGTCCTATTGAAAGCACTGAATGACTAGGTTTCATTACTGATTAGCTGTCATTAATCATTAGTAATTTAACAATTATTCCATGAACATGTTGGATATGAGATGATAGATGGCCAATGTCAGCCACATAGTGCTAGCTATATGTATTATCATCTCATATCCAACAAACACAATACGAGCGCAATAATTGTTTTATTAAAAACGCCCCCAAAATACATGTTGTATAGAAAACTAAAATAAAATTAAATTTAAAATGTCCCCAAAAATCATGCGTATGCTTAACATGTTTGTAGAGCATGGTATAATGGCCCATAACCCATGATGGCTAAGCCAGTGGAGACTCTCAATTGCATTATCCAATGATCCAGTTTTTAATAATTAGCAATTATTGAATGAGGCTGAGTAGGATATGAAGAATTCTGCAGAACAAGGAGGGTGTTATCCACAGAGGCTGAAGGCCGAGGGGGATAATACCCTCCGAGATCTGCAGAATTCTTCATATCTTATGAAAGCCGAATTCAATAAATTGCTTTATTATTCATTCAAATATTTCCCCGTTCTTAAAGGAGTTTCGCCATTTCGCTATTTGTTTTTTCCCTCACTAAAAATAACATAATAATTATCGTCCCCAGGTTTTCTCGGTAAATGGTTCAATAATCTGCAGCGGGCTGCACTTTTGACGTCATTTTGATGTCATCGGGTTCAATAATCTGAAGCGGGCTGCACTTTTGACATCATTGATTCAATATGGCGAAGATTCTTTCCAAATTTGGTGAACAGCAGCCGGTTATGGTAAATTATGCGTGTGGTTTTAATCAATCAGAAACAGGGAAATATTTTGAATGAATAATAATAATCATTATTCATTGACGATTAGCTGTCATTGTTGTGATTGATGGCAGTGGGAAAAAATATTGATGTTTGGGTTTGAACTTTAGATTGCAAAATCCCATTTTATTGAAAAGCACAGTATACTGTACGCAAGCTGAGTGCCCGATCTGAGAGTGTAGTATCACTGAGAGTGTAGTATCACAAAATCATGACCACAACGGTACTCGATCTTAATAAATTTTGTTAGCATTAGATTTTAAAATCTTGTTCCTCCATTGTCTGCTAGTATTAGAGTTGATTGACAGAATATATCAAACACTCAAGACGGTATTTTCTATTTACAATTTTAAAAATGTTAAAAAAGTTAAAAAGTAAAAACACTGAATGTTTTTGACATTTGGTCACCTTCAGGTAAGTTCATTATTTTAAACCACAGTGAATATTATGGACACTCAAGACAGTGTTTCACCACATTTCCAAACACCTCAAGGTTATTCAAAAAAACTCCGCTACATGCTGAATTTTCAACTCTGTTCTTGGTATTTGGAAATGTGGTCAAACATGGGGCACTTTCCATTCAACAAAAAATTCCAAAACTTTTGAAACAAATACATATAGTAAGGAAATTCCTTGGGAAAGTGTCAAGAAAATCCATACACAGCTGAATTTCCAAAAGGAAAATCATTCAACCCAAAATTCTGGAAGGTCTGGGAGGAAACTGAAATGGAACAGAAATTTGCAATTCGAAATTTCTAAAAATTTATGTTTACAGTACCTCACTGAAAGCTGATGTTTTGAGAGTTAGCCCTTCATTGGAGCCCTATGTCGATTCACTCCGACAAAGGGCTAACGCTTGAAACGTCAGCTTCCGAATCTCTTTACGCTGGCCAATTCACATTATCAACTGTTGATAAAACCAAATTATCATATATAATATTATCCAGTTTGACATTAAAGCAAGCTGTCTCCAACAATACATGTACATACATGTACATTATGCAATTTTTTTAATATCATTCATTAGCCAAATTTATACTAGTGATGAATTATCCGTCTGAGACAAATTAGCATCTGAGGCAGGTAATTTGTCCTCCCAAGACTGATAAATTGTCTACGTATAAACCAAATTTTTCATTTTGCTAATCCATCTGCCAGCATGTCTGCAAGATGTGCTGACAGAAGGATCAGTTGAAGACAAATTTGGCCACTTTTTTCGACTAAATGTCAAATCTAGATTTATACCTAGACGATTTACCCATTTGAGACGGAAAAAAAAACATCTCAGATGAATATATCTTCCCCTTACATAAATTTGGCATCCAATACATGTACTGTAAGTCATCTCTAGTATACATGTAAATTCAGCCATTAAACTCTTGCTAGAGTGTAAAGTGGCCTGATGTAAGCAGCACTGATGTAAGTCATTATCAAACAATCTAACAAAAGCTTTTCATTAAAGCAAACATGGAACAGTCGCATGTTTTCAGATAATTCTTTCAATAATGTACTGCGCCTTTCAATAACATGCGGACTCTAAAATTCAAAACTCAACCGACAAACACGTTTTTTGCTACCGTCAATCAAATGTTTGGCAGCTCCTCACAGATTCTGACTAGGTTGTCTGAACTGTGCTCAGCAATTTCATTTGACTACCGTGTGCTTGGAAGTAGTCACAGTGCTGCATACCTTACTGTTGCCACCTACCTGTATAAAAGTTCTGTATTAGTATTTTGACAACTTTTTGACAACTTCTCATGGTTTCCCTTTCAAATGGCCAATCAAACTGTGGTAACAGGTTTCAAACATGCACATCAGAGTGAATGATGAATTTGACAATTTACTGTAACATCTCTGCCCTTAACAGCACCCATGTTTCAGGGGTTTTGTTCAGGTTTTCAGCAGGAGGTCAAAGGCGGGCAAAAAGTTTTGAACTTAACTTCTTTGTAAGGAAACCTTTCCTCTGAATGGTCAAACCAGGCAGGTAAAACCATCCACAAAGCCAGTCGATTTGCCTGGCACCTGGCCCTTAATAGATGTTTTGATTGACAGTTCAAATGGAAGCCAGCAAAAAAAACTGTCAAAAAGATGTCAAAATTTCATCCAAAACTTTCTGAAGTGACAATGGTACAATGCATAACACTGCAAACCTTAACCCAAACTCTGGTCATATCTGGAGTTTGAGGTCAGCCACACAGGGAGAGCTGATTAATTTTACAGTCAATAAAATCCAAATGTTCAAAAGATCACTTTTGATCTTGTATGAGATTATTGCCAGGACATTTTTCATCACATCGCATAAAAGAACACTGTCTCAAGGAGAAGGTTCTTTTCATTTCTCAGGTTTGCTTTGTGAAACTTAACTTATCAAATAAATATCTCAGCCTCCTTAAAGCGCTTACCAGTATTATAAATTATTACATTCACTGCCCTGAAATTTGACTGACTAATTAAATTTTCATGACAGCAACATGTAGAATTCTTGCACACCTCTGAGATTCAAAAATAACTTTAGTCCCAACAGCTAGAGCAACATGAATTTCTTTGAGTAGCTCTTTATTTAAAGAGCTATAAGCTGAAACTGTATGAAAACCTAACCCTAAGTGATGGTCACCCAGATTGCTGCTGATTTGAATGGTTGTGAGACTTTTTGGAATACAACAAAACAAATAACTCTGTAATGATTTTATTGACTTTTTATCACTACCTGTCTCCCTGACAAAGTAATGATTTGTATAAAAACTTAAATAGACACAACCATCACTTTTGGGAACCAAACAGTTACTTAAACAGAACTTTCATGTTGATCAACACATTGAAACCAAAGCAATTCCATTTTGAACTTTGAATCTCAGAGGGCCAGGTTACTCACCAAGACATTAAAACGATGCTTGCTTCCAACAAGATGAGGGAACTTCAAGTTGTGATCAAATTTGGAGTCACATAGCTCGCAATGGTACCTTGGACTCTGTCCTATAACCTGGATTTCTGTAACATACTCCAGGCCTACAGTAACAGAACAAGTGATGGTACAAACATTTCAAAAGGTGAAAATCAACCACACAAAAGTTGCATATTTTCACCTAGTGATGATGTGAGACAACTGTAACCCGCATTCCACTGCTACAGCTCTATCTACAGTGCTCCAAGCTCAAGGTTTTCAGAAATCCCCTTTGGGTGACCTCCTTTTATACAATGGTCCCCCACTTACTAAAGACAAATTTGATTGCCAAAATCTAAGCTTTTTCATAGAAGGGCACTTCATGTCACTAAAACATGAAGCTAATACCACTGATCACAACAAGCCTGAAATCGTTCGAAGAACATTCCAATGTATTAGATTTGGTTTGCAACTTTTTTGTTGTTGCTGAACAGTCAACTTCTAATGTTCAGGAAAGTAAATTAAAGAAAAAAGGAATAGGTAAGGAAGATTTACATGCAAAACTTGTGGTTGAAATGGTTTCGTTTGGCTTACTGATTTTACCACAAATCAGCAGGCCTTTTTGTATTACAGTTACATCAAATTGGTGACCTGTTTACAAAATTTTGTTACCAAATGATTTTTTCACTCATGGCGACCAAAATGGTCAAAGCTTGGAGCGCTGATCTCAGTGGCAGACATCAGACTTCAAAATGACATTCCAAGTGTGTCCCTCCATTTATTTTAGAGCATCAATAAATACAATGAAAGGCAAATTACTTGAAAATTTTTATCGCAAGTCCAATCAGAAATCTGAAGGCCACTAGCAAGCTCACAATCTACTTGCAATTTGTCTTTCACTGCCAGTATTGTCACATTATTAAATGAAAATCCACTTAATAAGAAATCCCGTACACCTTAAGGTATATGCTGTAGGTCAAAATGAAATTCAGGTTAAAATGAAATTTCTTTGTCTCTTAACCCTAATTATTCACAGATCATAAATAATTAGGGTAAGAACACAAAGGAAATTGAGAATCAAACTAAGTTCATTTTGACCTACAACATATACACTGTTCCCCTTGTACTCCAAGGGTTAACACATCTAGTGGTGGTCTGTGATATTGTGCAAACAACACAATTCCTATGTTATAATAAGGCCATGTTTTTGTGGCAACACAGTCTGGCCACACAAAACAGTGTCTCAGATTTTCATTTTCTGTTATCTAAAATGTAAACAAGGAGTGTTTGCAAAATATTTTCATAGAAACTCAACTCTAAAAGGCCTGCTTTTAGAAGTACATGTACATTGTATAAATGACATACATGTACAGTACACTTCCAATTTGTACAATGTATCTTGAACTACATGTAATGGTCAACATTTTCTCACCATGACACTCTAACAACATAATGTTACATGTACCATAGTACATGTACAGTGTGTATTTGTGTCACATGATTGTAAAATTTTCTCTTTTCAGGCCCTGGTTTTTCATAAGGTGGATAATTACCATTCATTAGTCAGGTAAATCACATCCAGGGAATAAGTGTTAGCAAAATGAAATTGTATTTAACACTTATCCAGTGGATAGCAGATCTATGAACTGTCAAATGGCTAACATCATGCATCTTTTGGACAACCAGGCCTCATGGTTTGATGGTTTAGGCCTTCACTGAAGAAGGATTTGAAGTCAGCTGCAATCTGACCTCATTAAAAAGTTTCCAAATAAATAGTTTCTGTATAAACTATTTTGCCACATTGCCAGGCAAGAGAAATACTTAGCTATTTATCAACAGGAAGTCAAAATTGCTAAATGTAAATTAACTGCAGTGACTAATTTACCAAAATTATCTTCAAGTTGAGATATTAAATAACTAAGTGTCCCAAATTGTCAACCAACTGTACCAACTGCAGCAAAGCGGTCACAGCTTAAAAATGATTATTGCAGTACAGTGGCACTGCAGAATGCCTGACAACATTCTGTGAATTATCATGAACTGCTAGGTTTGATTGGTGATACCGTCCAGTGACTGTCTAATAAAATACATGCAAGCTGGTGCTCGTACACTTACCAATAAGTGGCTCAGGGTAGGTAGCAAAGTCCTTAGCTCCTATTGGACCACTGAGGCTAGGCTGCTGTACCGCATGCATTGGCTTGTCATACGGCTTACGCGAGTGACCTGGACCAAATGTCCCTCCACGCATGGGACCCACCCCTCCTCCTCTGCCGCCTGCACCTCTTCCTCCCCTGGCAAATCCTGTATTCATGGGGTTCATGATACTCTTCTCTTGCGCCTTTTGCTGTGCCCTCTCAGCTCCTTGTTTCTCTAGAGCCTAGTGATGGGAAAACAGTGTAACTTTAAACACCAAGGGGTGTGCAACTTACAAAGTTCTTAGTATATGCCTGTTTTTAAGGCAGATATCAAACCACTCTACAGTTAAGATCTGGACTGTAAGAAATTTCAGCATTTACCTTTCTGTGTTTTTGACCAACAAGATGAGAATTCCAAGCAGAGTCACTATTACATGTCACTAAGCACACCTGTTGAAACAATAGAAGAAGACATCAATGCATAAACAAACAATAACAGGTAAGAGGAGAGACCAACCCCTCCTTTCACAGCAAACAAATACATGTACATGTACAGTATAAGGCCCAGAAGGTTGAAACGTTTAAACATTCAGGAGGGACAACAAAAAGAAAGCACAAGGGTAAAGACCTGCTCCCTTTCTTTGGAAAAAAGACCTGCCGAGTATCCTGATGATTACCGGTCACCTTGCCACCAGGAAGTCTCGCCACCAACAAACTTACCACTGAGCAAAGTCTCCTCGCCACCAAATTACTTTGTTAAGTCATATAACTCACACTTGTGTATGGATAAAGTTGTTTGATCGTTCAGCCGAACCCTTTTATGAAACACTTACATACATGTACATGTACGTAAGCTTAAATGCAACTTCAAACTTCATGTACATGTACATGTACATGAATACTAGAAAGCTATGGTTTCTCGTTAGGCAATGGAACACAAATTGTATCACGTCACATCATATCGTGTCAAGCTACAATGTAACAAATAATAAGTCAATTGACATTGTAGTCGTTCGAACAGCTAACACACCTTGACTACTTTACTCTAGTATATCTTTCTCTTACAGTGCAGCTCAGATATAAGCGAACTACGCATACGCGTATTATACGAGCGTATTTTGCGTATACGCGTATGTCAATACGCGCACATACGCGCGTATATACGCGCGTATATGTCTCTTTGTTATGCATTCCCATAAGTTTCTTGTATGAAGCATTGTTGGTTGAACAAAAGACTTCAAAAACAAAATTTGCATATTGTTAAAGCGACATGCTGATCAGTGAAAGCTATCATATTTCGAGTGCTTGGTCACTTCGCAAATTCACCGATACTGTTTCTTCGACACTTGCTTGATCTTAAGCTACCAAAAATGGGAAGCAAAATTGAAACAGTCGCTTGAAGTCTAACACGTGAACTTTATGTTTTGACAAGGAAAAATCTGTGTTTCGGCATGTGTCGGCAAGTCGTTTGCGAAATGTTTATTGTCTGAATTGAGCGTTCTTAAGATCCTCGTCGAAAAAATGTTATCTCCGGTTATATTTGACACAGATCATTCATTCAAATGATAAATTGCTCAGTCTAGATCTTTAACCAAATTATTGTTTATTAAAGTTTCTATGGTGCGCCGCTCACGTTTAGTGTTTTTTTTTTTACTTCAAGGAAAAGTTCTGTGTTTCGACACGCGTTGGCAAGTCTCTTGCGAGATGTTTATTGTCTAAAGCGTTCCGAAGACCTTATCGAAAACATTATATCTCCGGTTATATTTGACACAGATCATTCATTCAAACGATAAAATGCTCATTCCTTGACGGGAAAATGGTTTATCCAGGTTTCTATGGTGCACCGGTCACATTTAGTTATTTTTACCTCAAGAAAAAGTTCTGTGTTTCGGCACGCGTCGGCAAGTCTCTTGCGGGATGCTTATTGTCTAAAACGTTCCAAAGACCTTATCAAAAAAATTGTATCTCACGTTATATTTGACACAAATCGTTCATTGAAACGGTAAAATGCTCTTTCTTTAACCAAATAATTGTTTATCAAAGTTTCTATGGCGCACCGCTCACGCTTAGTTTTTTTTGCTTCAAGGAAAAGTTCTGTGTTTCGGCAGGCGTCGGCAAGTCTCTTGCGAGATGTTTATTATGAAGCGTTCCGAAGACCACATCGAAAAAATTATATCTCCGGTTATAATTGACACAGATCGTTCATTCAAACGGTAAAATGCTCTTTCTTTAACCAAAAAATTGTTTATCAAAGTTTCTATGGCATGCCGCTCAAGCTTAGTTTTTTTTTGCTTCAAAGAAAAGTTCTGTGTTTCGGCACGCATCGGCAAGTCTCTTGCGAGATGTTCATTGTCTAAAGCGTCCAAAAAATGATATCTCCGGTTCTATTTGACACAGATCCTTCTTTCAATTGCTCTTTATTAATAACCAAACAATTGTTTATCGAAGTTTCTACGGTGCGCCGCTCACATTTTGTTATTTTTAACTTTCTTCAAGGAAAAGTTGTTTGTTTGGGCATGTGTTTTCAAGTGGCTTGCTTGGTCCGTGTTTACTTGTGTTGAAAAAAAATTATCTTTCGGTTGTGTTTGCTCCATGAAGATGGGATTGTTGAAGCACAAGAGCACAATAATCTCCCTTTTAATTACGATTCAGTCAGTTAATTTTCTGTCAGAGTGCCCAATTGCGAAATGTTAGTTTCAGCCAAGTCTAGTCTGAAGACATACGCGCGAATACTGTATACACGTATACGCGTATTCAAAATAATGAAAACTCTATCTCGCTCCGTGGCAAGCTGTCAAGCCATTGAAAACAACAATGACCTGTTAAGAAAAGAAGAAACAATAGGTTAGCTCATACATACTAATGAGGCATACGCGTATATGTTATGGTTTAAATTTACTTCTGGTTTAATTTTTTTTTAAACCAGTTTAAATTTTTCAAACTAGTTTATATTTTTGAAACTGGTTCATATTTTTCAAACTGGGTTGAATTTTTCAAACCAGTTTTTTTTTGTCAACTATCTTATATAAAAAGGGAAAATATCATATCTCTTAACATTCCTCTAACCTATTCTCTAACCTATTCTCTCCTTTTCTCGCTGAGTTTCTCCTGATTTATTCTCCCATCTACTCTACCCCTTCCCCCAAATCCCCATTAAGCTTGAATACTAATTAACAGTGGGTTTCACTTTTTCTTTTTATCTCGTACTCACCGGGATTTGAACCGCCGACTTCTGGATCTGCTTTCCACTGTCACTACCACTTGACCATGAAAGCAATGGATGCAAGAGCTCCCATACTTGTTTTAATTATCAGTTCATCTAACCATTCTAAATAAGTGCTTAGGCCTAATCACTAACTTGAGTGCTTAACCCAAATTATTAAGACACATGCTCACATTATGCTCAAAAATGAAAATTAAACTGGTTTAAAAATTTCAACCCAGTTTGAAAAATATGAACCAGTTTGAAAAATTTAAACTGGTTTAACAGAAATTAAACCAAAAATAAAATTGAACCATAACATATATACTGTATACGCGTATGTGCGTATATGCATACGCCTATACGCCTATTGGGCTGACGCGAATTACGCGTATATTTTGGTTCGGACATATCTGAGCTGCACTGTAGTGTTTGGTGACAAGGTGGTTCTTGGTGGTCAGTTCATTGAAGGCCAAATTCCCTGGTGGGGAGATGACCGAACACCATCCTGACAAATTACTGAAAGGAGTATAATGTAAATTGAACAGTTCGTAGACTTGTGCAAGATGTTCATGAAAAACATAAAAACTATCCCCAAAATCTTCAATTACATGTATAACTGTATTACTACATGTATAATGCATTATATTAAGACTACTCAGGGTCAATACACAATCAAATTCTCCTGACTTTTACTGTAAGAAATGTATCAAGACAAGCGAGGATAATTCATGCAAACTGACAAATACATTATACAATGTACACATGTATGTACAGTGTACCTGACAGTTATATTGGAGAACCGGCTTCTTTTCCTCTTTCTCTTCCAGTCTCTTTGGAAGCTTGATATTAAACTCTTCAATTGCTCGTTTTATGTGCCTTGCACACATGCAATGATGCTGGAAAGCCTAGAACAAATTGAGTAAACTAAGCAATACTGATCAAATTGGATGGAGGAAATTAACCAAGCAATACATGTAATCTCACTAAATTCTGAAGACAGGAGGAACATAAGGTTGGTGTTTACTCCTGGTGAAGCAATAATTATTATTATGGTTTTACATGTAGGAACATAGCTATTCCCCACTGGAGAGGATAAAACACTTACAGGTACATGTACAGTAGGTTGTATTCCTTTGGCATCATTCGGATCACAAAGCAAATGATTCAAGACCACTTGGATCATCACGGTACATCTAGCCTGCGAAAACAGCCGTCCTTCTTTGCTCCCGGCCCGAGTGGCGTTTCACGAGAAGGACGTCTGCGATTTACCGCCGAAAATTCCATACTGATGACGTAAGTGTGAACTTTGTAATGTTGCCTCACTCTGCATAATATGCACAAATTAACATTTGCTTTCAAGCAGCCTTTTCCCTGAGGAGATGAATATTCATGATCAGGAAAAAACTTTGCAGAAGAGGCGCTGAAAAGGGCGACAGATACTATGTAAGGACTGATATAAAGACCAACATCACTGAGCTCCTGTGAAAGATACAGCGATATCTTGAACATTTGTTTGACTTTCTCCCGTCAAACTCAACAAATTCACTTCTTTTCATGTCTCCGTTTTGCTGTCTGTCATGTAAAAAGCAAATCGAGAAGTGACAGAGGTTATAAAAACTTTTTTCAGATAGCTGCGAGAAGCATAATATCTCATAATATGTCATGCAGATATCTCATAATATCTCATAATATGTCATGCAGACCTGTGACCTCTAAAAATTTACCATACATGTAGCACTGTCTAACGGCTCAACTCTACTGGAAAATCCTCCTTATAACACAACATGAAGTGTCCTTCATAAACAAGAGTGAAGCAACAAAAACGGTTGAGCGACCGAAAAGGAGAGCGGCAAATGTACAAATCCCATGAACCCCATTTTAATAACACGGATTTGTTTTGGTGAGAATATTCAATGTCCCACATATTTTTACAGACTTTGTTATGCATAATTACCGATCGAACCAATCAGCGTTCATGACCAGATGCGGGACAGATTTTCGTCATCAGTATGGAATTTTCAGCGGTAAATCGCAGACGTCCTTCTCGTGAAACACCACTCGGACCGGAAGCGAAGAAGGACGGCTGTTTTCGCAGGCTATGGTACATCAAACTAATCAATGAATCCGTGCTCAGAGTGGATTCAGCATGTAATGTACATGTACCATGATCAACGTGATCTTTGATCATTGATCCTGGTCCCAAACAGATTTTTTGATCCAATGATTTTTCACCCTTGAACTAGCATGTATTTGAAGTTCCTGTTTGAGCCAGACCCAGCAAAGTTAACCAAGGTTGTTTACAAAAGTCTTGTCTTGCAAGACGAGAATCTTGTCTCACGAGAGGGTGGTAACTTACTTTTGAGCGGTACTGTACTTTTGGACTACATGTACCTTTCAAGACATTCCGTTAATTCCGAAAATTTTCCAGTCGGTCGAGCCAAATTAAAATTGTCTTACCATTTACTGGTACCTTCTGACAGAACTTTCCGGAATTTTCGGGTAAATGGTAAAGGACCCAAGTGTTTCAGCAGGAAAGAGTTCAGGTTCTGTTATGGTTGTGACGCCACTTTGGTAGTGACAAATCTTGCTGCAAAATTTATTATATTCAAGTTTGCCCCTGTTTTATTTCAATTTTTGAGTTGAAAAAATGCACTAACCTCCATACAGTCCATATTGTAGTCGCACAGTTTGCAATAGTAAGGTTTTGTCCTGTCAGTATTAATCCAGTCTTGACGCGGATCTACTCTCTTTGTCTGATTGGCAGTACCTGAAGTTCCTTCCGGCTGGTTCTGACTCGACACGGCAGGTGCATCGCCTGGGAAGTCAGCGTGCGATTGATCTTGCTTCTCCTGCTCTTCCATCGCAACCTGGGTTCCTGCATCTTGGTTAGCATCCCCTGTAACAACTGTATTTTCAGCAGTGGAGACATCAACATTCGCAGATGTAACATTCGCCATGTTGGTCGTCATCGTCGCCATGTTGTATGTAAATTCCGTTAGTGCGCACGTCCTAAAAGAGAAAACCACTGAACATACACGTATCCCGGGCTCAATGTGAAATCCAATATGGCTGGATATGGCTGCAATGGCTGCACAACAAAGACTGATTCCGCTACGCAAAAAGAGTGCGATTTTTTGTTCGGTAACGGCGTAAAGACGACTGAATTGTGTGTGCCAGTGTAGCTTAAAGCTTAAAAATTCATTTTGCTGATACACGATGGTTCTGTTTTCGATGATTACGCGGATCTCCGATGGAATGCCTCTCTCAGCATCCACTGATTTGGACATGCATTTTGAACTGAAGGAAAGCAAGAGATTTGCCAAAACTTTGGCACGAAAAGTTAACCAGTACCCAGCTAGATGCACCATGCAGTGTGGAAATCACAAAATACAGTGAGTAAAAAGTTCGAAGAAGGCCTTAAATATTCCAGGTCAAGATTAGTAAGAAAAAAGTGCGACTAGCAATAGATTGTTTCAAGAGCTACATGTAGCAATGCACGTACAGTAATATTAATCTTTCTCTGTTCTTTTGATCTTTGATGCTTCATTTGCATGTTAAGTCTTACATGTTGGTTTTGGTTTATACTAATATTACCATTTAAACAAACTGTTAAATTAAGGTATTTTGTTTCAATGTTGAAATCTCACATCGGGTATCACATCGTGAAAATACATGTATGGAATGATAAATAAACAATAGCCTCCATTTGGCGCGAAAATATGCTGGGATATTTGTCCGCGGACACTATCTAATCCGAGATCTAGAAGCGAACAGTTTTCCAAGAACATAGCTCGAGAAAAACTGTGAGCTTTGAGGAACAGATAATGTCCAAGGACAAATATACAAGCATACATTGTACTTTCATGCTTAATATTAATCGAGGCTATTGTGTTTATTATCCTTCAAATATTTCTCGCAACACATGCAGTTTATTTGCTGGGGAATATTTAGTCATGTGACACGTTTAAACCAATCGCGCATGAGTGAAAATGTTGGATGGATTATCTTTAAATATATTTTTAAGTCTTTTAATTTGTGGGGATAGGAGCTGCTCCTTCCAAAAATGTGACACAAATGTATCATTAATTTAAGTTGGTCCTGTCAGTGTGATATTTTTGTGACACTGTCCAGAGTCTCAACGTCTTTTACCAGGATAAGAAAGTCTTGAGGTTGCAAAATAAGACATTTGTCTGCTGTCTCTCAAAGTTTTGGAAAACTGTGGTATTGAAAATTTCGAATTCACTGTTAGTGAACGAGTTCAGGTAAATTCCAATAATTCATGAGCAATGAATGTGTTAACATTTTTATTACTCAAATTGAATACACTGCACAAAATCATCAAACTTTGAGTCAGCCGAAGCCATGGGATAGTGACAGTGGTGTGTTGAATTTACACCACGGCTATTACACCACAATAATGACGTCAAGGAGGTTGTTTCCTCTCAACCCAGTATCACGTGGTAAAAATCAGCCAATCAGAAAATCGGAATTCATACAGTGTGTGAAAGTTGACATGTAGGGTATGATGAACACCATGCTGTACATGAAGATTTTTCATTCTAGGCACTTCATATTACATTTACATCAAATGTTGATTAACAAGACATGTACTTTTTTTTTCTTGTTAAATGTGTTAACAAGCAGCTGATTATCTAATCTATTATAAACAATGTGTATTGTCTACATGTAGTTCCAGAAAATATCCATATTTTTCTCATGGAAGGGATTTTTCTAAGACCCCACCCCCCAATCCCTTCTGTGGAGGGAGTACATGTATATGGAATTGCACATTGTTTTCATTTGTCTCCCACTTCATTTTTTTTAACATTTGTCATCCATTTCAGCTTTGTAAAGGCTGTTGGGGTTTGCTTCTTGGCAGTTTGTGAAGGAACGTATCCCGCTGTTTTAGTCTTCTGTTTCCTTGAAGAACTTCAGCGTGAGTTCACAATAACATTTCAGAGTCATGATGTCCAAAAAGCAAGGAGACCATACTCATTTATAGAGTTTGGTAAGTATGTGTATTTGCTTTCATTTATTATTTACTTTTTCAGACAATTGCATGGGATGAGGTAGAGTTTAAAATACATGTAATTACCAAATGAATGTCACTTTTACATGACTTGTGTAATACCCAAAATCTGAAACTTGAAAGTTTTGAACACAAATGACCAGTGCAACGACATGTAACCCCCAAAATTTGATGAATTCTACTAATTTTCCCAGACTTACATGTAAACAAAAGGACTGTATCATCTACATGAATGATATATAGCAAATGAATACAATTTGGAGTCTTACTATGATCAGGATGGCTTAGATGTATTTTTTTTATTATTTCAAAATGCGGGTCGCCGGTCGAGCCTGTCACACTGCAAGTCACGAGCAACAATTTGCTGGCCCACTTGGCTAATCCGCTCATCTACAGTGTACATACAACACTTCTTTCAGTACTCTTACCAAACCCTTGATAGTTCACAACGACGAGAGCATACATGTATTTTTCCACTACTTATTCAAAAACACAGAAATAATCGTCTTTTTGTTTTGTTATTCTGATCAACCATATGTATACAAAGTCAATTAGTGTGTACCGGCATAAAATGTATTGCAAATTACACAAATTTGCATTTTTCTTACTAGTTTACATTAAAAATCCTTCGACAAGATCTTGACAAGAGGTTCAGTTTAGTATTTCTGTAGTTACATTAAATGAAGTACATTTCTCTTGCACTGTTCTTTTGTTTTAAAAGTCTTTATACGAACGCTGATAACCTGAGTGTTGCATTTCGGTCAAAAACAAGCTCATTCATCATCCTGGGTCTCCTTTATTAGCTTTCTTTCAGCACTACAATCTCTGTCGGTATAGTCGAATCTACGGTGTGTTTTACTTTCTTTATATACTTATCAATGCTTGATTTGTGTTAAGATTGTAACTGAGATATATTTCATTGCTCAAAGAACAGGAAGAAGCTACTTCAATACTGTATACTTTATTCAATACTGTACCGCTTACTATTTAATATAGTTCTTTTTTAAAGTAATAGCCTAGTTGCCTTTGGTGCTTCACTTTGTATTCTATTGTTATGCCAATGAAGTGTTATTTTTCCCACTCACTGACTGACTGTTGAGTTTTGGTCGGTGTATAAGTCGAGGTCGATTTTTTGGCGTGATTTTCAAGACTTAAAAAAGGTTGACTTATACACCAGAAAATATGGTATGTAAAGGGCAAAATTATAATGTGATTGAGACATCAGGTGGCTCTCACTTAATGTTTGCTGTTGAAGTGTTTTGTAATACCAAGCAGTTTCCAGCATACTGTATTACTTTAATACCAAATCAAGCCTTTTTGGTGTGCTTCATCCCAAATAGGCTAGAACTGCATTTTTACTGGACAAATACGGAGCCAGTAATACACTGTATGGCCATATTGGGTCTTGATATTGTAGGATCCAGAAAAGTGGGGCTAGAAGCTTCTGATTGGCTAATTACAAATTTAGGTTTGTGCATTACTGATATTGATACCAGTAAAGTAACCAGTTACCTGGTCAAAATATGTGGCCATTGGATAGTAAACAATTAAAAATTATGATCATTTGTGCTACATGTAGATAAAAAAATTCGATGACACATTGTAACTAACAGAATGGTTATTTCAAGTGTCTTAATATCATAGGAAGAAATGAAATTTTCTTGTATACAGTATGCTGATAACTCAGGGATGAAAGACTGATTATTTTTCTTTGACATGTAATTGATAGATTCCTTCATTCAGAAAACCAAACAACGATACAACAACACCAGAACTTTGACATCGCGGCTCAACTTAAGTCAAATGAGTGAAGACTTACACAACAACCCTCCATTTGAGATTTTACAAGCAGAACTTGGACCAGAAAATAATGCTGATGTCAAGACTTATAAAACAGGAGGTGAGGTACATATATAATTGACATTAATAATTTTATGTGTCAGTCTGTTTCTGGAATGAAAGTTGAGAAAAAATTATGAACCAGTCTTTTCAGTGTGTAAAGATAGTCTTGTCTAATAGCCAGGAGGGAGTGGATTTTGCAGTCAGGTTAGTCGATACTGTCCTTCAGTTGGATGAGCAAGTGAAGTTTCTTGGCAAATTTTTGATGAAATTCAAATTACAGTGGAACCTTGATATAAGGAAGGGCCCAAGGACTGGCAAAATATGTTCACTATAACGAGGGCTCATTGTATCAAGGTTCTTTTCCATTATTGTACTATTGCTGGGGTGAAGAGTATCATTTGTCATAGCGAGGACTTTGAGGTTCCACTGTACAGAAGTTCTGTATGTGCATGCAGGATAATTCTTTAGGTCTAGATAGTGAGAATGACTTTCAATTCAGTACATCATAAGGCACAGCGTGTCCAAAGGGCAAGCCTGGAAATTGGTTTCCTTTAGAGCCTGGCTCGTCAATCTTGTTATCCTACATGTAGCTTGTACCTCCTGGCTGTAACTGCCTGGGATACCTTTGCATGTAGTTGTAGTATTTTCTATCAGTTCTAAACATGAATTTTGAAAAAGAGATGGTAATTACTGACCTCGGCCACATGTTTCATATTATAAACTGTATATAGCTTGTCTCAAGTGTGAGATTACAAAAAAAACCATGGCTATCGTCTTACCATTGTTAATAAACTTATTATCATGCCTTTTTGCAATCCCAATCATGAAGTGATTGTAGTATGTCTATTCTCCCTGCATAGTATGTATTAACCTCATCACAAAGTTACCTCCAGCATATTTCTCCGAAGTTTGTTCTTACAACTGTACATGTACGATTCACCTGAGTTTAAATGTGTTATGTAATATTTAATGCAGCAAATTGACTTCTTCCAGTAGCTTGACAGTAGACTTTGTAATTTGCAGTTTAGTGCTCTAACTTTATGTAATAATTAGTTTAAAGGCAACTTTGCTTGCTCAGCCAATCACCTGAAGGTGCCGCAGTAGTTAGCATATTATGGTGTTGTTGGACTCAAGATACAGATGTGTGGGACTCAAACCCATGGCCAATGTCTGCTTGTGGTAAAAAATGTTCTTGGGTAAGACACTTACCGCTAGTATGTACACTGTACAGCATATCTTTTGATCCTGGTGGGTACCACACCATTGAAAAGTGGCTCGCTGTACTGTATCACCCCTTACCTAGTTTCTTTGCAAGACAGAAATCTCCTTTCTTTCAAAATGTCTCATTTCTCATGAGAACCTGTGATATACATAGGCATCTAGTCCATGTGGAGTAGCAATGCACCATTACTTACACAAAGCAATTTCCATGGATCTCTTTCAGGTCCCATGAGACGGCTTGAACCCTTGACATGGCAAAGTCTCACGGCCTGTGTCTTAGCAGGTGTTTGTGGACTTCTGAACTTTCTCAGATGTTTCCCGTTTTTAAATATTATTGTTATTGATGAGGAGGTGAGGAAATTATGATTTACAGCAATTAATTATTTTACATGTACATGTAACTTTCAGAAAAAATGTTTTTGGTAATCTATAATTTGAAGAGAATCGTAATAAGCACCAATTGAAAACAAAAAAATTCAAATTTACGATTCAGTAATAAAAGAGTTAGCAAAGTAATTGTAATGTCTGTCTATATCTTGTGTTGATTTGTTTTTCTAGGTCAATGATACTTGGTTTTCGGCTGCAGGATTTTTTCTCGCTGGTGTTCTAAATGGTTGCCAGGTTTGTAGTCTTTCAAAATTCAAAAAGAGAAGCCTATGACCCATGGTCAGACCTGGTGTATGAGTAGAACATAATTATTACAGTCATGCAGAATGACCAGAAGCCAAATTCCAGAGGAAGGAGTCATACCCATATAAAAGTGTCCCCATTGCTTGTCAGACATTTTAGAACATAAACCTCACTGCTACCTCTTGGGAGTACCAAATATATTCGGCTTTTTATTGATGAATGACATTTGATGTTGACCAGCTTGATGGAGGAGTTGACCTCAGAAAGGTCCTTCGTCTTGTTTATCCATTACCCTCTTACAACTTTGTCGCTTGCTAGTCGGCTTTGCGGCCTAGAACATTGATGCTCACTTTATAGCTGTTCAACCCTGAACTCATGAGGTTGACTTGTTACAAGCCTAACCTCTGAACTACCAGCAGCAAATCCAGTAGGGTACAGGTTTAGCTGTAGTTACATGTAGTTAGAAGATACAGTGTATCTTAACTTGTACTTTTTACTTGTAATGATTTTAATTTGACTTAATTGAACTGTTTTCAAATCGTATTTGTATCATTAATGTACATGTACACACTTTTGAAATAGTTTTTTTTGTGGATAGTGCTTGTTTCAATTCCCAATTATTTGATATTTTTCCTTATCCTTTCCACAGCTTTATCTTCTTCTTTTTTCTGTGCGATGGAGGATGCCACTAGCAAGATCACTGTTTGTTGTGCTTCTATTTGTTATTTATTGGCTTCGAAGCCTTCGAAACATCTGGCAAATTCTCTTCCACCTCACAGTTATTGTTTTTGTGTTGTATCAGACTACAAAAAGGCAGCTACAAGAAAAGCCTCCAGATTACAATGTGTAGAACAAAGAGATGTAGTTGTTACACATTTTTAATATAAAAACTCCAGAAAATTTATCAATTAGATGTAATATAACATGTAGATGTGAATTGTGAAAAGTGAGGAAAGAACTCTCTTACTGTACAGGTAAAATATTATATTAGTTTTTATTGCCCTGTCTAGGTTACTATTTTACTATTTAAAAACTACAGATACAGGAGGTGTTGCACTGCAATATCCCTGGCCTCTTTTGTTCAAGGAGCATTAAGCAAAATGCTCTACCCTCCCCCTTTGTAAGCAAAAAGTAAATCTTTAATTTGGAGTAACTTATTTTTGAGGCATCTTCTGTCGAGTCTGAGCCTTCAGGGCTAATGTATTTAAGTATAGCAGCCTTCTCTATCCAGTCTTCTAACCAAGCTATTTTTTGCCATTTCAAAATGGCTAAGAAATTCCTTCAGAGGGGGATCAATGTTTTGGGAACTATTTGAATGAAATTGGAAAATTTGAATCCAATGTAACAAAGAAAGTGTTTGAATTTGGTAGGAAAATATCAACAATAAGTTTTCTGTGATTTTCATTTTACAAACATTTCAAAATTTGGATGTGTGTTTGTGCATGGAAGGGAAGGCAAATGCAGGGGAACACAATTTGTCAGCTAGGCTCAAATGCCCTGCTACTCCAACCCATTCAACATTGATAGGTGCTCTACTAAAAACTAGTCGCAAAAATTATTATGCAAGACAAGAATACATCTTCTGCAATACTTGTCATGTAATTAATTAAGTTTTGAGAACTTTTAATTTTCCTTATAGAACACATCAGGACATACATGACTCCTCATTAACTTCAGTTTTATTCATAGCTGTCACATAGGCTCATTCAACCTCATTCCCAGGTTCTCTCATCTTTCCGCGCTCCCAGAACAATAGAATACAGGAAGATGAGAGGCCTTGAGAACAAGGTTGGAGTTTATTTAGATGTCTTAAAAACAGTAATATAACAAATGGATGTATATTGTTATACCTTTAAGACAACAATAAAGAGACTCGGAAATACTTGTAATTAGTAGGAAGTCAGTGGATGAAAACAAATGAATGCACCATCTCATATTTGCTGCGGAGCGAGCGTAGCGAGCGTAGCAGCAGTTCATAATTGCTGGGGAGCGAGCGTAGCAGCAGTTCATAATTGCTGGGGAGCGAGCGTAGCAGCAGTTCATAATTGCTGCGGAGCGAGCGTAGCGAGCGTAGCAGCAGTTCATAATCTAAATATAAAAGAAAGGTAGGAAAATTTGAGATTTTGCCATGGTTTTTAGCCTCGCTTTCAGCGGACCACAATGCCTTGCGCTGTGGTAGAGCCTCGTTTTCAGCGGACCACAATGCTCTGCGCTGCGAAGAGCCTCGCTTTCAGCGGACCAGAATGCACTGCGCATTGCCTCAATTCGAGACCAAGACAACAAGCAACTGAGAAGTTCTAACATGACATAACATAAGATCTTCTGCACTGTCATCTTGCTTTTTCGAGTTTCGACGCCAGTTCAGGCGAGTGCCAGTGCGTCATTGCAATGTTAAGGTATCAGCCAGGGTTCAGAATGCGAAATTTCAAATTTTTTGATTTCGAGACGTTCAGGGAGAGCTTTTCACGAGCTTTCTTTAAAAAAAAATTCTAAAAAGAAATATTATTTTGTTGGACGTTGAAGTTTACTACACGTTAATTGTTTGAAATACCCGTTGAAAAGTCCTGTCATTCTGGATTAAGGCGGGGGTCCACCTGAAAGCCGTATTTTGGCTTGGTATTATGTTCTTAATGCAAATATCTCGTTTACGTTTCAAGCAATCAAGAATCTGTTCACTCATTACAGACATCTATGTTTTGCGCCGTTTTGTAAATTTTTTGGTGATTTTTAGGTTTATTTGGAGACAGATAGTTTTTCTCAAAGGATTAGTAAAATTTATGGAAATAGGAAATTTTGAAGATTTGGTGTTGTTTTAAAATTAGAGTTTGAAGTTAAAAATTGATAGATACACACCAAACAGTTGCCTAACAACCCGAGTGCCATTGTGGGGTCGGGCAACTGTCTGGTGGTGTTCCATAACCTTTTCTCCCCCTTTCAATCTCTCTTTAAACTTCCTCAAATTTCACTTTAATTCAGGTAAACCCCCACCTTAACTTGTAGGTCAACGCGCCACGAAATAATTCACAAGGTATAGTGGTGTCATTCCGCATTCCGCTTTAAACTTTTAACTTTTCCCCAGCCTATCATTCTTAAGGAGTGATAGTGTAGCTAGAGGCAGCTATAGCAGCTAGCTGGGGAAACAATTCCCTCGGTCGCGTCCTCGGTCGATGTGTGGGTCGATGGGTCAAATGTTTTTGTGGTAATTCCGTTGACCAGTATATTGGTATCCAGTCGTTTATCCCCCAACCAGAAGTGGACAACACTGTCTCTTTCCCATTCTCTAAACGTGAATACGGGGTTTAATGGGGCTAATCAACTTCTGGCTGGGGTCTAACTGGCTAGGGCCTAAGCAACTTGAAGGCCAAATGACTTACATTCGGTCATTCTTGTCCCTAGAGGCTGCGCTCCTTTTGGTCAGCACCAACCTCTGGGTTGGACCATCACCGAAGTCCGTGATTGAATTGACTGAAACAAAAACTCTGCGCATGCTTAGAAAATTGGGTTCGGCAAGAGGTCGTGATTCTTGGTGCTGACCAAGAGGAAAACTGCCTCTTGGGACGAGGATGACATTTGGTATATTTCGCGAGGTACGCGAGAGGGGCGATTTGTCCAACCATTGTGAACGAAACGGATGCCAAAGCAATGAACTGATCTTTCGTATAAGGATTCAAGCAAGTACGCCTAAATTAAATACTATCTGATATACAACAAGGGTTGGTGCGTGATAATTCGATCCATCGATATAGCTTCGACAGCTTTTCACCGAAACATGGCGAAATTCGTGCCAGGGTTTCAAACTGAAAGTGCTTTCTGCAAATTATTTCAAATCTTAATATGCTGACGCATTTTTGTTTGTTTTGACGACCTTTTCTTATTTACCGTCCGCAGAAGGTACGCAAAACAAAATATTGGGCAAATAATCTTATATCCAACAATTTTTTGTATGCATTTCTGCCTTTAACAAATCTCTCATTGCCCTGTATTAGGGTTAACTTTTCGTTCCCTCTCGTGCTCAAGATGTCTACAAAAGGTTGGGCATTCCTCATTCGTTTATAGCTGCCTTGCTTTTGTCTTTATCGTAAAGGGGCTACGTCACGGTATTTTGAGTTATTTCTACCATCGACAAAATTACCTTTAAATTCAAGGAAACCTGAAAATAATACTGTACAAAGATAGAAAAACACTATAGAGATAATAATAAACCATAAAGCAACAAGGATTGCGGTTAAGGATGGAGAAGATTGACATGGATTACAAACAACAAAATTGAAAAATTTAGGCTAAATTTTTCAAACCGTTTAACCGTGACGCAGCTCCTTTAAGTTTGAAACGCTGCGGAGCCGGTCCCCATACTTACCGAACAGCTGTCTAATAAATGATCAATATTTTATGTAATGACATCACTGAGTTTTCTGCTTGATGATTGTAAAAGGCATCAGCACCCCACGAGCGATTTTGACCCTAGTCAGCAGTCATTTACTTTTGACAAGCTCTCACTCTGGCTAGCTAAACAAAACCAGTGCTTGCTGTAAGATACCATAAATATCTGTGTTTTACGGTAAACAGCTTAATCTGAAGCATGCTCTAATCTTAATTCAGTCATTTTTTCCTTTTATTTTTAGTAGGCCACTCCCACCCCGAGAGTCTCTCAGTTAGATTTACTTTTTTTAATTTCTAATGCTTAATCACCAGGGAGTATAAATCTCAGCGTAAATTCGAATGTAAATCCCAGTCAACCCATGCCTGTAAGAAACTCAGTAAATCCCCCTAAATTTGATTTAATGGTTCCTGAGGTTTGTAAATAAAGTTAAATAATACCAATTCATCATTTACACGATGTGTTGACTTTGCCAACCTCGTTCCCAGGGCTTTTCCCTTTGAAATTTGGGCCTCCCAACTTGGGAAAAGCCCGGGGAACGAGTCTGTTGACTTTACAACTCTTCTTTATTAAATTCGTGCGGTAAATCAGATACTGTATGCTTCTTTGCTAGAAACTTTTACTTTGCTAGGAGCCACAATGATAGATCTAGCGTACATTTTTGGAATACTTCTCTTTGCAGGTTTTGCTTAGTATTTTTTTTCTTACCTGATGAGAAGTGTCCTGTTAAAACTGGGAACCAGTTTACGCACATGTACTTGCGTATTTGCATATTTGCTTAACCAGACAGAACTACTTCATTGGTAGCTAGGAAAATAAAAACCGAGCTAAAATATCTGTGGATCACGCAAACTTCAGTATTTCAGACTCCATTCCTGAATGTAACAAATTGACGGCAGTTTTTCATGCGTCTGGCTTGTTATTGATCATGATCATTGTGTCCCAACGCTTGACGTTTCATATGCTAGTCAACATACATTCTCAAAAGTGACCGTCACAATTTTTGAAAACTATAAATCGTAAATATTAGAGATCTGGTCCCAGTTGTTCGAAAGGTGGATAACACTATCCACCGGATAAATCACTATCCAGCGGATAGCGCGGTTTGTTTTGTTAACACTTATCCGCTGGATAGTGATTTATCCGGCGGATAGCGTTATCCAGCCTTTGAACAACCGGGGCCTGGAACCTAGACTGAGAAAAATGATCTGCAGGGATACGTTAACCTGTCTAGACATCATGAGGTAATCGATCGTTTTCACGTGACGTCATCACTTTCTAAAATCTAAAGAAAAACTAAAGATCCACCAAAGTTTTCATCCTCATCAGGTATAAGAGGTGACATATTTATATCATGTTTACAACTTTACAGCTCAATAGCGTGCTTCGTTTGGAAACCAGAGCATTTTGAATTTCCGGATTATGGTGGTGCGTGACACAAGGCTACGATCAAATTTGTTGAAATGATAGATACTTATCTCATGATTCTGAGCCCTGTTGGAAGCTAGAGCTTTAGGAAAAGTGCTTATGTAAATACTTGATTTTTCATTACTGACAATCAGTGGCCTAGAAAGCCAAAGGTTCCAGATGTTTGCACTATTTTCCGGCCGCCATATTGGTGTACCATGGAGGTACACCAACATGGCGTTTTCATACTGGGCTCTGTAAATTTCTGCGAAACATTTCGACGAATACATGATCTGAAGTTTGGGGAAACACACAGAGCTAAAACTTGGAGAAGTGTCTTAAATTTTTATCTCCTATAACATCACCATTTCCTAGCCAGTGGATAGTTTTCGATTTATTTTTTTATTGCGTGACAGTGAAAACGATCTATAAAGCAACAAGTTCTCACTACAGACATTGACATTAAGAGAAGGCTTTACCTTTTGAATGAACAGTGCCTCTTTAATTTTGCAATGAAAGTCAGTTTTGCCCGATAATAATAATAATAATAATAATAATAATAATAATAATAGTAATAGTAATAGTAATAGTAATAATAATAAAATATTCATATATTAGGGTAATAGGATTAAAATATCTTTTTTGGGAGCTGTGGCTTGAATAGGGTATTTGGTTTGAAATAATTATAAGCGTTCTCTGGTAAAAATTAAAAAAAACTATGAGCTTTCGACAGACTGAACTGCTGTCTTCAACGGATAATAAATGTGTGAAGAATAACACCGAAAGAAATTTAAACATAACGGAAAATTCGCATAAATTTAAAGATAAAAGCACGTGCTATAAAAAATGTTGAAAAAACGCTAAGAAAATTAGTGTTTCTTTAAGAGAATGTGATATTGTCTTTGGAGCGGGTACGAATTATTGTCCGCCCAACAGTTTTTGCCGTGTGCCATGACTCCAATGTCTTTCGACTCCGATTGTTCGCTTTGTCAATGATTTTAGAGTTGTTGAAGTCAATAACATGATTAAAAGTCCACGCCTGTTTTGCGACATTTGAGCCTTTAGTACCATGCTTTAAACACGGAGCGAGCCTATAAAAGGTCAGTGGTTTGCACTTTGTTGGCTAAAACGCGGCATTTTAATACGTTGAGTAAACAACTCGAAAACAATCGATATGCTTTCGCAATTGAAAGAACAAAAATAAGAAGTTAAAATGCATGTATATGACGTACGATAACTGTCTAAATTCTTCTTCTGTAGTTGCCATTCTTTTATTTTCGCTGACCTCTTTACAAAGGAAGCAAACAAACGAAAAACCTTCCCTTGTGCGGTCGTCTGAAATATTACTTCGTGCGAATTTCGCGGGAGAACGACACGCCTGGGTGAATAAGCCAATCAAAGCAGAGTATTCCAATTTGTGATGTACGGGCTGAGCCGCTCAGTCTCCATTTATAGGCTCGCTCCGTGTTTAAGTTCCTCATGTGTTCTTTTCTCCTAGTAGTAAAGAATCTTTTAGTTTCGCCAATGTAGTTCCAGGGGCAAGATGCGCATGGACTTTTATAGATGACATTGCACTGGTCGTGCCCCTCCCAAGACAATATCACATTCTCTTAAAGAAACACTACTTTTCTTAGCATTTTTCAACATTTTTTCTAGCACATGCTTTTATCTTTTAATTTATGCGAATTTTCCGTTATATTTAAATTTATCTCGCTTTTATTCTTCACACGTTTTTATCCGTTGAAGACAGCAGTTCAGTCTGTCGAAAGCTCATAGTTTTTTTTAAACTTTTTACCAGAGAACGCTTATACTTATTTCTTATCATGAATCCTGGTAACGGATCTTCTATATTTTAAGGTATTTGGTTTGTTTTTATTTTTGTTCAGTACATCGTTAATGCTTTACGTGATAACACCTTGAGGGTAACCATTTTTGCAACAGGAACTTCCTCTGATCTTTAATAGCGGCTTGCAATAAAGATGGCGAAGCATCCATAGGTGAGTTTTCGCGGATTAGGTTGATTTTGTGCTTGCGAGGTGGGAATTAATCCCAATTGTTGTAGTGGCCTGTATGTGTCTTGTTCCGGTAGACAGACATAACATAACATAACATAACATAACATAACATAACATAACATAACATAACATAACATAACATAACATAACATAACATAACATAACATAACATAACATAACGCATAACATAACATAACATAACATAACATAGCATAGCATAACATAACATAACATAGCATAACATAACATAACATAAAACCTTTATTTAAACACGATAAAATTTAAAGCTTACAAGCTTGTGGGGTCGTGTATGCTAACTACGTTACAATTGAATATTTACACGTAAAATGTTAGATAAAAACTAACTAAAATATCAGCAGTAATTGAAGTAAACTAAAATCTAACAGTAATCAATTTAAAAGTACACATAGTCGCTGACTCTGTGTCTCGACGTAGAGACTGCTGTGTCGTCAAAGATAAAGTTTTTGAAATACTCCCTGGTAGTAAGCCGTTTCTTTAATTCCTTGAAGCTTACATTGGTTGTTTTATCATTGTAATTCACCAAGTTCCATAGTATAGACCCTCGATAAGCTAAAGCCTCATAAATCTGCTTTTGTATCTGCAGATGGTTGCTACCTCGTGTCCTCTCAGCGAGTAGCAATTGTCTCGTTTACTAAAAATATTTCCACATAAACTATCAGGTAATATATTTTTGTATGCGTTGTACATTAATTTAAATAATTCCAGTTTATAAGTTAATTTGAT
>OZ026601.1:31481517-31526517 GCA_964020085.1 Micromussa lordhowensis | reverse complement strand
CGCGAAGAATGGCGTATGCGAAAAAATTCTCGATCGAGCTCTGAAAAGTGTAACTGTAAGGTGTAAGATGTAACAATGGCTCAGTTTGAGCCAATTGCAAGGACGGAACTATTCGAACCCTAAGTTTTTAGCCAATCAGGAGGCGCGTTACATCTAGACTTGTCTGGTGGAATATCATTGTTTTCTTTGCTGTTGTGTTTATCCAACTGTGAACAATTTCATAGTCTCAAAACATGTCGAACCAGTGTGTTTCCTCTCTCACTTTATCGAAATGAAAGTTCAATTGGGGAACGTACCCTTTACAAAACTCTTCTTCTAATTCGAATATTCAGGAAAACTGTCAGACAAGAGCAAATCCAAGATACAAAATCGACACGAAAACGAACCAGCGTGTTTACCACAGAATTGAACGAGCGTGTTCATGAATCGAAACAGTGTATTCCTTCTCTGTTTACCTATATCGAACTGAAAGTTCCATCGGGCAGCTTTTTTGGAAAGATTGTGTTCACCAGTCGAACCACTAGAGCAAATCCAGTGTTGAAATCTAGCATATCGAACTGAATTTGAGTCAGCAGTGTTTCCGAACAGAACTGAACGAGCGTGTTTATCATACAGTCAAATCCAGTGTTCAAAACACAAATCGGATCTGTTTTGCCACAGAATTAAACGAGTCGTGTTCATCAATCAAACTAGCGTGTTCACTTTCACTTTGACTTTGCCCATCATATTGAACTGAAAGTTCGACCGAGCAGCGATACATTCCAATACTCTTGATATTCAGGGATTGCGTGACGAACGTTACCGGCCGGTAAACCCGTAATAATTTTCTCTCGGTAATGTTTGCAACAGAAGAGAACCAAAAATCCGTTATGCTGTATTAATAAACCCCTTATTATAGCACAAATTATTCGCTCGTTGGCACTCTATCGATAGGTATACCTAGTTTAAAGCTTTTGCGTGATCCGTGAAGAACCTGAAATATTAACCGATATTCGTGATTTTACCACACAACTCTACGTGATTTTGAGACACAAGTTCTCCGAATAGTTACAGTGGTCTATCGAGAGTGCCTTAGCCATGCAATATGCAATACGGAGCCTTGATTTAGCCATTCGCGATTTTGCTTCCTACAAACACTGTTTTTAATGTAAGAACAGGTCCTTACTTTCTTATTTTCGTAATTCGGGAATCGAAATCTTTTTATCCGTGAACCGTGATCCTCTGTATTTTAGGTTCGTGAACCGTGCCAGAGACTTCCCTGTACGACCCTCTTGATATCTAAAGCTTTTAATCGGACATTGTAAACAGACCACGAGAAGATGGCAACTTGTTTTTTTGTTAGATTATTTTTTTATCAGTGCTGGCCTGATGGGCCGCTTGACACAAATGTAGACTTTGACTTCCACCGTCTGAGTTTCTATTTGCAGAACGAGTGCTTGTGCCAAACGTCAGTTTCCCATGAAAATCACTTGATTTTCATGCGAATGACCGTGCAGGTGACATATATTTTCATACCAATAGTTTCGCTCAAAGACTCGTTTTGCCAAAGTGGCAAAAGTAAACTTGGCATTGGGCTATTCATCCATGAGCTGCTCAGAGAGCCTTTGATTGAATATAAACGAGAGTTCATTTCTGAAACTAATCAAAACTATAACAAAATTCTCGAACGCGATTGGCTATCAGCAGCCTGATTTGAGCATTAATTGGACAGTTGCACACGTCATGCTTGTAATTGGACAGTACGCGCCATTTTGCGCACGCTGTTTCGGTGCACTTTGTCGAGTAAACTGCTTGGTTTTTCAGCATTCATGACAACGTTTTAATATCGTTCAGCGCTCAATCGATGCTTTGTCCCTTACTCGAATTTTGTCAAAGTTTTGATTAATTGGTAACAGGACATCTTGTCGTCCAATTCAGGCTGTAATCATACTTGTGATTAACAAATCGGACTCCCGCTTCGCGGTCGTCCGATTTTGTTAATCACTCGTATGATTACAGACCAAATTGGACTCCACTCAGTCCTATTACCATTATTAATTGTACAATCAGTTGATAGTCAGCAGTTGTGGAGTTGTTGCGTAACTGATTGGAAATACGCGTTAACTGGACGGAAATGTCTCTTTGACTAACCTTCAAGTTTTGAATCGCGGTTAGCATCAAACGTCGGGAGCACGAGTTGGTAATCTTTTAGTTAAGCGCTTGTTGTCACGTTCAGCTCTTGATTCTGAATCTCTTCGGAATCAATCGTTTTCGCAAACAACGGCCAATGAAGATGATGTGGCTTGTGACTTTGTAGTACGCCAACTGCGACCGGTAAGGTTTCCGACGAAAGAAAGCGCAAGTTGTGATTGAGGTCACGGCGTATTTCGGTAACGGTTTTCCTAATGTTGGGCATCATGGAAGTTCTTTTGTCGCATCAAATATTAGCGGAGCTCCGGCGGCCCGAAGGGCCGCCAAGCGGAGCCCCATAACCATATAGGAAAAAGAAACCCATGTATGGATTTTCTCATGGTTAATCATGGACAGCGGTATTGCTCGTGGGCGCGTACGCACGACGGCGACGACGACGGTGGAGTCGCGCAAGATGGCGGCCATAAGGGGATCATAAGGGGACCTCTAAACCAAAAGGAGGCTTAATTTTTCGCGGGCTTTCTGGAGCTCAACGCGGCTACACAATATGCTAGGTCAGCTAAAGGAGTAACGTTTGTCGTGTTTACGTGGAAACAGTGGAACAGTGGAAGCAGTTTTTTTGTGTGTATCAGGTTTTGTGATTATTAACTCATTTCCGACATCGCGGTGGAATTTTTCGCGGGAAAAATATACAGCAAATATCGAAAAAACCTTTTTTTCACTCCAAAATCATCTCAAAACATAACAAATTTACATTCGTTTGAATTGTTATTCAATGACCTTTTCAGGGCTATTTTTGCCGTCAAAATAAACATATGACCCGATTACGAAAAAACCCGGAAATTTCGCTATGCAAAGAATTTTGTCCAAAAATACGACTTCAAAGCGATATATCTCGTTCGCGTTAACAGCTAGCACACATCGATAAAGACAAAATTTGTTCCTTAACAATTCAGCTACATCATGTTAAAATTTCAGCGAAATCGAACGAAACCAAACTTAATTAGATTTATCTTTTGGCACATCGCCCACCGCTTGCGTAGCCAAAGGAAGAGATAGTTGCCCGTAGCAACGGCAAAACATGACTGTAAGAGCAAGCAGCGTTTTGGTAAAAAAAACGCTGAATTATTGTCCGAGAGCTGAAAGTTGGATGGGCAAGTCTTTTTCGAACTAATCTCAAGTGATTTAGACGAAAAAATGACCTCGGCGGGCTACAAACGATCAAAAAAACACTTTGTAATTCAAGCCGTAATTTATTCAAAAACGTGGCGTGTTGGATTTGCACACGCAAAACTAAAATACAGCTGAATACAGCTTACCCTTGCCTGAAAAGCCAGCAACTGGTCCCAAATTACTTTCTTTATCCTTAGGAATGTCCTGACTTCCATCTCCGAAAGATTTAGACCGAATTTTTGGGCAAAAAAACATTTCGACGACGACAACCGACATCGCCGTGGTTTGCATACTAATGAGCGCACTTGACAAAACTCTCCCGAGGGGGGGATATGTATCAGGTTTTGTGATTATTAAACACAAAACAGAAGGCCAAACAATATGCAGAAAACCTTGCAGCAAAGTTACAAAACTGAACTCAAAATTCAACCTTATCCTGGATAAGCCTAATCGGGCTACAGGAGCTCCGCTTTTAGGTTGACCTAAATCTATATATTAATAAAATCAAATGTCGTTGGTGAATGCTCTCTGTCCACTTCTGTCCTTCTTCTGTCCACTTAGTGACAACTGGAAACTAGCCAATGAACGCGCGAGAATTTCCGCCAGTAGACTCTTCGGAGAGGAACGGTCAAAAAACCAAAATGGCGAAGCTGGCGGTGACTGTTGTGGTAGTTTTTTTCATGTTTGGATTCTATTTCTCGCCTTGCCTGACAATGATGACTGGGGGAATATCGCGTATGAACGAAACGAAAATACCAAACGTTGTTAAGGAAGGAGTAGCATTGTATTTAAGGGACATATTTCCTAAACATCACTCTGCTGTTTTCGACTACAAGGTGGACTGTGAAAAGATGGAAGTGTCATCGCAACTTGTACAGGGAGAGTTGTATCGTGTTGCGCTAGAACTTATTCCTGTAGAGGAGGGTACGATTCATTCTGTTTGTATTAAAGGATCAGAAAGCTTCCGACTGGAAAAAGGAAATGTTAAATTTGCTTGCATTACGATCTGGTCAAGACCATGGTTAAAGCAATCAGAAAGGTTGAAAGTTGAAGAGGTGGACGAACCGGACAAACGAAATGTTGAGTCGTGCTTGGAGGTGAACACCTAATGAAATAACTTGGCTGTGACGTATGTAAAACGTTTCTTATCTGAAATGGACGAAGAGCTTAAATTATTGTTATCCTGTGAGGGACTACATTTCTACTTGCATTACATGTAGTTCACAAGTTACGTTGTTTAGTTTGAACATCTTTCTTCACGAGTAGAGGACTTGAGAAAAGAAAATTTAAAGACTACTACTGTGTAGAATTTATTTGAGAGAGAAATTAACAGTAAGACAAGAAAATAAAACAACGTATATTACTCAATAATACTAGTGAAAATGCTGTTTGGATTGCTAAAAGTGTTGGCCATTAAGCTTCAACCTTGAATTGAGTCGCTAGCTACTGTAGAATAACCTATTTCAGCAGTAAACAGCCGGTTTTGCTACCTGTTGAGTTTGCTATGTTGAAGTTCACTACATGTTCGCTACCTATGTAATTTGTGTTTTTGGTACTGTTGATAAACTAAAATTTCACATTATCAAACACTGCCAAGCCCAACAAGCCCGGAATACGTGTATTGTATGTAAACCTAAGACTTAAAATGCTTATAGTTTCATCCACTGCCAAGCCAAATTCAGTTAGCTGAGATAGCGAAGTCAGCCTGTGGGTAGCGAACATGTAGCAAACTCCAACATTGCAAACTTGACAGGTAGCAAAACCAACTTAAACCATTTCAGCTTACCATAAATTGTTGAAATCCTGTTAAGGTGATTCCTCAGAATTGCATTGCGCATACCTACTGCGCAGGATTTCTGCGTCATTAGTGTATGCACACGAGTGCAAGAGCTTTTCCTACAAGCTAAAGCTCTACAGCAAAATAAATGCTTGTTTTCTCTTAAACGAGCATGGTGGCCTATATTTTTATTATGCAATTTTGATGTATCGTACAAATCATTATCTTTCAGTTGAAGTATCAAAAAATATATTGTTGGAAGGGAAAGACAAGATATCGCTTTTAAAATGTGCACAAAACTGCTACTCGAGGATCCAATTGTGACCTTGAAAACAACAACTCAAGGAGTGTTTTGAGTCAATGTCATTTCATATTTTTTGCATACATTATATATTACATTTTAGTATACATGTATGCTCAAGTCTTTCTACATATCAATATTTATTTTCAAGTACTTCAAAAAATTTTGCTTGAGGTATCACAAAATGTAGTGTGAACCGATGAAATAATGCATGTAGTTAGGCATGTTAAAATTAATTGAGTAAGATTGGTCCATCATATCTCTTGTGAGCATGGAGACCTATTATTTTATATTTTATTTTTAGAAAGAAATGTTGGTAGGGAACGTTAAGGGAAAGTTAAAAAAATTGTTTGACAACTTTTTATTTCTGAGGAATGACCTTAATATCCTTTGTGACCATTGAAGTGTGAATTTAGCCCATGTATAGGTTTTAACTCTGCTTACATGTACAGTGCACTATTTGAACCAAGTCACCTGGAAGAATGCTAAGTAATCAAAACGTAGACTGCTTTATATACATTCTTAGAGATTCAGTCCTTGATGGCAAATTACATGTATCATGATTATAAATCCTGTTCAAAAAATTTAGCTCAAACTCATTTTACGACAACTATACCAAGACCATGGAAAAGCCTACAAAATTTAGGATCATAAAAGAACCTGTCAACAAATGGCAAAGTTTCCTGAGAGGTTTGCAACACTCTGCACTTTGTTGGGTTTCCAATTTTGTTAAGAACTATTGTTCATACTCTTCAGTGTTATTGGTTTATTTGAGAAAAACATCGCTATCCTTTGTTCTCAAGTAACTTTTTGATTGGTTAACTTTTTTCCATGACTGTGGCCTGGTTCAAGTAGTTGCACTGTATCAAAGCCCTCAAATGAGAACTTTGTGAGAGGAATATTGCTGAAATTGCAATGCCTCTATTTTCTTAAGAAACTGTTGCTCCGCTACTCATATACTTGACGGATTCTTCGCATTAAATTACACACTAGTTGGGGTGTCTGTGCAGGGTTCACCCATGAGAAGAGTCCTTTGATCTTTGCGAAGATATATCTTTGGAAACTAAGGTAAATGGTTTTGTGATAACATACTTTACAGAAACTGTGTGTCATTGACAAAAAGCAGTATAAAATCCTTGACAATTATTTCCTATGGTGATGTGTTGGAGGTCTTTTAAAGATGTTATTTTACTAGGAGATGTAAAAGTGGAATTTGTTGCAATTACAGCAAATAAAGATATGCTAATTTCATGGTGTAATGTTTAAAAAATACTGACGTAACAGGAGCATTTGATGTTTAAGTTTATGGCATCCATAAACTTATGTTAATGAGACCTGAGAGACAATATCTCAAAGACAAGCACACACATTCTGCATAGTAACACTTTATTTCAGAGACATGTAACACTATGAACCTCTTGTCACGCTCGTAGGTAAACGCCAGTAACATGATTATTATACCACTAATTCCTGATCTCAAAGTGCATCAGGGATTCCCAGTTGAAAACAATCACCCCCTTACGATATCACAACAAACCTTTCATTTCATAAGTAAGGCCACTGTTACCTACATCTGTGAAAGATAAGCTACTGCTTTATCCATGGCGACAATTTCTATAAATATCAACGATTTTCTGATTCACTTAAAGATAGTCCTTAAGTGTAGAATCAGGGGTTAAATGTGTAGAGCAAGGGTTCGAAGTCATGGGGGGGGGGGCAGGGGGGGGGGGAAGAAAAATTAGTGGCGAAGGGTCGGCACAAACAAGAAGACTGAATACAACAAGGAGCGTGTGCTTAACTAGAAGTCAGGGGCATGAGGTGGACACGTGAGAGACATGACTGGAACCATTGATACATAGTTCGTAGCAGTCTGAGCTCCATCGTCCTAGAACTTTGATTAGCCATGCAGGGATGCTGCGGCTGCAGACGTGGCAGCCCAGATGCGGAAGCTGTGGGAATAAAAGTTGTTGGACTGGTAGCCGCATTGTGCATCCATTAGCTGCACTTTACCCCACAGTAAGGTTCTAGCCCACTGGAGACAGGTCCTGAGAAATTACCTGTTCCAAGGTGGCTACTCCCGGTACCACCTAATCTGTACTCCCCCCAGGAGGGCCCCTTTCCTGGGCCCCTACTCCCCAGTTGTCTTTCCCTGCCACCCAAATTTTACCCACAACCAGTGTGTTATTTCATAAATTTAGTGGCATTACTGGCATCTCTGACCAGACATCGAGAGCAAATAATCTAATTGTTTAATAGAAACCCTTGATGGAGGACCCTGAAGGAGTAAAATTGAAACTGGGATTTTTTCCCTTTTCTTGGACTTGGAAAATGAAATTTAGGACCCTGGAACACGGAATCAAACAAAGAAAATGGGAACAGGAAAGACATCAATACATGACTGCTGAATTTTCTGTTTCATTCTTAATAACAAAATGCTATTAGTCAGGAAACAGCTGTTCAAACCTAGATTATGCTCAGTCTACTGGACAAATTGCTATATCAAGTACAACAACTATCCATTTTATTTTGCCAGATTTACAAGAAAAAAACAACAACATAAAAGCAAATAACTTAATAGGCAAACAAACTACTCAGAATAGTAAGAAAACCAAACAAGCTGAGTAGATATATAGTTCAGTTGAGACAAACTATGGATTTAAGCAATCCAGCACTTTTTCCGTGTTTATATAGCCTCATCTAAACACGAGGAGGGTTGGGAGAATTCAAGACAGTTATGCAAACCCTCGACTACGTCTCGGGTTTGCATAACTTTCAAGAATTCTTCCAACCCTCCGAGTGTTTATTAGATGAGGCTATATAAACAGGGAAAAATTGCTCTATTGCTTTTATAAGGTAATTCTCAAAAATACGCGCAAATCTTAAACGTCACAACCGTGTCTACATACTCTCATCTAAACACACCAATCGACCAACGAGAGCGTGCGTAGTGGCTCAATTATTTTATTAAGTGATTTAGTCAGGCCCGGGTTGTTCAAAAGCCGGTTAACCCTAACCCAGGATTAAAAAATAACCGAAGTATCAATGTTTCTTGTTCGAAAATGTTTTTTACTACTTATCTTTTGTGTAGTTTGAGATTCCTCAAGCTCAAAACTGAAGGACAAAGTATATAACTGAAAACCTCACCGAAAAAATTCAAAACTAAAATCAAAATTCTCGCTAATCCTGGGTTAGCTTTGAGCAACCAAGCCCAGAGGATTAAGCAAATTCACCACAGGGTTGGATTTAGGGGGGAAGGTGCAATGGGCGGCTAGCCATCCCCCTTTTGAAGAAGAAAAACATAAAAAATAAAAAAGGTCGTGAATATTATGGCAGAAACAAAAGCGACCTATCTGGACAGGTACCTCATCGTAATTTCTACTTTGTGGCATTGCCAGTATTATTTTTCTAATGAAACGGTTTTCAGTTAGGTTTGAATTCTCAACAGTGCAGCATTTTGGGAACATGCCCCATTGATTCGATAACCCCAAGGTACCAACCATCCCCCATCCCTTTGAACAACTGGGGTGAGAACAGCTAAAGAAATTGATAAGATGCTGAAAAACTCATGCATGGTGCAGCATTCATGACTTGCTCAGACTGTTGCTCAATCCTTGTCTAGTCAAGTCGTTAAAGCTCCACAAATCTCGCAAAACCTTGCTCCACCCTGGAGTATAAATGGGTACTGGTAAATGGCCGGGTAACCCTATGATAGACTTACCGAGCTTGCATCCCTTCTGGAGATGAATAACAAATACTCCACGCTGTATAAACTGGAGGTGCTAGTATTAAGTAAAGGCCTGCCTGGTAGACCAGTATGCTTGAATGCAGGCTTTCCTACAATCAGCCTCCAGAGACAACAACAAAGTGGCATATACAGAGGTCCCCAAGCGAAGATGGGCGTTTTCTTTCACAAAAAAGGGGGACTTTACTGTTTAATGAATATTTAGATCTACCACAGAATAGTTCAGGAGTGACTGGAAGAACTCAAGGACAAGTCAAAGGCTTCTGCTATATTTCTGTCATTTAATTTCGTTGATAAAACGGTTCAAAAACCATTGTTAAATACAAAAGATACAAAATATTCATACAAAATTACATATTTGAAATTGACGGCTAGGAAAAGTTCCTTTTTCCTAATTACCTAACTATCTAGCTTCTTACGATTAGCTGTTGTGTTCCACAGCTTGGCAATTTAAAAGCTATTAAAATTTAACCCTTCAGGGCAAAACGAGCTGTATCGATCCTATTTTGGTTTCCGCGATCCTTGGCCGATGATAAACCGCGTTATACCAGCACGTGACTATCAGGTGCCCATAAAGTTATTACACGTGCGACTGTCGGTTCTAATTGGCGTAGCAGATTGGAAAACCAAACGAAAGATCTTAATAGTCAATTAAAGCGATTACGAGAGTCCGTGCAATCTTTTTTTTTTCCACAAGGGATTCAAGATTCCTATAAAGATTATTCTACTAACTGTAGTATAAAAATAGTGAGAAAATAAAGATTCACTTTCACTGTAGTAGTAGATTTATGTAAAATAATCTTCATTGATCTCACAATCTAGGACACCACATTCTGAAGAATACGTGATAAACATTTGATAATCTCATTAACTACCAAACTTGTATTTAGAGATTTTCTTCTGGCTGTCGATAAACCAAATCCAACAAAGCTACAGCTAGCATATCACAACAAACAAAAATAGCTCAACGAGCCAATCAGAACTCGAAGAAAAAAACACGTGATCTGTTGACCCGCGTCAAGGGCGGGAAAAGGACCGGTAGGTTTTTCAATTGTTTAGCGCTCAATGGCAAACAGAAAACCTCGCTTATATTTAGAACAGGGCAAAAAAAAAATTAGACATTATAGGTGAAATATTTGAACGCTTCATTTCTCGTTTAAGAAAACTCAAACTGAAATATATTATTCGCAGTACTTAACAGTTTTAAAATACAATAGTCTGTCACAAATCAACTATTTCAGACTGTTTCCTTACTAGCAGCGCTTTCTAAATTGGCGATAACAAGATTGTGATAATTCTTTGTAATTGACCACTACATTAAAATGTCCGGCGTTCACCTCGATAGTTAGAATCTATGCATTGCTGTCATTGTGAACTATAGAACATTCTCTCCCACCTCCAACAAATATTTTATTTATATATTTCCGCAAAAAACACATTAATAGACAGTTTCCTAAAAATTACTAACCAAAATGGTCATTTGAATTGTTATTGTATAAAAATATTGAATTGGCAACAAACGTCTTTGAATGTCTCACAACACGCAGGCTTAAACCTAAATTTGAAATAACAAAGTTGAAATCCTTATTTATTTATTTATTTTATTTAATTCTGAAGACCAAATTTAGGAACCTGGGGTAATTACCACAGGTAATAAATTATGGATAAACCAGTCTGTTACTTTTTCTTTTCCACTAAAAATGAAGAGAGTATGACGGCCCTTAAAGTGTTTTTTCAGATCAAAGTGTAGATTCTCCCTACTCACCGCCATATATTTCTTTTAATTCTAGTGTCGAAAATTTGCTGGTATATCAAAGTGAATTCCTTAGTTATGATCTTCTTTATTCTTATTAGCTGACCGCTTGAAATGCTATTGTTAATGAAGAGAGAAAGTAGAATTTGATCACTCTGGAAAGTGAAAGTGTCCAAGAAATCTTCAGTGTGTTTTTTATTATTTATTTCTAAAGGTACTGCCTGCTATGACTCTGCTATGTACCTCCCTTGATTTATCCTTAGCAGTCTTGATTGCATTTAAAGCTGCAATACAGACAAGGAAAAAAATACAGGCAGAAAAAGGCATCGGGAGTTCTTCTTAGACAGTACTTGTTTTTGATTAGATAATAACGGGAATTGGAAACACTACAAGCTCTTGAACAAATGTTTGCCAAACACAGTGCTTGTTCCCCAGAATGAGAAATACGAAAATATAAACTACACCTAATTGTTCAATTAGTAAACAAAGACAGAGAGAAGTGTGACTAATGTTTTAGTTTATAGACCAGCTAAGAGTCTGATGCTTCCGATGCTTGGCTTAGGTAGCTTGATCTTCGCAGCTTCACAATTTGGTTGATGTACGCTTTCATCAGTTTGGCAATCTCGATAACCTGTGGGTAACAAGACAAGACCTAAGAACGACTTGAGAGTGACCATGATGTGGTTTTGATTTGGTTTTGCGTTTGCGTGACACTACACCTAACAAGTTCGATTTGTTGTAGCCAATCAGAACAGACACGCTTCTTTCCTAGCCACTCAGGATCAACCCAAAACCATTCGTCTCTTGTCTAAGGCATGTTTTCCCGCGCTTGACAAAGGCTGCACGGCTTGGCTGTGACTTCCTATTGGTTGGTTGTGTTATCCTCGCTTCGTTACGATTGGTCAGATGCGAGTACGTTTTACGACATAAGGCAATCAGAATTCAAAGCAGCAATTTTGCAACCGATGTAAACTGCGGGAAACACCATGTATGCCAACTGACGATTGATTTTGGTTTTCAGCGATGACTGTAAAGTGATTGATACTGCCAATTGACAATGGAAGAGTAAAGAGCATACCTGTGACGTTTCAAAGAGCATTGGATCTCTGCCATCAACGATGACTTTGTATTTATTGGCGGCAGGAGCTCCAAATGATAGAATACTGCAAATACAAGTTACAAAGCGGTGAATAAGGTGATAGTCACATGATCTCTAAGATCTATATCATGAGGTTTCGATTATTCAAAGATGGATAATTCTAGTGGAGCTCAAAATAAATAAATAAATAAATAAACAACAACAACTGCTGAAGAGGAGGTTTAATAAGCATTGCAATAGCCATTGAACATGCATACTTTGCACACCTTCGTACATTCTCTAGCCGTCCAGCGCAAAACAACGTGAAAACACCATGGAACCGAAGGGAGCAAACTCATGTCAGCTTTTACAAAAATTATCACTAGGTTCTGCTCCAGCGAAACAATAATAGCATCGAATATTTCATTCATTGATCTTCCATGTTTCCTTAATTTAACTTCTTCTCTCCAGACATTTTTCTACCATGCTAAGCCGTTAGTTTTAGGGTTTTGAAGCCAGAAAAAAAAAACATAGCTTCGGATCTCACAAAATAGTTTACGTATAATTGTGTTAAAAACTTACTTTTCATAACTGAACTGACACTGCGGTCTGACATCTCCACGCTTGTACAAAGCCACACCCTTAAAACTCACACCCAGCCAGAGCTCAGGAGGAAAGCCAGGGTCTTTTGTCTAAAACAGAGAACTTTAACTTACGCCAAGTTGTACCTTACGAAAGTGCAGTTGTCATGTTAAGATGTGTAATGGCAACATCACATCGGGGAGGGGGGGAGGGGGGGCATGGGCGGAGAGGGGTCATAAGGGCCAGGGAGAGGGAAAAGGGAAACCTGCGATGGACCAGCATCCAAGAGGGGTGTTTCAGTTCTTGAAGTCGAAGCCATCTAAGCTGCAAGACAGACTTGTCCAGCGCGCTTAAATAAAATTCAGTGGAAATTATCCATGTGAAAGCTACTCTGCCTAAACGTAACGCTTGTCTTTCGCAAATTAGGATGCAGTCGAGCGTTTTGTCATGCAATAATCCCCTGGCCTTAAATATCACAGTAACATGTCTCGCTTAAGAACATGAAAAGAAGTCGCTCGGACTGCCACCGCGCAACAAGCCCAATTGCTTTCTAAACTCAATGTACTGAAAGATGTACAAAATCCAGCACCATCTAACAGTTTTAAATGTAATATAAACAAGACGAGTTCGATAATTGTTAACATTGTTGAAAACCAAAAGATTTTTTACAATATCTCTGCTCAATTTTAGAGTCATTTAGTTAGATCAAGGCTTATTAGGTGTATAAACACGAAATGACCATAACATGGTGTAATCAAACAGATCAAAGGAAAAGTTCTGACTCTTTAGAGGCTTTAAACCCCTCATTAATGCTAAGCTTAAGGTTCCTGGTGAAGGAAGCCTTGGGAAATGCTATGGCGACCAGTTGTCATTACGATCCATGACCTCAAGTTAGTGTGAACACTAGTAAAAATGCGTTTTTTGAAAGATGCCCGGATGTGGAATTTCTCTGGACAGAAAGTATAACGTTACATACCTCCACGTCAAACAAAGTGGAGCCATATCCTGGCCAGCTTCTCAATATTTCCATGTACTGTTTCTGAGCCTCTTCTTGATCCATGCCCTGACAGATAAAAGAAAACAGATTAGCATCAAAAGTTCCCTCACTGTTCTACACATCTTTTATGGTAAGCTTCGCAAGAATCTGGCAATTCCATAAGACAAAACACAGAACAACAAAATGGCACATGAAAACAATGTGCCCTGTATCTGTTGCTTAAGTTATTCCGCACTAGAGTTTCGTCCACCGCCAGCGGTTATTGTCGGCCGCGCATGTGTTATACGGGCATCTTCTCGTGGCCCACGTTGTTGTTTTACTCGGCATTTGCTGTCCTTAGTAAAGTGTTTGTATTTCGCTATCATCGTGTCGTTCGTCCTTATTACTGGCGTGGTGGCAGCCGTGGTAACTTACCCTCGTCTCGTACTTAGAGACAGCTAGCTCATAACGGATCGTCGACCGATTTCCAAGCGAGGAACTAGCGAAACACAGCTTAGTCGATAGCTGTGTCAACAACACACAAGGTCCCACAGCTGAGTACACATTTTGCCTTTCCTGTATTCACTTGAGAACACGAAATGAATCCAAGAGCACCAAAACAGTGGTCCTTAACCAAACAGGAAACGATAACGTCGTTCGAAGCCTGGCGACAAAATCTTCAGTACATTCTTTCACTTGACCGCAATTTCGCGGGCTTTCTCGCCGATGGCGTGACATGGTTGAAGAAATCCCCCGGTAGCCCTCGTCGCGGCCTGCAGGACGACCCCGATTCCGTACCTCAAGCTTCTCGCAGAACAGCACAACAAAAGTGTACTCATCTTGAATTAATGCTTGGACAAATTGCGAACTATTGTCCTGTAATTTCTCGTAACACCATCGTCAAGAACTCAACCTCCATGAGCTCCATCTGGCAAGCGATTCGCCTTCACTTCGGTTTCCAATCAACCGGCGCCCACTTCCTCGACTTCAACAACATCACACTTGCCCCTGCCGAGCGCCCCGAGGATCTCTATCAACGTCTGATGTCCTTTATTGAAGATAATTTATTAGTGGCAAATGGAAATATCTCACACCATGGCGAAGTTCCCGGCGCCGACGAAGAAATGTCTCCCACTCTAGAAAATCTTGTTGTACTAACATGGTTGAGATTAGTCCACCCTGACCTCCCGAGTTTGGTTAAGCAACGCTACGGTACCGAGCTCCGGTCGAAGTCTCTTGCAACTCTCAAACCTGAAATTTCTCAGGCATTGGATTCCCTCTTGGAAGAGATCAATAACAATGCTGATGCTAAAATCTTGCGTTCCACGGCATCTAAGCTCAGACAGCCGCCCCCAAGGGGTCCTTACAACCGCTTCCAAAAGACATCTACTAAACCACAAGTCAACTCTTGCCCCCTGTGTAAGCAGGCTGGACGCATTGACCGTCACTTCTTAAGTCAGTGCACTTACCTACCTGCTGAAGACCGCGCTTTCCTCGCCAAAGCACGCCTGGCAAGTAGCCCCGATGACGACGATGACCCCACCGATTCTGATTTCTTCTGTCCAACTGAAGTGGAGGAGTTTGCTTCTTCTCCCCATTCCTCGGCCAGGGTTGTGTCTCGCAGTGTGAGCACAAAACAGTCCCCCCATTTCAATGCCTTCTACCATCACCACTCGCTTAAACTAACCTTGGACACTGGTGCCGAAACCAGCATGATCAAAGCCTCCGTCGCTCGTGGCATCGCCGCTCCCATCGTAAAGACATCCCAGCAGGCCCTACAAGCTGATGGAGTTACGCCTCTTGTCGTTGTTGGCGAGACCCACCTCACTCTTTCACGATCTGACAAACACCTCACTCTTGACGCACTCGTAGTAGAAGACTTGGATGTTGATGTTTTAGCTGGAACTCCATTCATGATCACTAATGACATATCCGTTCGCCCAGCAAAGGGACAGGTTCTTATCCAAGGCTCCGAAATACTGGCCTACCATCCCGAGTCAGGTGTCAATTCCCAGGCTCACGCCGTCCGTCGCACCCAGTCTTATGTATTACGCTCATCCGCCCCTACAACAGTGGTCCTCCCTGGGGAATATCTTGAACTGGACCTACCACCTAACATAGATCCTGACTGTACCTTAGCCATAGAAGCCCGTACCGACGCACCATCCAACAAATGCGCCAAAGTTTCACAACTTTGGCCTCGGCCCCAAATTGTAGAAGCAGTAGCTAGCAGAGTTCGTTTAGTCAACGACACTGCTGAGCCAAGGACTGTCCGACGCCACGAACATCTCTGCCAAGCTCGCCACACTGCCACAGCGGTGACTGCCACGTCACCCGTCGGACCACACCCACCACTTCCCCACCCTGGTGGAAGCATCTCACCTCAGCCTGGGTTCTTCTCAGATGCTGTCGAAGTTGACCCTGACAACATCCTACCCGACACCATCCGCAACCAGTTCCGCGAAGTGCTCCAGACTCACGACGAAGTTTTCAACCCTGCCATTGTTGGTTACAACGGCATAGCTGGTCCAGTCCAAGCCTCTGTCAATATGGGACCTGTGCAGCCTCCACAACGCAAAGGCCGTGTTCCCCAATATTCCCGTGACAAGCTGGTTGAATTGCAACAGAAGTTTGACGAGTTGGAACAGTGCCAGGTCTTCCGGCGTCCGGAAGACATCGGCGTTACCGTTGAGTACCTCAACCCTTCATTTCTCGTTAAAAAACCCTCTGGTGGCTTTCGTCTCGTTACAGCCTTCACAGACGTCGGACGCTACAGCAAACCCCAACCTTCCCTGATGCCTGACGTTGACTCTACTCTTCGCACCATTGCCCCATGGAAGTACATAATAAAGTCTGACCTCACCCGTGCCTTTTACCAGATACCTCTATCAAAGACCTCCATGAAATACTGCGGTGTGGCCACTCCGTTTCGCGGCATCAGAGTGTATACCAGGTCAGCCATGGGAATGCCCGGTTCAGAGACCGCATTGGAGGAATTAATGTGTCGTGTCCTTGGTGACTTCCTCCAAGAGGGATGCGTTACAAAACTCGCCGACGACCTTTATTGTGGTGGCGACACCCCGCAAGAGCTTATCACTAACTGGTCTCGTGTACTTGACGCCCTTGCCCGGTGTAACCTCCGTCTGTCTGCCACTAAGACTGTCATATGCCCCAAAACAACCACCATATTGGGTTGGATCTGGTCACAGGGCTCCTTATCTGCAAGTCCCCACCGCATTGCTGCACTCGCAACCTGCTCTCCTCCAGAGTCTGTGAAAGGTATGCGTTCCTTCATCGGCGCCTACAAAGTCCTTAGCCGTGTCCTCCCTCACTGCTCTCAACTTGTGGATCCACTTGAATCATCCTTGGCCAATCTACAATCTCACGACCACGTCCAGTGGGATAACAACCTTCGTCAGAAATTCACCACGGCACAAGATGCCCTTCAAACGCACCAGTCCATCGTCCTCCCTCGTGCCTCTGACCAGCTTTGGATTGTGACTGATGGCTCAGTCACCCGACGCGGTCTTGGAGCCACCTTGTACGTTACCCGCCAAGATCGTCTTCTCCTTGCCGGCTTCTTCAGCTCTAAACTACGCAAGCATCAGGTCACATGGTTACCCTGTGAAGTGGAAGCACTGTCTATAGCAGCCGCCGTAAAACACTTTAGCCCCTTCATAATACAATCCAAGCACCGTGCCTGCGTTCTGACAGATAGCCAGCCCTGCGTTCAGGCCCTGCAGAAACTTTGCCGAGGTGAATTTTCTGCCAGTCCCCGTGTTACCTCCTTCTTGACCACCGTCAGCAGGTACCAAGTTAGCCTCCAGCATCTCGCTGGCACCGCCAATCTACCCTCTGACTTTCCCAGTCGGAATGCCCCTGATTGCACTGAACCGAACTGCCAAATTTGCTCTTTCGTGCACGAATCAGAGTCTTCTGTAGTACGCGGCATCTCCACTCAAGAAGTCCTTGAAAACACCAAGCGCCTCCCCTTCACCAGCAGACCTGCATGGTTCAGTGTTCAAAATGAGTGCCCCGTTCTCCGGCGTGTCTGTGCTCACTTGAAACAGGGCACCCGCCCTTCCAAGAAACTGACTAACATTAGAGACGTAAAGCGCTACCTTAACGTCACGTCCATTTCCAAAGATGGCCTGCTCGTCGTTCTGCGTCAACAACCACTCTCCCGCCCTATTGAGTTGATCGTCGTACCTCGTTCTGTCCTTGACGGCCTACTTACTGCCATTCACATCAAGCTTGACCACCCCTCCAAGCACCAACTTCAAATGGTCATCCAGCGTTACTTCTTTGCCCTGGATATGAGTGCTGCTATTGCTCGAGTATCAGACTCCTGCCACGCTTGTGCCTCACTCAAGAAGTTCCCTACCTCCCTTGCCAGCCAGTCATCCGAAGATGCACCAGAGGTTGTAGGCGTGTCATTTGCAGCCGATGTCATTAGACGCTGTCGCCAACTCATCTTACTTTTGAGAGAATGTGCCACCTCTTACACTACATCGTGCCTTGTACCCGACGAGAAGAGTGAAACTCTTCGTGATGCCCTCGCCCGATTAGTAGTGGGCCTACATCCCCTCGATGGTCCCCAAGCTGTGATTCGTGTCGACCCTGCACCTGGGTTCGTCTCACTGAAAAACACCCATGCTTTACAACATCTTGGCATCTCTGTCGAAGTTGGCCGCGTTAAAAACACCAACAAAAATCCTGTTGCCGAACGAGCCGTGCTGGAACTGGAAGAAGAGCTATTGCGCCAGGAGCCCGGCGGAGGTCCAGTTACTGAACTCTGTCTTGCCATTGCCACTGCCCGGCTCAACTCGCGACTCCGCAGCCAAGGCCTGTCCTCACGGGAACTTTGGAAACAACGAAACCAGTTCTCCAATGAGCAGATACCCATCAATGACTTGCAACACATTTTAGCGAAACAGAAAGCTCGTCAAACCAACCATCCTTTCAGCGAAGCGGCCAAAGGCGGTTCCCGGCCACAAGCTCCCGTCCCCCCCTTGCAGGTTGGCGACCTGGTTTACGTGAAGTCTGACCGAGACAAGTCACGCGCCCGAGATCGCTATCTCATCGTTAGCATCGATGGCGAATGGTGCTTTATTAAGAAGTTCTCTGGCTCGCAACTCAGGGCTACATCTTACAAGGTGAAGCTCACCGAGTGCTACGCTGTACCACACGCCCTTCCTCCACCATCATACCTTTCTGTTGTCCCTACACTTGACGACGACGAATGTGAGGAGATTCCTGAGCAGCCGCAGCCGTGCGAACAGCCCTCGGCCCCACCGGACCTGTTACGGCCGCCTAGCCCAGACCCTACAGCCTCTTCCCTGCATCATACCGAGCACCAAGAAGACACCACCCCTTCTGACACCGATCGTCTTTCTGCCTCTGTTCCCTCTGAGCCAAGACCCCAGCGGGTCCGCCGACCTCCAGCGTGCTTACAGGAGTACATTCTTGACTAGTGTTTTATGACAGTGACTTCAGAAATAGTCTGTTTAACTAAGTGGAGTCACGGACCGTTACTATCGGTTACAACCTTCTAGTTAGGTTTCTTTTACTTCGTACACGTTAGTTTTCTATTTACGCAGAAGAAGAAGAAGGAGTTGCGCCAGCGGTTATTGTCGGCCGCGCATGTGTTATACGGGCATCTTCTCGTGGCCCACGTTGTTGTTTTACTCGGCATTTGCTGTCCTTAGTAAAGTGTTTGTATTTCGCTATCATCGTGTCGTTCGTCCTTATTACTGGCGCACAGAATTAAATTGTAAAACTAAGTTCCATGACATAATAAATAGTGCAATATGCACTACATATGTCACACACAAGGGTTCCACTTTCAAGCATTTTTTTTTGAGTGTGTGTGAATATACCTACCCCAAGTTTCTTCCACTGTTCACATATAGAACTCTTTATAAAAGACAATTCTTCTTCAGTGGCTTTCTTGCTGTCATCCTCGCCATTTTCTGTCCCACCAGCTGCAGGAGAACATTATATAACCCAGACGAAATGTCACTAAAATGACTGACATATATTACAAATAAAAACGAAAACAAAAACCCACAACGGATTTGATAGGTTAGAAAATCATCGAGTGACACATAAATCAAACCATATTAGAAGTGAACAAGCATTATCCCTTTGAGCAAGTGTTCGTTGACGTGAACAACGAGTTTCTATTTTGCAACGTCCAATAAGATAATAACACAGCAGCTTCCAAACCCTGTAGCTGTTTCTTAGCAGCATTCCTGATGAAAACAGCAGTCTCAGTCGCAAAGAAAGTTTGCATCTATTGAAAGTGTTCACTGTAGTTTAAACTCACAACACGCAACTTACCTGATCTAAACGGTGACACAGCCTTCTTTATTGTGCCCTTTTAAAGAAACAAAGTGAATCAGGATTTGTTCATTTTGGACTAAATACGAAGCCTCCTACACAGGCCCTCTTTAGGCTTGGGAAGATTGCGTGACAATATTAAATAGCGTCTGCGTAAAAAGCTACCAAATACCTCAACACTGTTCAAACGTGAATTTCAGACTTAATTTCTTCATAGACGTTTTTGGAATCAATTTTGCCTCTCAAAGATAATTAAGAGAACTTATTTTTTTGAGCGTTTCTGACCACCATTTTAGAGGAAAAGCAAACTTTCAACACTTTGATTTTCATTCGAACATCTAACTAACAACGGACGTCACAGTTCTGCCATCAGAGAACTTTTACTGACAGCAAAGCTCCTGTATAATCACTGACCAGACTATCAATTCTCTGCAATTATTTTCAAAAATTTCTTTAATTGTTTGTTGCGAGAATTTGGTAGCACATCAAGACACTATTCGTCTATTTGTCAGTTCATGATTGTCTTTATTCTCATAACTTGTCTGCTTGCTTATTTATGAACATTGTAAAGAGACGTTAGATGCTGGTCAGCACCTTGATGCTGAAGTGTCGTTCTCTGGTGACTGCATTGTTTTCAGGCTTCACTTTTTGTTTGAGCTTTCCAGGTGGATAAACTGAGTCCAGATCAGATCTGCAGAGACAAACAAATTAAATACCAGAAACAAACATACAAGAAAATAAAAAGCAAATCGAATGCTACAAACGGCACATACTGAATACTACATGTACAAACAAACAAACAAACAGCTAAACGAATAGCTGACACACAGACACAAAACACAAACTGAGACTAAATACTACAGACAAAACAAACAAGCAAATTGGGTAGAATAAACAAGCAAGGAAACGAAAAATTTTAGCGCCAAAACCTTGCCCAAAGTCTTTCAAAGCAATAGCTCATTTTGGTAATCAGACCTCTGAAGAGAAGCAAGGGTAAAGTTGACTTTGAAAGCTTTCCAATCTCTTTACGGTGGCTAATTCACATTATCAACTCAGTTGATAAAACTAAATTATCTTATAATACACCCCACCGACGCAGCACCACAGTTTCTTTAGAAACTTACCCCCTTTATTGATAAAGTTGACTTTGTTATGATAAAAAGCTAGTCATTTTTCACATGTATGTTATTCTATTATCATCCTAACTACTTCATAATCTCTATCATGACAAGGTCTACCCAAACCTCGTCTTTATACAGGGGCTCGGTTACAATTCACAGTGCTGTAAAATGGCCTATATCTGTGACATTGTTTCTTTGACTTTCATGGCGTGTTGTTTACAATTTTCGGTCATACTTACACCCAAGCGCCTGGTTTGTAATCTCCCTCATTAAACTGAAGTCGTAAAGCAGCCAAGAGGTAGAGCGTGGTGTCAGGGGCGGGATATTTACCAAGAATAATTGAATCACAAGCCTTAAGGAAAGCAAAAAAAAACGTCTTGATAAGAAAACAATTCGAGGCATCCTTTGTGTACCGTGTTAGTTTGATGGAAATCAAAATGAGGATCATAAATCTTGAGGCCATTTCGTAATCAGTAATGTGTTAGTGTGGTAATTATTTTACAGATAGACTGTCATGCCCCCACCCCCCCTCCCACCAACACCTTTACCATAGCGACATTCTGCAAGATATATTGTCATTTTCTAAAATGCATCAGTTTCAAAAGCGGTTCCGCCGGCCCTACCAATGCTACAATCCCTCAAGGAATGAGCAAGCATCAAAACATGTATTCATGCTTTCTCCTTTCTTTGCGCTGAAACACTGAGAACTTCGATCAAGCAACGACAAACTAACGCTACCGATTGGCGTTGAACCGTGCGCTTTTCCTCTTTTATAGGAACACCAAGATAAACACTGGGTAAGTATAGATAGCCAAGCAGAATTCCACTATCTAGAGAGAACACATTGCCAAGTAACGTTAAAAGAAAAGGAAAGCGCTTTATGACCCCACAGGCAGGCTACACTGCGTCTCCACCAACATGTTTGAGCTGTACGCAAAATACATGTATCTCCTTTATGATGACATGTATTTTCTCTTCGCTAATCTTCTCGATAACGTTACGACCTCGTTAGGAGAGATATGATGTTGATCTCTCTCTTGACTGACCTGTTCATATAAGAATCCATACTCAACAGAGTCCACTTCCACTAGCTCTGGTTGAAGGAAGCAAAAGATCTTGAAGAAAAGCTTCCATGCACGACCAGCTTCCGTTAGACCTAGCGCCTTGTACCTTGTAAATGAAAAAAGCAATGTCTTGTTGGGCTAAAAACTTTATGTTCGAAGACTCCAAGATATTAAAACCACACAGTAACAAACGTCGAGGGAAGTAGAGGATAATCAGACTATTTCACACTTTTTGGTACATTATGTACTTTAATTCTTCACTTGCAAGTAATCTATCAACACCTATGTTTGACCACATTTCCAAACACTGAGAGAAGAATTGAAGGTGTTTGGAAATGTAATCAAACACTGTGTTGAGTGTTTGATAAATCTTCTCAATCGAAACTAAAAGTAAGAAGAAAATGGAAAACGTCGTAAAAATCTATGCTAATTAACATCAGATATATGAACATCGTCACGGTCATGATTTCCTTTATTTATACGCGATGAACTATTAATGAGTTTGAGAAAATGAGATCGAGATGTTGTCGAAACGTTGAGAGATTTCGCTAATTTTTATTAATATTTTTTTATATAATTATTGTTTAAACACATGCATTAGGGACATACTCAGCTGTACTTACTTTTCAAACTTGGACAAGACGTCTGCAAGAACAGTTCTGTCTTCAATGTTCTTCTCTATCGCACCACACTGCTCAAACAGAGTAAAAATGTTGCACTTCTGTGGAATGTTCAAGCCCTTGCACAGCTTTTCGACAACCTGTGAAAATAAGACACGTCGTTAACCGAGCAGCCAGAAGCAAATATTGTACCCTAACACGCGCCCAGAGGCCGAAAACGAAACATATTTAACTTGCTGCACTACACTTTAAGCCCAATAACAAATTTGAAATATGTTTTCAGGTTGATACTAGAAAAGCCATTTTCATATTCTCGCTATTGGACTGGAACTAGCTTGCAACTGAGACTAATGCGGGGAGTCTTTTCATATGCAAATAGCATTCATCTCTTTTTAATGATATTCCCCGCATGAGCCTCCATTGCAAGCTAGTTCCAGTCTAATACATAGAATACGAATATGGCCTATTGGAGGCGCGATGGCTTAATGGTTAGTGCACGGGAGTCCAGATCGAGTGGTACAGGTTCAAGCCCTGGCTGAGGCCACGGTGTCCTGTTCTTGGGCAATAAAGACACTTTACTTTCACAGTGCTTCTCTCCACTCAGGTGAATAAACTGGTACCGGTGAATGTTGGGGTAGGCTAACCCTGCAATGAACCGGCTACATGTAGCATTCCATCCAGGGCGGAGTACAAAAACTCCTAGTCGCTTAATAATATGGAAACCGGGATAATTCCCGGACCACTTGGCCGAAGCAGACTTTAAACTACAGTCCCTATCCTTCCTGGAAAACTAGAACGATTGCAGCCAGATGCACATAAAGTGTATGTACTCATTTTTGCATGCTTGCCATAGGAGAATGTAAAAAAAAAGATAACGTTAGACTACTACTGTAATGAACGGAGTTTCAAACTTTGGACCCTTAAAACGGTAAATCGAGCCATCCACGGGGAAGCACGTCCTGTGTTTGGTACATTTTGTATGAAATGCCAAACCATTCCTTTTGTCACGTACCTCTCCAGCCGTGGTAGCGGAGTTGATGGTGATTTTACAGGACCCTCCTCCATAACAGTGCACAACAGCAGACAGCTCTCGACGGCCCTGTGTAAACAAGACAGCTTGGTAAGAGAAGTATTAGAAGAAATGGAATATTAAGTAATTGTTGAAATATCCAAGGAATCTGCACAAAAACAATAAATAAAGATTTGAACATATCAAAAGCCACAAAGATGGACGAGGCTGTCAATGATCACGACGTTTTCGAACTGTAAAATGTTCAACTAACTTTATATTTTCCGAATTTCAGTAGGCATATTATAAGTTCTTGTCTCACGGATTATGTTGTATGAAGTTCTTTCAGTGCTTTTTTCAAAAGTTACAGCGAGCTTTTACTAACGCCTCAGTTGACTTTAGTGCAATTAAAAATGCACCATTGATATAAAAAGCATTGGGAGCATAAAACACAAACATAATCAGCAAACTATAATTCTGAATATGTAAGGTGTTGTTCAGAAAGAATGATTCGATTAGAATTACCAAAAGCGAGATAATCTCTTCTCTTGAAGGTGGAAACTCCCTGAAATTCAGAGAAAAACAGAGAAATTTTTAGCACGGCTATTTATTAGTATCCCTAAACAATAAATTACAATATATTGCTTATTGAGAATAGGAAAAATATTTTCTCCAACTTGTCACCAATAAAATACTCTCAAATATGTACCAAGAAGAGAAGTTTTCTTCAAATAAACACATTTCCTTGAGCTCAAAATTGAGCGAACTGAAAATAGTTCTGAGAAAGTAAATCACACACACCAAAGGATTGTTCTTCCCAACATTGGTCAGTCTTGTTTATTTTGCTTCAATTTGATATAAGAAACAGAAGATATGAAATACAATTAAGACAACCACAAATACTCGGAGGGTTGGGAGAATTCTCGAAAGTTATGCAAACCCTCGACTACGTCTTGGGTTTTCATAACTGTCTCGAATTCTCCCAACCCTCCTTGTGTTTAGATGAGGCTATATAAACACGGAAAAAGTGCTCTATTGCTTTTATAAAATAATTCTCAAACATACGCGCAAATCTAAAACGTCACAACCGTGTTTACATACTCTCACCTAAACACACCTATGGACCAATGAGAGTGCACATAGTGGCTCAGTTATTTTATAATAACTGATACAATTAAACATACATTACAGTTTCATTACAATTACTTCACTTACCTAGGTCTTGTTCGTTTAATACATTCCAAGGCAAATACAGCAAATTTGGCCATTTCGGAGTTGGGATGTTTTTCTCTATTCCTAAAACCGAAGTAAGGAAAATAATTTACACCGCGTCGGCCACATTAATAACAAATTGATCATTGTTACAATAAATTCAAATAATCAAAGACACCAATCAGCACGCCGAAACACATCCAACCAGTGCCAAGCGCGGGAAAAACGATTAGAGTTGGTTTATAATCTGCTCCTGATTGGCTCAAATGTGACTACATGTGACCAAACACAATTGCGTTCGACAATCGAAAGAAAACTGCTCTAATATATTTCCGACTCCGCCTGCTCTAATTGCTTGTACTCTTTTCAATCCACTGCCAAATAACTGCCCACGGGTGTGCTAAACAATAGAATCAACTGTAAAATGTACCATCTTGGCTTACCTTTTCAAGTGAAATCTTAAGTAGCGCAGGTATTTTCTCGTTGGAACGAATGTACAACACATACAAACCAACACCTAAAACAGAAGAAAGCGGTCAGTGAGGAAAACAGGAACAACAGAGCAAAGTTTCAAGACAACTACAACTTTTCAATAGATAATATACCTGCATGTTTCTCAAGTTTCCAATGGAATCTGGAGTGGGGTGGTTTGTGGTCTGTTTGACCAGCTGACAGAAGACCTAGGACAAATGAAAGTGTTACAATAATATTTACGTCGGTAAAACAAGGATGTAAAACACCAAAACTTCACAGGATTAGCACCAATCCACGATGGAAGCCTACCTCATCTCTCAGGGGTTTCAAATCTTGGCAGGTTTGCAGGATTCCCTACATATAACAAACCATTATTGATCAAAAAGACGACGTTTAATGTGACTCGATTTCAAATATACTGTAACGTTATCATAGCTATCACATTAGGGAGCTTAAGCAATGACGATGGCGACGCCAAGGAAGACGATAACTGCAGAAATTCTCACGCGCTCAATGGCTAAATTTTATCGTCAATATGCGGACAGACACATGAATTTGAAATTCGTGCAACGCGTCAGCGAGCGAGAGCAGGCAATTCGACCATTTGTTATCGTAAAAAACAAATATCGATGTCAGTTTTTAATGAGTCTGTCCTGTTATTGACAATTAATTTCATCATCACATTGTCAAAGTAGTCTGCGGATTCACTCGGCTATCGCCTCGTGGATCCACAGCTACTTTGACAATGTGATGACGAAATTTATGATCAATAACAGGACAGACGCATGAAAAACTGACGTCAATTTGTTAAATAGTTTACCTTTGAATTTCGCAATTGTCTAGAACTGTTCAATAAATCGAGCGATCTAAAACCCTACTCAAACTAAAGATGCAACGTCAGCGATCAATTCCAGAAAAAAAATAAATTTTCCGTCGTGACTCGCGTTCTTCAAAATACGCATTTCACGCTGTTGTTTTGCAGAAGGCGGTTACTAAATGTACAAAGTTTTATAACGCACGTGCACAGCCATTGTTTAGCTCATTAAACCTTTTGTTTTGTGACGTTCTTGTTACCCTTGCCGTTGTAATTTGCTTAAGCTCTGTCCTGATAAAACTCCTCATCACTATAACAAATCAAGAGAGAGAAGAAAAACAGGACACAACACTACAAGTACACAAGACGTCTTACTTGAATAACAGGGATGGGATCTGCAATAGACTCTTGTTCGAGTAGAGAGCTGAACACCCGAACAGCTTCTTCATGAAAAGTACCGTAACCTTTACCCTTTGCACCTGCGGGGGATAAAACAAGAGTGAAAGAAGCAAATAAGTATCGAGACAAAAAACCCAGGCTACGACAACAACATTAAAAGTAAAAGTATTGGGGTTAGATAGCTCATAGCTGGAGCTTTTTTCCAAAGTAGTTTGCAGCCAGTCACCAGTTTATCTATTCTGTTTGATGCACTGACTATTTTTATCATTGCTAACAGTAACTGGTTTAAGCTTTATAACAAACGTTGGAAACACACTTTATTAATAAGGCAGGCAGGAAAATTCGGTCAAGGTTTAACTCACGTGACGACTGTGATTGCCCATAAGGGAGGGGTAGTAAGGGAGCCTTGAGCGGTATCTTGGAGTACTTCAGAACTGGGTTGGTGCGGTACACTTGATCTGCCTCGCTTTCAGTCGTTGAGTTCTGTCAAAAAGAATGAAATAAGGTCAAAAGATTTAAAGATATCTAAAATAAGATATTTGGCAGATGATTAATCAGGGAAGACGGAAAATTATTAGCTTGAAGGACATACAAGTTTGAAGTATAGGTAAAAAGTAAAGTATGCATAGATCCAAGTGACATCAGGCCGGAGCTTATCCAGGAATATTTCTACTCCCCTCTACTTCAAGTTTGAAGTATATCAACTAAAAAACTATTACAAAATGCATTTAACTTGAACTTTGTGAGAGCATCAAATTGTTTCCAAGAAGCAGGAAGTCCTAAAGAGTAAAGAGGGTAAGTATGCTATTGTTTCAAAGGCGTTGTTAAAGTGGCAAGCAATCAACTTTACTAGTGTGGTTCTTCCAATCGAACAGCTTACCTTCAACTCTCCCACCAAGTTTTCAAAAGCAGTCTCCACTGGTGGTTTGGAATCTATCACCTGCAAAAGAAGTTAAAATCTCTTTACTTAACACAATTCAGACAATCTAGTTATGAGAACTTAGAGGCCCATCAGGATTTCCACATGCTGATAATGTTCCTTACTCTCATCAACTGTTTGCCTTATGAAGGGGCAATATCACAGCGATTTTTCCAATTTTGTTTCAGAAGTGTGCTAACCGTATGACCTTCTCTCATACAAGAAAGGTGCCTAGAATGCCGAGATGAAGACATTAAGTGAATATTTGGGAGAGCACCTTGTAAGGTGTCTTTAGCACGATATCAAAGACACAATGGGACAATTCTTGGGATCGAGATGTTGTACATATCCCCCTCATGATAACACCCCTTTTATAAAATAGATGTAGATATTGCATGTCTTTTGGTTTTCGACGCCGCGTTCATGACAGTGTTCCACCAAAGGATATTGAAACAAAAGATCACTGCTTCCGTCACAGAATGCGTCACTGCGGCGTGTCATGAGTTGAAACCAAAAATGCCTCTCAGAACAAACGTCAAAACATCCAAACGTCAAAACATCCCAAAAACATATCTCATGTAGCTGTTCAATAACGTTTTCATGAATGTGACAAAGTACGATGGTTCTCTTCACCACTCTTTCATTTTACTGAATCTGAGTTTTGCCAAAACGTAATAATCATCATTTTTTTATACTGCCATGTACGGTGGGACCGCACTAGTGATCCGCCCCCCCCCCCCAAAGATTCACTTTTTATAGTAGAACCCATCTAATGTACCTCCTGTATTGCATTAGCCCAACGGGTCGCCTCTTCTTGAAGCTTGGCGTGGAGGACGTAAGATCGTTTTCTCCCGTTTACAATAAATGTCCAGTCACCTAAAAGCAAAAAAAAAAAAAAAAATCACTAAATAAAAATAAAATAAAATAAAATGCACCACAATAATTTCCCATCAAGTGACATAGCGTCATGTTTAATGACGTTTAGGCAATTTTCTGTTGTTGTAATTTTTTTTAACATGCGCATCCTAAAAAGTTCGTCGTTTGTAATCTGTGTCAATCTTCTCTATCCTTAACCACCCTTGTTCCTTTATGGTTTAGCAAACTACTACTTTCTGGTGGAAATTCTGGACGCGACTGAGCTAAGTTAAGGTAAAAAGGAAATATTCGATGTCTAAAATTTCTCCAACGAGTGAAAGTCTTTGAACAGGCCACTAGAAAATCAAAGAATAAAAATCAGAAGAGACGGAAATGTGCTTGAATTAGCGAAGCAAGGGCCAAGAAACTTTGCAGATTATTTTGATTCTTGGTCAGTTCATCTTCTCCTCATCTCTTTCAAGTAAAGCAAGAGAATGCTGGCTGGCAGTATCTCACCTGGTTCCCGTTCTTCGGGTGATACAACAGAGCAAAGACTGGTCAGCACAATGGATCCAAACTTGGGGCTGTTCTTCACATATGATTTGTAGTAATCCAGCGAATTGCCGGTCAGAACACACCACCTGGAAAACACAATCAGTCATTCTGCTGCACACAACTTGACCGCACTAGAAACTGGCAACTAGTGAAGATCCAGGATCCAGGGGAGAGTCTTTGTGAAATCTTGCGAATCATTTGGGTTTACCTTGGAGAGTTTACTTATTTTAAAGCATCTGGAAGGGGAGGAAGTAGTCTTGATTTCCGTCGGTGTCTCGTGTCCGGTCTTTGTTCCTCCCTGAGAAGAAGTGGAGAGGAGCGCAGGCTCGTTTTCCGAAAAGCAGCTGGAAATCGAGCCAAGGAATGAAAGGGCTTTAAAACAGGGGTGAGAGGGTGGGGAGGATAGGGAGGGGAGCAAGGGGATATATTGTTCACAATCCACCATGGTATATGAACATAGACCGTAGAACTACTTCAAGTAACTTGAGTTATAATGTCAGCATCATTTAGACATTTAGTGTAATCATCGATGTATTCTGAGAAATTTTGTCTTTTGATCAAGATTTTATTTTAAGGTGATCAAGTTCTGAACTCTCACTTCTTATATTTCTTCATTTGTTATTAATAAAAACGCCAAGAGAAGTTAGAAATTAATCACTTGCCTCTTCCTTCTGGAGTCGTCATTAGCTCCTTCTTTGATAAGCCATCCCTTTTCAATGACATCAGCAAAGCCTTCATCTATTTCGTGTTCTTTACTTTCTTGTATAGCTGTGAAACAAGAAATGCACGTTAATAGAATCTGCCTTTCACAGGAATCAGGCGAAGGAGAAGCCAAAGCCGAAGGCGAAGGCAAAGCTGAAGGCGAAATAACTGTTTGAATTCTTCAACACTACTGCAATCAACTACCAACGACGGAATCCGAAACCAAGTTGAAGCTGGAATTTTTCAGTCGTTATTTCCAACTGGTAAAAAGTACTGCACAACAGTTAAGATCCGTTTTTCTTTCATTTTTCCTCCTCAGATCACATTTATGATTTACTTCAAATATATTCATTTCCACAAATTCTACCACTCATTGGTAAAAATAAAACTGTAATAATGACTTCATAGCTCAGCGGTAGAGGAGTTACTTAGGCATCGCAAAGTTAAGGGGTTCGAAATTCCGAATCTTTTAAGTCTTTGTTTACAACTGCTAAAGTTGTTTCGCGATTCTAAAAAGAATGTCTCGTTGGTGAATTCAATGTTATTACTTTCTTACCTTCCACCCAGCCATTGACATCTTCAGGAGTATCAGCAATGAAGTTCATCACACGGTTTGCCGTGATCAGAGTGAAGGAGTTTGGTCTAAAAAGAAGAGAGTAAACCACTAAGCAACCCTTTTCAACACACAAAACACCATCCCCTGTTTTCTACTGTACCATAAACTTGAACTTGAACTTGATATGGCCCGGGTGGCCAGACGCACTGCGCACCCGCAGTTCCCGCCAAACTACTTCTAAACGTTTCAAATCACTTGGAAGTGAAGCTTTGTACCTCGCAGACGGATAGAGAACTTAATAATTCGTTAGCTAGGTTCTTGGCTGGTAGTTGGTTTACCACTGCTCACTTTATAAAGTTTTCTTACAAACGTTTAGTACATTTTTGCTTCAATTCTTAGGTTTGAATTTTTAGGTTTGAGCGCTGTGAGGTTTACGCAAGTTATAAAGAAAACAGTGTCCCTTGTACTTACTTATTCGCTACTCCACCAGGAGTACAAGATTCTATCATGGCTACATCAATGGTACCCTAAATAGCAAAAAGAAATGAAAACCTTTGACCAAGTCAGACATCTCTTTACAGACCCATCCCACAAACCACAAACTGGCACCTCTAACGAGTTGACACTCACTCGTGCACTCAGTCCTGGTCAGTCCTTGCATTCGGCATTCCCCGCTCTATTTAAGGGTTGAACCCAGACGGTCCTGCATGGGATCAGTCCCTACACAGAGCGAGCAACAGAGAATGCAGGGACTGGACAATCGAGGATCTGGTGATTTCTTCCACTAGATAAACGTACTGGAACTGATAGGCCAATAGGCTTCTCTATTTTATCCTAGACTAGAACATCCTTTTAATGATAATTTTTTTCACACATTTATAAGACATGTATATATATGTATTTAATTTTGTAAATAGTTACTGAAAAGCCCTATGGGGAGTACCTATCGTTTGTCATTAAAGTCATTAAAGTCATTAACAGAGTTTAACGTCACAACAGCACGATATCAAATGAACATCAAAAAACAAAACTGAGCGCGAGTGCCATGTGCGCTAGCCTCTTCCAGGCATTCAGTCATTTCAGTTCGGTAGGGCGCGACGCAAAAACTGATTTGGCAAAAGGAGAGTGGGGCTTGGTGCGAGGAGCGAATGCCTTCCCAGGCCACGCTTCTCATTTACTTTTTCACTCCGTCGCTTTTCGCGCTGCGCCCCAGCTAAGACAAACAAACTGAACGCCTGGAAATCATTATGTTTTTTGCCAAAAAGAAACTTTCATGAGAACTGTGCCAATGTCAAACGCCTTACCACTGCATGTTTCACGTTTGCGGATTCTTCTCTCATTCCACGCAGCTCTTCTTCTGTTGCTCTGTGCACGCGATTTAGAATGTTGAACCACTGACTACAGAAAATAGAAAGAGACGATAAACATAAAAATTGTTGCTAATTGCGACTAAGGAAGCATCAACTAACAAAAGAAATACAAAACAACTTACTTCCAGTCATTTGTGCTTTCAGCGATCACGTGATACGTCCTGTTCTCTGTGATAATACTAAAGCCATTTTCTTTCACGCCATCGTCAACAATGCGTCTGCATAAAAAAACGCACATGATCATGAAATGATTTATCCGTCAAAAGAGAATAGACCAATTGCGATATATTAAAATTCAGGTTAAAACAATAGACCTCAGTAAGAGGCTGTGGGGAATAACAACAGAGTTTGTGGGGTTTATTCCCCAGAGCCTCGTGCTGAGGTCTATTGTGTTAGGCTGAATTTTAATATATCGAAATTGGTCTATTGTAGTTCATTTCAACCGCACTGTTGCTTAGTAACATCCGGGTCATAAAAACTGTGGGCCCTTGGAGACTAGGAGCGCTACCATGCCGACGTCAATATTTTCAGCGCATTTGGAATTAGTTAAATAGACCAATTTCGACATATTAAAAGTCAGCCTAACACAATAGACCTCAGCACGAGGCTCTGGGGAATAAACCCCACAAACTCTGTAGTTATTCCCCACAGCCTCGTGCTGAGGTCTATTGTTTTGAAAGGCTGAATTTTAATATATCGAAATTGGTCTATTAGTTGTATAAAATGAACTACAGGGCTGTCATTGCGTTTTGAGTCGCCTGTAGCCTTGTTCTCTATATCCGTAGCAAACGTCTTACTTTGCTGACCGTGAATTCTATCAACAACAGGCATTTTCACCAGTAGCATGCAGGAAAAATCAAGCATACACGGCTGTTAGAGGTGTGACAGGTTACAGCCATTAATCATTGACAGCCCTGAACGAGCACTGGGGGGGGGGGGGGGGAGGAGGGGGGCTGGCATGACTGAAGGGTCGTTAAGCAACATGAGTTGTTGATAGATTGTCTGTTGATCAGGCATACGTGTAAACAAGCATTAATACAAGCACAATAGTTCATATTTTATAATGATAAAAACAAAGACAGCAATCAAAACGCTTCAGTTTTCGTTGCTAGCTGTTTGTATAGACGCCAGTGCGCTTGCGATTATGGTGCATCGCTGGTGAAACTAGGCTTAATCCACATACACTGCATTTCTGATGTCAATAGTTCCCAAGGACTTGGCTCCTTCAAGGTCATTCTCGTGATAAGTAAGCACATTGTCCTTCAGCACAAACCATCGGCGTTTCCAATTACGCCTGAAAACAACAAGCAATAAAATAATAAATTACAATATTCAGAGAGGAAGCCACATCAGCCTTAGCTAGCTTTCAAGCGGGTCTTCTATCCTGCTCGAATTAGAACTTGGAGATGTTGGTTTTTTTTGTGGAGGGAGGAAAACTCAACAACAAACTCAACCCAACTATGGCACCGGGCTGAATTCGAACCCCAGCCACATTGGTGGGAGGCGAGCACTGGGCAATCCTTGTTCGCCAGCTCCTCCCTGGTTAAAGCATTTCAGAATGTGATTTAACTTCACGTTATTGTTATTTGAAACATCCCAAATAATAGTTTTTACAAAATCTTTCCACCTAACACTTCAATAACGTTTCTCATTTAGTTCAGAGATTTGACCTGGTTGATGGTGGAATAACAGTTTTCTAGGAGATTTTTACAGCAGAGTGAGCCTCAATACGAGTACTACAAGTCAGTTTTGTTTTTCGCTGCCATTTCGATTAAATGAATATTTAAGAAGTCGAGGTGCAAAATCTGCCATACTAGATGGCAAATAGACGCAGCAGCATCCAAAACTAGGCGGCTTCAACCTGTAAAGCTTGACTGTTCTTGGCTATGGATACGCAGTATGAAGCTTGTAAGACAGAACAGAGGATTTTAGACCAAGTCTAAGTCGTTCAAAGCCTGATACATGTACTACATGTTGTGTGAATATTAATCTTGAACGTTCAACAAATTTTCTTAAAAGCAATTCTGTTCCAGCTCAAACTGAACGTGTGTTTCTATTTACAAATTAAGGAATATAGTAAAATGTTTTAATTTTCTACCTTGACAGAGTTGTTGTGCCTCCACCTTTCTTCATCAGCCAGCCACATTTGAGAGCATCCTTGAGGAAGTCAAAAAACAGTGTTAATAGATTGCTGTAACTAACTCGCCAAGGTTTTTTTTTTCATTCTAAATTTTTCATTGCCACTTGGTCAACGTAAATGTAGAAATGAATATAATTAAGCTGCAAATCACACTACAGGATTTAAAAAACTGTCTTGTCTTACAAATACCGTACAAATAGCACATCCAGCATTAATTTTAGACCTGTTTCGAGAAAGATTGTCGGAATAGAGCGAAAACGTCAATGCCACAACCCCGAAAGTTAGTATGGGTAAAGGTAGGCAGCTGCTGCACTCGCTGAGTACTTCATCACATATACAAACATGGCAAACTGAATCATTTTGTACGTTTTCGTTGTTTTCCTCCAACAACAAATAAGCTTCTTTTTGCCACCTGAATTTTAGAAGAATTTTCAACTGAAAGTCATATAACAGTAACATAAAGCTACAGAAACATGTTCTTATAGGCAGAAAATCTTATGTAACCTTGCCAATACTTCACATGCAAAAATACAAATTTGTAGATTTCCCCTACGTGGATATGGAAATTCCAATGAATACCCAGACTACCATTCGGTCTTGTCGCGTAGGCTTGAGGCTTTCATCCGACATCCTTTCTCAAAACAGCTGTTTATGGGTTTATCTTCCAAACTCGAGTTCCTAGCCTACAAGAATTGACAGATAAGAATTGAGACAATGACCTAGATGACCACACACCTGTTTTCCTCGGAACCACATGAATGTGTCATCCCTCAGTACACACCAGTGTTTCTTCCACAGACTCAACAAACCACCTAGAAAAAAAAAACAAAAACTAGACTCAAAAACGTACCCTTAAGCCACTTTCAAATTAAAGTTGCCAAGGAGTCAAAAATTGTAGATGTATTGCATGTAATTCTGAGCCAGTGGATATCAACACAATAAAGAAGTTTTTTAGCTTATTGTGACGATGACAGAAAAAAAATCAGAAGCTATCACCTTCAGCACACCTACATGTGTATACTAACTACATCAGACGCCAAATTGAATTTTGCGCATGACTTTATGTAACATTGCACGAAAAACACCCTGTTCGCTGCACACGGTCTTGCGTGTAATCTTTCGCGAACATTTTGGTCGTCACGAAAACGACTTAAAGTAACACGCCCATTTCAAACTCAAGATCATATTTTGTTTTTTCTCTAGCTCAAACACAAAAATGATACAATATGCATCGATTCGTGAACCTTAAAGGAGCTACGTAATGGTTTCCCATCTGGAAAAGTTTAACCTAAATGTTTGAAGTTCGTCATTTGTAATCTGTGTCAATTTTCTCCATCCTTAACCACCCTTGTTCCTTCATGGTTTATTATTATCTTGTAAGTGTTTTTCCACCTACGTAAACTAGGTTTTTTTACATGGTCAAAATAACTGAAAATGCCCTGACTGAGGTCCTTTAATAACCTCTGAACTACTGACCTCTCATCATGAGGTAGCCCTCTCTAGTTGGCAGGTCCTGGGTCTCGTACAGACTGGGTGGTCTGTCCCAGGCCTCCTCTAAGTCTTCATCTTCTTCATCGCTATCTTCCAACTAAAGAAGACGAAACCAACACCACAGCAGTTTGAAGTGAATTCAGAATGATGACGCGGCTCAAAGATCCGTGTCAATCCGAGCAACAACTAATCATGAAACAACACGTAGAGTTCAGGACTCTCATATGAAGTGGGAACAAATTACAGTGCGACTACTTAAACTGGGCCATTTGGAAAAGAGTTAACCAATCAGAACGTTACTTAAGAACAAAGAATAGCGATATTTTTCTCAAATAAACCAATAACATTGAAGAATACATAGCCTTAGGTGTCCTGCGGGGCACGATCAGGGATGATATGAGATTGAGGAATATGAACAATAATTATTGTTGTAGCACAATTGAAAACCCAACAAAGTGTGAAGTGTTGCAAAACTCTCAGGAATCTTTGCCATTTGTTGATAGGTTAGTTTCGATTTGAAATTTTGTACGCTTTTCAACAGTTTCGGCTTGAAATAGATAGATAGATAATCTTCTTTATTTATCCAAGGACAATTCATCAGCTATACATAATAAAAAACATTTAAAATATATCAGTAACAACATGCATTAAATGGATAAGATACTATTATAAAAACTACACTTAAAACTTAAACCTAACTAAAGCTGCTTTCCACGAATGCCATGCCTCAACGTACTTCTTTAATTAAACGCTTAAATAACCCAAGGGACTCTGCTTGTCTGAAATGAGTTTTCAAGCTAAATTTTTCGAGGTATAATTATGATAATTTGCCATCAAGAACTGGATCTCTAAGTGTGTACAGAACGCAGGGACTCAATAGTGTTTACGTTTTCATGTCAAACACACCGTTAGCTACCAGTCCATTGTTCTCAGTCTACGTTTTGATTGGTTCGTTTCTTCTAAGTGGCCCAGTTCGAGTAGTCACACTGAATGAGCACAAGGAGAGGTGTGTATCCTAAGACTAGACATTGACTCACCTTCAGCTGCCTGTCGAGCTCAGCTATCTGTGCAGCTGCTTCAGCCTCTGCCTCTTTATGTAACCTCTCTTCTTCTTCTGCCTTCTTCCTGTTTATAAAAAAAACATGGACAAGATTTCAACTTGTTAGTATGACTACATTCAAGACATCGCCATCAGCTCACATGAATTATCGACAACAATTTACAGGATATATGACCTAGTGACCATTCATAAATTGGTGCCTTTGCTTTTCACAAAAAGGAGACCAGGAAATAAATGTGTCCAGTTTCCTTGCTAAATTATTCCTGACTAGAAGTGGAAAAAGGCGTATTAAATTACTAGTCCTGCATGGTAGAAAACTTAATATTTCAGATAGCAAAAAAATTTAAAGCGGTTTTAAATTGTGTGATCACTGATGGTAGTCATAACTTATAAAACAGAAGTAAAATTGTAGAGGTTGTGATACGCCAGTAGTGCCCGTGAGTAAGGATGATTATTCAGCTTTACCAATGATACACAAGATACTGTTTAATAAATACAAGGCAACCAGTTCCAGTCGAAAAAAAGTTCCACGGATGCAACCAGTCATCTTCAACAAGCACCTCTTTACAATCATTACGGGTTTTGTTTGGTAAATTTGTCACTAAAAGGTTTACCTGGCTTCTTCTTCCTCGCGGCGTCTTTTCTCTTCTTCCTCCTGCAATGAAACACGAACATATAATACTCTCTAATGTATAATACTCTCTAATGTATAGAAGAATTAGTCACCGCTCAGCGTATGCTCATCCCATAGACATACATGTATGCCGAACATACGGGAAAGCTGCTTCCTCTGCCCGAAACGTGTATGTTGTCAGCTAGAGGAGAGACCGGTAGCAAGCTGACTAGGATAACACGTAACACCCCCTCCCCCTCCCCCCTAGAGCTGCATTCTACAGGACAAAGAGAAACAATGCTGAGGTACCTTTCTACGTTTTTCCTCCTCTGCCTTCCTTCGGGCTTCCTCTTCCAGTCTCCTGGCCTCTTCAATCTCACGGGCCTTCACTAACACTGCTTGCCGCTGTTCCTCTTCTTGCCGCAATCTTTCTTCTTCCTCCTCTTTCCTTCGTCTTGCTTCTTCCTCAGCCTGTTCAAAACAACAATGGATATCAGTCTCGCAAATAGTGAAGATGTGACTTGAATAAAGCAGCTTTAAATTCAATAGTTACGATATCCATCTATTAGTAATAGTAATTGGACCTCGTGTCGTACAATTCAGGGAGTAATCGAGTGAGTAATTTAAAAAACGGACAAGCGCGAAGCGCGAGGCCGAGTTGAAATTACGAGCACGATTACTCCCTTAATCGTATCTATAACAAAATTCTAGATCGTGATTGGTTCTCCGCGTGACTATTTGTCACGTAATCAGCGCGCGATCACGTGGGTGTCCGATTACAGGTGTCCGATTTGAACTTTTTCAAATCGGACAGCTGCAATTGGATACCCACGTGATTTTCACGTCAATTACGCGCGCTTTAATGGCTTTCTTAGCAATGTTTTCTACAGTTTTCGAAACTAAGGACAAGCGCTACGGACGTTTTCGCTCAAAAGAAGTTTTTAGAAGACATTTTTAATTCCGAAATTTGTTATAGATACGATTAATTAGTAATTGGACTTCGTGTCGTACAATTCAGGGAGTAATCGTGCTCGTAATTTCAAATCGGCCTCGCGCTTCGCGCTCGTCCGATTTTGAAATTATTCGCGCGATTACTCCCTGAATTGTACTCCACTCGGTCCAATTACTATTACGAATTGTACGACACGAGGTCCAATTACTAATTAATCGTATCTATACCAAATTTCGAAATTAAAATGTCTTTTGAGAACTTCTTTTGAGCGAAAACGTCTGTAGCGCTTTTCCTAAGTTTTGAAAACTGTAGAAAACTTTGCTAAGGAAACCATTAAAGCGTGTGCAATTGACGTGAAAATCACATGGGCATCCAATTACAGGTGTCCGATTACAAAAAGTTCAAATCGGACACCGGTAATTGGACACCCACGTGATCGCGTGCCGATTACGTTACAAATAGGTGCGAAGAGAGCCAATCACGATCGAGAATTTTGTTATAGATACGATTATTACTATAACTCTACTCTATCACGAATGCTGTTCTCTAATTAGCTACATGTACGCTATAGGTAGTGAGTAGCCTAGCAGTGAGCACTTGATAACAGAATGGCAGCCGCTTCTTCACGTTTTCGAAGTGTCTGTGAGGAAGGTTAAGATAAAGTTCTGAACGACAAGTACATTTATACTAAAACAATTAGATTACTTGCTCTTGATTTCTATGCGGGATAATTTACTTGGGCTGTGCCCTCGACAACTAGCACGCATTAGAAATCTCTAGCTTGTAATCTAGTTGTTAAATGTATCTTTTACCTTGCGTCGAAGTTCCTCGAGTTCTTGTATCTTTCTTTCCTGTTCTAATCTTTCCATCTCCCTATGAAAGAAAAACTTTCGTTGTTCTAGAACGATGGAAACCTTTAGATTCTAATATGACTGCAAGCCGGATTAACCAAGAAAACAAGTGGGCCTGCTTGTGAACTGAAGCGGTATTTTTGGCGGGAAAAGACCTGGTTAAGCTGTCCTGATTTCACTCCTAGTTCTGGTGAAGTGCAGCAGTGAAGTAAACGAGAACGCAGGTTTTCAAAACTTCAAGAAATAGCATAGCTATCAACAGGCAGTTCAACCGAGGCAATAGGCCATTTCCTAGTTGCCTTGTGTTCCGCCTACAGGTACATTTTCATGTAAATCAAACTCATTTTCATGTGAAAGGTTTTGCACAAGGACTTGTTTTGAAACAGAGGCAACTCGAATATGGCCTATTAGGACGCCAATTAAGAGTAACAGACAGCTTTCTGGACTAAACCTTTTCTTAGAACAACATACTTTGATGGACATTTGCAGTCACATATCCTACTCGTTGTTTTACACTCACGGTTAGTAATGCTATTCACGTACAGTTTATAGTGTTAGGGTTACTCAACTACACCTCATTTTCTTATTCTGAAGTGGTAGCCAAAAAAAGCTATGATGAAAAAACGATAAATATACCTTCTTCTCTCCTCTTCCCTTCTCCTCTCTTCTTCTCGTCTGCGTTCTTCTTCTATTCTCTTCTCCTCAAGGAGTTTTTTGAGAAGTGCTTGAGCAGTTCTTCTTCTCTCATACTGAAAAACATGACATGCACCCACTTAAAATGAAATGCCCCGTTATAAGCTTGCAAAGAATAAGCAGATCATGTGTACAACACATGATGTAAGTCGCAAAGAACGCATTATCAAGTCAAACCTTTTGAATGACGATAGCAGCCAACCGCATCTTGTGGTAAAGTTTCTTGTAGTAGTGAGCCTGAAAGAAAATGTGACCATATATTTGTTACACATTGTATAGAATATTTGGGACTGCAATTAATCTACTAGCGTTCTATCACGAATACCGTTCTCTGATTGGATATACTACTCATTATCTATTCTGTTGTAGACAGTGAGTAACCCAGCAGTGTGCTACTTGCCCTCCTCCTCTAACAGCGATAGTTAACTCTGCTCGTAGAAAAACTCGGGTGGTCGTGGTCTAATAGTTACTTTTAATAAAGAACAAAAAGGCGGGAATCACGAAGAAAGGGGTGCCAACTGGACCTAAAAGGCACACATATAGTTCAAGCTCCACTGCTGCTTTTCACCCTCCCCTACAGGTTAAAAACAAGAAAACAGATCATGTGTGTACCTTATAGTTCTTCTGTATCGTAATGAGGTCTTGACGAGCCTTCAAGAATCTCTTCCGCTGAAGGTATCCCATGATCCTTCGCTTGATGAGCATGGCAACAGCTTCTAGCTGCGCATTTCTGTTCCGCTCGATGAGGTACTCCAGGTGATCTTTCATGAAAACCTGTCAGCCGAGAGATTAAAATTCACATCAACACCACGATAACGAATTATTCCGATTTCTCTGCAAGGTTTATGGAAAAGTCTTCACTTTCACTTTTAGCCATAACCTCCTGGGGATATTGGGCCGGTAAACATTGTCTGAAGAATTATCGGTTTCCGTAATCAAAAATGTTTTACGGGAAGAGGGGATTGGCCCATGCCAAACACCCAACCTGGAGGGCCAGGGTTTTCTGTCAGGGTGGCCCTTGGCCACTATACCCCGTTACTTCTAAAGGTGCCGGATACCCGCCTGGAAAAGTACACCCCTGTTATTGGGTCATGTCAGTATCAGGAGCCCATCACAAGGTGCGTGAAGCTACCCCATATTCCTGTCACGGTTTTTCACAGACCGATCTATTTTTAGTTTGAATTTACCGCGAATTCAGACCTCAACAGGAACCTCAGTGACCAATCACAAGCACAGACCTAATTTTAAACTGACGTCATCATTCCACCGGAAGATTAAAGAGAAAAGCCACCATTGGTTTCCTCATGTAGACAGGAACTGACCTATTACGCGAGAAAGGAAGCCTAAAAATAGACCGGTCTGTAAAAATGCCGCGACATAGGCTTAGTATGGGAGTTACCCGCTCCTAGTAATGGGCTCCTGCAGAAATCCAATTTAGAAACCTTGGCAAAACGTGGCAGTTTGTTGATAACGCACAAAATTTTTCTGGGGGAACAAAAGTGAGCAAGACTTGCGTGGGAGGATGTTTGACAGAGTCAACCACTTAGTAAAGTGCGTATTCTTCTTCAACCATTCGAACACTTTGACAATACCATTTCAATTATATTATATAATCAGCTGTTTCAGAATCGATCAGGTGCATGTGTTAAGTGTCATTCACCATTTTAATCAACAGTCGATAATATCAGCATTGTATAATGCATTATAGAGCTGTTTATAATTGAGTGTCGTAAACACCAGAACCAGTGTAGTCACTCTGGTCAATCACAAAGGACACAGACAATCCAACAAACCAATCAAAACTCATAGCAAGCACGGGAAAACGTGTGGAAGCGAGTTACGATTGGTACTGGCTTTACTTCTGATTGGATGAAAAAGTGGCGCAAGTATTTTCAGCCAATCATGTAGCGTAGTACTGCAAAACCAATAAATAATATAACTTCACTCAAGTGAAAACCGCCCTAATATTTAGCTTTCACAAGACCTTTCTTATAGGTCTGAGTTTGATTCTGACGCACAAAAGCTGTCTAAACTTTGGTAGGGCGCTAGGGTTGTAAAACATCTATTTAAACCAGAAAACATTTTCACAAAACTACCTTGGTATTGCCAAGTTTAAAGCTCTGTTTCTCTGGGTCAAACTCTTGAAGGAGCATTGTACAATCACTGTTATTTCCTGACATAGTCTTGCCACGAAACAGTACTTTGTACCTAAATACAAAACCAAACTAATTAATAACAAAACAGCAACTGATTGATGTAGACTACACTAAGATTACAAATGTTTCAGTTCAACTGAAAGCTTTAGAGTGTCGTAAAACCAAAACCAAACCAACTACTGAGCAATTAGACTGCTCAGCCAATCTCAAATCGTAGTAAAACGAGAACCGAAACCAAAGTAATTGTCCGATTAGTTTTGACACTCAATTGAAAAACGCAGCCAAAATACCCATAACAATTCCTCAAAAATAAGACCCACTTTCTAGCCTGCAAGCAGGCCCTTCGCGTGAACTTTCTCCACTAAGAGCCAAGAAATGTTCCTCGAATAACCACTTTTCATGGCCTATATTTAGATTCAATGCTTACAGAACGATTAACTCCTTTGACAAGGTCCTTACTGGAGAGCTTTTCTTGAATATTGCATTGCTAGAATACACTCAGAGGTGTGTGATGTCCATTCAACGACTGTGCAAGCCGAGGATGTACGTTGTCTTCCCACCCGCCTTTTTAGGAGAAGTTACTATTGATCAGTTGTGAAGTGTGTACATGTACCTGAACAAGAAGTCTTCGTAGGTTCGTCTGACTGGATAGCCTGCACGGCGAATCCGAACAGTCTCCAGCATTCCTGAATACCTCAACTGACTGAGGACAAGCTTGGGGTTAAAGAACTGGGGCAGCTGGGGAAAGTGGCAATGGAAAATATGTTCTAGTCAACAAAACACAACATAACACTACAAATTCTGATAGTGCATGGGCAGAAACAAATTTAAATATGTCCTTTTTAATATGAAATAAACATAACTTTGTCACAGTTGTGGTGGAAGTTTTGAGCTGAAACTAGGATGTTTGGAAAAGCTCTCAAAAAGAACAAAGTGATATGGTATCTCTTATGCAAGTTTAACAATTATTTCAAGATACATGTATGTCATTTATGACGTCACTCATTTAAGATGCTTTTAACAAAGGGAAGAGGTGTCCCAAGAAACTATTTAAGTGAAGTCATTCTGGACTTCAATGGACATGCAGTCACTCAGTACATGTGCTCTGACCACTGCCTCCTCCCCAGGTGTCCCTCATGTGTTGTGGGGCTGTTGGACACGCTGCCTGGAACATAACCTAACCATCAAGCAACGCGTTCCTTGTTTCCCTTCTTCGCCGACGGAATACACTGGCGCCTGGGGACAAGACAGCTCTGAGCACTTGATGAATGAGCTGGTGATGAGTAGTCCATACCTTCTTTTCATTGGGTTTAACACAACGTACAAAGTATGGATGAGACTGACTTAGTGTGGTCATCAGAGATGCCAAGGATGTCTGCAAACAAGAGGAGAAATATCAATTTAACCAACACGGGGGAAAATCCCAGATATCTCTAGAAATCAGTGACCGCAGCTGGGAAAGCAGGGAATTCTTTGTTTCACGAAAGCAGCAAAATTAGAGAATATGGCTACCATGATAAAACTTCACCAACATGTACTGGATTTAAAAGAAGAGACCAACACAAAGATACTGATTTTAGCGGAAATCATGGGTTTGATGATCACAAGTGGAGCTGCGCGCATTTCTGGACAGCATTGGAGACAAAATTCCAGCACATACAGTACGACTACATGACTGTATAAATTAACTTGCACATTCGAGAAATATTTTCCTCACAGAAACCTGCAGCTGTCATGACATTATCAGGGATGGTATAAGGTTGCTTGGGGAAAATATTTTCAAAATAATCAGCCAAACAATAATTAACAATAGACCTTTTTACCGATACGGCGACCATCTTGAATTCCGAGGAAATTATGGGATGCCCAGGGGGCTGATGAGAAATAATTAAAAAGAATACTGTGGCGTGATAACTTTTAACAATAATTTTTCGATAACCATAGGAACAACTGCCAAATATCGTGACGGAAAGATGTAACGCTTGTAATATTTGTTATGGAATATGAGAGACAAGCAGTAAAAATTTATCCTGAAAGCTGTGTATACGATAAATTTTCCAGTGATTGCCCCCTCGGCAGCCCATAATTTCTCAGTCAAAACAATAGAATTCAAGATGGCCGCCGTATCGGTAAAAAGGTCTATTATGGATATGAGTTGGCTATAATCAACTCATATCCAACAAGCGCAAGTGGAATAATTGTTTTATGAAAAATATAGAAAACTAAAATAAAATAAACATAAAAACGCCCCCCAAAATCATGCGTACTCTTACCGTATCTGTGGAGGGTGGTATAATGGTTCATAACCCATGGTGGCTTTTAATAATACACATTATCATCTTGCTAGTAATCCGAAACTAAGGCAGCGCCTTTTCTCGTAAAACAGTGAACTTGGTTCTAGTTTTGAAGGTACTGATTAGAACATTACATTCACACGCTGCCAGCACCACAAGGACAACTCAATTGTCACTTGATGATATACCTGAACAACTGTGAGGAATTTAGTACTGAGTTATCTACACTACTACTACACAACACCAAGACCACACCTTAAATTGAGAGCTGACGGTGGGTCTTTTTCTTGAAGACTTCTTTGTTCCTGCCGCTGGCACCGAGGGCTTCAGGTGTTCAACTATGTCGTAAATAAAGTCAGACCTACAACAAATAACCCAATTTGGTTATGACGTTCACGACGTATGACCTGGGCTAAGTGCACACAAGTTTACGCTGGATACTAAAGGATATACACAAACAGCAAACATCAGATTACCGTGGGCAAATAAATAGTTTACTCATTGACACCAAATGCTAATCTCTTCAGTTTCATTCAGACGTTGTGTTTCCCAAACAGGACATTAAGCTCCCTGATAAAGTTTGAAAGCTTAAGAAAAGAAAGCTCTTTTCAGCAAAATGTCCATTTTCCCTGAACCATAAGGCTGGCAACTGACTTCTGAAGGTTGAATTACCTGCTTTCCATCAGCACATTGAGAATCTCATCACGAAAGGCATCTCTGTGAAAATAAGCAAAAAAAAAAACAAACAAAAATAATTCAAAGAACTAAGCTGGATTTCACTTCTTTTTTTTTCTTTTTCTTTCTTTTTCAAATCCTGAAACGGGTGAAAAACTTGCATTGTTCCTAGGCCTAAATATTTCGCCACAGTCAATCAGTTTCGGATCGGATACGTCACTGAAAGCAGTTGACCGTGAAGGCCTGGGAGAAAGCCGTACAGGCAAGCGAGAAACTTAATGGTGTTTCATTTTCCACTGGACAACACAAACGTCACCTGTTTTTCTCCAGAAAACCTTTGGTACTGTAGTAGACCTACAAAGTGAGAAAACATGATCTACAGTATGTCAGGGAGTACACTAGCTTTTCAAAGGTCAAAATCATCACTGGTAATGGGTCGCAAATGAAATACAGCACAGAAAATAATAAAAACAAAAAAACAAAAAACAGCTATTTGCCACTTTACCTCTCCAGCGTAATGCTTGATGCCAAATTTTGTGTTTGCAACACGC
>OZ026601.1:31461517-31476517 GCA_964020085.1 Micromussa lordhowensis | reverse complement strand
TGCATTCACTCTTATTTTAAAAATGGTTTCCAGTCTGTACTGTGCAGTCTCAGTACCCTAATGTTTAGAAACATAAGTTCCCACTCGATGGAATCTGAATCGACGTTATTTGTTTCAAGCCACATACCTTATCTTTGAGGCCTTTCAAATTATTTTTCCAACAGCTTCATTGATTTTTACAGCTGCGAATTTGTTACATCAAGTGATATGAGAAGGAACGAAACAGAAAGCTTTGACCGCTTTGAATCCATGATGGCTTTTGTTTTGAAAGTTAGAATTTACTTCATGTAAGTAGTTGCAAAATGTTTACATTTACATGAAACAAAACAAAAAATGCAAACAAACTCTCGAGAGTGCACAGCACAGACTGGAAATTATCTTTAACATCTCAGCAATCTCTCCACGATGACAACGGCCATTTAAGCGCGACTCCCAAGCTAGTGCCAAATAACCTCTGGACAACAGGCAGTTAATCAACCATTGAGGAATGGTTTCAGCAAAATCCCATTTATTATAAATAATTGTAAAAAGTCACAAATATTGATTGATACCACACATTATTGGTATCTGTTTCTCTTTGGTTTCTGTTTTATCAATTTGTGATTGTGCTACCTCTTTACATGCCACAATAAGCATTTTTTAATGATAAAAATGTTGCACCCCCCTGAAAAATAAAGGTGTCATATTACACCATAACTCTGCCTTTTACAAATAAAGATATGTACTCAAAGCCAACTTAAAGCTGAATAACTCACATCAAAGTTTTCAAATCCAAAAATGTCAAGCACTCCAATGGAGGAAAAGCTGTTGTTGCCCTTAATTCTCTGGTTGATCTTGTTGATGAGCCATTTAAATGTGCAAGCATAAAGATTCATGGCCATTGAATCTCTGGAATCCAGTGCCTATAAAAAGTAACAGTGTAAAATAACTATCAGTTAAGAGTGTAACAACTAATTAATAAGGAGTTTACAACTAAACAGTTATGTTTCATCTTCTAGCTTCTTGGTTCGTGTTTTATTTTAATGTGTAAATTAGAAGGTAAACGTCTGTCCAAAAAACAATTTCTACACTCTTTCTACTATTGAACTTTTGTTGCTGTGCACATCAACCCTCATCATTCACATCCACACATACAGGTAATTTATATGTAGGGCTAACACCAATGAACACCACTGGCTCCTGTCCATCACCAACTGTGCGGCAATTGCCTCATTTACAGTAGACACTCGTTAAGGAATCAAAAGGTTTTCCTACATGTATGGCGTAAAAGTTCAACACCAAGACTCAGTTAATTGTCCCAATCTCCTGAAACAAGGTTTTAGTAACTCTTCAAGTGTTTAGAATTAACGTACAGTATAGTAAGGGAGCTCCACTGCCACTAACATGCATAGCAGACGTTAAAAGGGGGAGGGGGAGGCAAAGTGTGGATGGAAAGAGGGAGACTCACGTATTTTGCCTCCCTACCCTTTCCCCTGGGATGGCACCAGATGCAAAGAACCAATAAGCAAATAACATTACTTATATTTAATTTAGATGCTTAAACATTACAGGTTTGCATTGCATACACAGAGAGAGATTATTATTATTATTACATGTACATGTTCTTTTATAATTATTATTATTATTATTATTATTATTCTAATCGTACCTATAACAAAATTCTCGATCGTGATTGGTTCTCTGCGTGCCTATTTGTCACATAATCGGTGCGATCACGTGGGTGTCCAATTACAGGTGTCCGATTTGAACTTTTTATAATCGGACACTTGTAATTGGATACCCACGTGACGTTCATGTCAATTACACATGCTTTAATGGTTTCCTTAGCAAAGTTTTCTACAGTTTTCAAAACTTAGGAAAAGCGCTACAGATGTTTTCGCTCAAAAGAAGTTCTCAAAAGACGTTTTTAATTTCGAAATTTGTTATAGATACAATTAATTGGTAATTGGACCTCGTATTGTACAATTCCGGGAGTAATCGTGCTCGTAATTTCAAATCGGCCTGGCGCTTCATGCTCGGCTGATTTTTTTTTTTTAATCGCTAGATTACTCCCTGAATTGTACTCCACTCGGTCCAATTACTATTACTTATCATTATTATTATTATTATTATTATTATTATTATTATTATTATTATTATTAATATTGAATATTGATTTTGAATTTTTCTTTTTCTTTTCTTTATTACTTTAATAATAAGATAGTAAGCTATAATTAATAAGAGTTGTCGAAATATTTTTTTAAATATTTAAATATTCCATTTTTTTAATAGAAAACGATATTTCAAATGATAACAATTCACTCGAATGTCCTTTTTGGTTTTCTTTTTTATCTTTGTAAGTATTTTATTGTGAAGTTTTAATAAAGGAGTGTTTTAATTAGAAAAATTATTATTATTATTATTATTATTATTATTTTTATTTTTATCATCATAGGAAATTATTATTACAAATTATAATAGGATGTACACTGTAGGCATTTTATTCATCAAAATTGTATAAGCAGTTCTTAACTCCTTAATTTCGTTTTCTTTTTATGTGTATTTTTACTGATTATGTGAGATAAATAAAATTATTATTATTATTATCATTATCATTATCATTATTTATCATTATTATTATTACTGTACCTGTTCTACAGATAGTGGCGACTGGATTTCTTCTCCTCTGAGGATCATTGACTTCTGTGTCAAAGCATCAGTCAATTCGTAGATGTCCACACGAAGAAGATTTGCAACATTCTCCAACACTGGCCACCAAAAACGAACTTGCATTAAAATCAAGTTTGTTTACAAACTACATGTACAATACGAAGCAACAGTTTAATTATCCTTATGTGTTTAAAGTATCTCTTCCATAAAATTTCTATCTGTTGGCTTTGGTCATTATCAGGGAGCTCATGAAATCCTTTTAATTAGTTCCATGGCTTGCAGACTTTTAATAACTTAATATTCCATTTCCCCTGTCTTCGTGCACGCGTATTGATGTACATGCATGTTGATGTATTTGTTAAGGACTCTAGATGCTGAGACCAGCCATGGATGTCTTTCTCCATCCCTTGCTATATACATGTACCATCTAAAGTTCTATGCATGGCCACAAGTACATCACTCTTGCCTTGTTCCAATTCAAGCAAAACCCTCCATCCTGCCTTCAAACAGCATGGAACAGAATGAACACAGATGTGTAAAAAAATCAGTTTCTGTTTCTGACATACCACTTTTTTCTGCAACTTGAGCACCACCTGCAGCCATGAAATTAACATTTCCAAGCTGCAGGACCCCGGCAATGACCTGAAGGACATCGGCAATTTCTTCCTCTGTGAAACACATCACCTTCATGGCATTCTGACAAGAACAAGGGTAAATGATTGTAATTATTGTTGAGATTATTAAGGATCCTGTTCCAGCTTTAGCCAGTTGAAAATATTGTAGGTTAAACACCAACCAGCTGATATTTACAAAATGTACATACATGTACATGTACATATACAGGAAATGCAAGCTCATAATTTATTGACACAATACTCAGCTCCTTTACGTTATACTATTCTGAGTAGTTTTTTGTCTGATTGAATTAATTTATTCTGTACTATGTACATGTAACTCTTTTCTTATTTGGCAAATAAATGTGAGGTTGTTTGATGTAAGAAACAATTCCTACACTGCAACATTTCTAAACTGATAATTTGTCTGAGTATAACATTTTGAGTCTAATAAAAACAGAGGCAAATGCAATGGCAGTGCATGCAAGCATAATGTCTTTATCATCCATCTCAACTCAATGAAATTCTTATTAAAAAATTGCGCATGTTAGGTCATTAGCTATATTTTAGAACTGCCACCACTTTGTTAAATTGTACATGTAATCTTGCTTGAACTGATTATTTTTATAAGAAAATACTAAAAAACACAATTTTTTTTTAAGTTTGCATACCATAACATTGTTAAAATCTTCCTTGTCATTGATTGAAGGATCTCCATAGCAATGACTCTGTTTAAGATAGTGATACTTTTCTGGTGAATTCAGGAGTAGCACACCTGCATAGAACAATCCAATCAAATGTGAAATTATAATCAACCACAAACTCATATCCCTGTGTTCTACTCTACCTACACCATTGGTCATGATATAACTATGTCAGAGTCAAACAATTTAGTGATTTTCCTTTCTTGGAATCATACAGTAACGTACATGTACTGATTTTATGGAAAAAACAACAAGTCAAAGACTCGGGATATGCAGTGGCGAAAACAGTCCCCACTCAACAATATGGACTGGGCTTGAATGCTTGACCCAGGGGCGGATTTAAGGGAGGTGGGAGGGGAGGGGGGTGGATTGGGTGGTTAGACACCATTCTTTTGGAGAGGCAATCAATGAAAACAAAAATTGAAAAAAATTGTGAATATAATATGACAGAATTAAGGCAAACACACTGGACAGGTAGCTCGTGGTAATTTCTACTATGGTATTGATAGTACATGTAGTTCTGGTAGAACCCCAAGGTACCAGTCACCCCCTCCCCACCGCCCTTGAAAATTCCTGCATCCATCCCTGTGACCCAACATTGGTTGCTGGGCTGAGTTTGTTGTTGATTTTCATTCTAGCTCAGAGGCTTTTTCTCCAAGTTTTCCATTGTTTTTCCTCCCTCCAAAAAGACTTAATTTCTAAATTCCAGTTTGATCTGGACACAGTGCACGATTAGCCACTCCATTGATATGGCAATGCTAATTCCTATTCATACCCATTCCAGTTTAGTCAAAGTAGCTAAACTATTGATGGAATTGTAACCAAACCATATGTTCATTGAGTATTTTACTTACTCCTTTGGTCTTCAGAGGCACCAGCCAGGAGAGAATAAAAAATATGATAATTCCTTTCTCCTGGATTTTGTCTGACAACACGATTCTACAGAAAACACACAGTACACTATCAGTTCCAAGCTAATAATATCAAATGACTATACCATTATTAATAATACAGTACTAACAAGTTGTACTGTGTAATATTTAAGAAATAGAAAACATGTGCCGTGTTTCTATCGAGTTTTAGTATAAATCTACTAGCGTTCTATCACGAAGGCCGTTCTCTGATTGGCTACGCTACTCACTATCTATTCTGTGATAGATAGTGAGTAGCGTAACAGTGTGCACTTGTTAACAAAATGATGGCCGTTTCTTGGCGTTTTCGAAGTGCTGAGAAGAGGATTTAGATTAAGTTTTGAACGACTAGTAGATTTATACTAAAACAATTAGATTATTCACTCTCGATTTCTATCGCGCAATAGTTGACTTGGGCTGCGCCCTCATCAACTATCACGCGATAGAAATCTCGAGCTCATAATCTAATTGTTAAATAGAAACACGAGTGAAAGTTTAGGAGAACGAGAAATGCTGTGGGAACATGAGCTGCAGGCGAGTGTTTCCACAGCTTTTTCGAGTTCTCCCAAACTTTCACAAGTGTTTCTATAACTTGATAGGAAAACAGAGAACATGTTTCTATTTCTTTTAGAAAATACTGTGACGAAGAAAAAGAAAAACAACTTGTTAACTTTGATCATTTAAATGTAAATTCTCTTTGTTCACGCCATCATTACGTCAACATCTCGTACTAGTTCTGCGTTTCTATGAAGTTATAGAAACACGGTTTTAAACCAATCAGCGTGTGTTTTTGCTTTGGGTTATTTTCTAAAATTATATATATATATCAATTTTAAAAAGTGTGAGTAAGAATGATATTTATTAATACTGTAATAACAAATTTATTATAATAAAATATTAACTTCTATTGCTTCAGCTCAGTTTTCCTTAAAGTTCCAAAGTGTGTACATGAATTGTTTTGAGCAAAATAATTCATCAATTGGAGATAAATCTGATCTCAAAGACAAAATGACATTGCCCAGTTGACAATTTTCTTTTAATTATTTCCAAAGATAAGTTTATTGATATAATTTTATTGTTAAGCAGTTGTTTTATCTCAGTGTCAAACTGATGTTTTAACCAGCAGGGAAGAGAAATTATAGCATTTGTCTTCTCAACCAGGTTGAGTATAATTATTATCCTGCTGGGTGGGCAGAAATAAAATGAAATTTAGCAATCTGAATAAGTCAGCAATCAGAATAATTATCAAAAGACAGCATAATGTATATAAAGTCAATAAGTAATTCTTTTATAATTTACCTTCTCAAGGAGGACTGTTTTTAAGATACAAATCAGGTTCAAACAAGTCAAGGTCTTTACAAACAGAAATGCAGAGACTTTCATCACACTAAACTCAACACTCAAAGCCCTTGTGTTCTTAAAATAATGCAAATGAGCTTAATCACGCTTGTATTCACTGTTCTCTTCATATAGTTAGCATTAAATTCATCAAAAATTAAATTCAGTTGGAAGAGATTAAGAGGACTATGTTAAGTTGAATTATTAGAAAAGATAGTTCTCTTTGGAAAGAATGTTCAATTTCCAGATTTTTAGCAGGAATTGTCACACAGCTGAGTACATGTCTATAACAATGTAACCAATAATCCAACACATCATTGACAGAATGGTTTGATCCATTTCTTGAGCTATAACCTACACTGTGAACTTACTTAATCTTGCTCTTCTTTTAACATGTTGATTTTCAAAAAATGCAAGTTGCTCAGTAAAAAAAATAACTGACATTGATCACCAAAACATGCCCTTGCATGTAGCTACATGTATAGAATTACCGTACAATGTAAAATACTAGGTATACCTATCGATAGAGTGCCAACGAGCGAATAATTTGTGCTATAATAAGGGGTTTATTAATACAGCATAACGGATTTTTGGTTCTCTTCTGTTGCAAACATTACCGAGAGAAAATTATTACGCGTTTACCGGCCGGTAACGTTCGTCACGCAATCCCTGAATATCAAGAGTATAGATCGTTTTCACTGTCACGCAATAAAAAAATAAATCGAAAACTATCCAGTGGAAAAAGCTGAGAAATTGTGATATTATAGAAGATAAAAAAAATAAGACACTTTTCCAAGTTTTAGCTCTGTGCGTTACCCCAAACTTCAGATATTCGTCGAAACGTTTCGCAGAAATTTACAGAGCCCAGTATGAAAACGCCATATTGGTGTACCTCCATGGTACACCAATATGGCGGCCGGAAAATAGTGTAAACATCTGGAGCTTACTTTGGCTTTCTAGGCGACTGATTATCAGTACTGAAAAAACAAGTATTTACATAAGCACTTTTCCTAATGCTCTAGCTTTTAACAGGGCTCAAAATCATGAGATAAGTGTATATTTTTCAACAAATTTGATCGTAGCCTTGTGTCACGCACCTCCATAACCCGGAAATTCAAAATGCTCTGGTTTCCAAACGAAGCACGCTATTGAGCTGTAAAGTTGTAAACAGATATAAATATGTCACCTCTTATACCTGTTTAGGATGAAAACTTTGGTGGATCTTTAGCTTAAGATTTTAGAAAGTGATGACGTCACGTGAAAACGATCTATTCGCTACTTGCACATTTTTTTTTTTGTTACAAGACGATGTATGGACAAAAAAAAAAATCCTCTACATTTAGTTATAAACTAGTACAAATTTCTCCTATCATGATTTTGGTAAATTCTGGTGCATTTTTAAGCATTAGTAGCTGGTTTTGCGAGCTTACCGAACTAATTTTTGTCATGATACCATACATTTCTTCTTCTGGTTACCCCCCCAAAACGCAAAGGATTATGGATATGTGCAAGTAGCGAATTACGCGTTTACCGGCCGGTAACGTTCGTCACGCAATCCCTGAATATCAAGAGTGTTGGAATGTATCGCTGCTCGGTCGAACTTTCAGTTCAATATGATGGGCAAAGTCAAAGTGAAAGTGAACACGCTAGTTTGATTGATGAACACGACTCGTTTAATTCTGTGGCAAAACAGATCCGATTTGTGTTTTGAACACTGGATTCAACACTGTATGATAAACACGCTCGTTCAGTTCTGTTCGGAAACACTGCCGACTCAACCTTCAGTTCGATATGCTAGATTTCAACACTGGATTTGCTCTAGTGGTTCGACTGGTGAACACAATCTTTCCAAAAAAAGCTGCCCGATGGAACTTTCAGTTTGATATAGGTAAACAGAGAAGGAATACACTGTTTCGATTCATGAACACGCTCGTTCAATTCTGTGGTAAACACGCTGGTTCGTTTTCGTGTCGATTTTGTGTCTTGGATTTGCTCTTGTCTGACAGTTTTCCTGAATATTCGAATTAGAAGAAGAGTTTTGTAAAGGGTACGCTCCCCAATTGAACTTTCATTTCGATAAAGTGAGAGAGGAAACACACTGGTTCGATATGTTCTGAGACTATGAAATTGTTCACAGTTGGATAAACACAACAGCAAAGAAAACAATGATATTCCACGAGACAAGTCTAGATGTTACGCGCCTCCTGATTGGCTAAAAACTACAATAGCTCGAATAGTTCCGTCCTTGCAATTGGCTCAAACTGAGCCATTGTTACATCTTACACCTTACAGTTACACTTTTCAGAGCTCGATCGAGAATTTTTTCGCATACGCCATTCTTCGCGCGGCACTATTCTTTGCCGCCTCGCCAGCCGAGTGTCTTCGCTCGGCTGGCTCGTTGGCAATCAATGTATTTCACTACACACTGTCATTGTACACAAATGTGAACAAGAGGATACAGTCTTGAATTTTTCCTCCATCCATTCGTCCCTTGGAGTTAAACTGCAGGTGAATGAACTTCCCAAACCTACTTGAGTTGTTGTTGTAAACAGTCTTTGCATTACCAAAGGCTTCCATGATAGGGCTAAACAAAGAAAAAACTTTTTTTTGGACACATATTCAAAAACTTAATCCCCCGCGCAGGGCACAATCTTGGTCAAGATTTACACCTTTTACACAATAATACAAAACTATGCCCCAGCTGGTTCTTCTGGTATCCAAGTGCTGTGCCCTTCACCAACTAGTTCACATATTTGTATACAGAGTACAGGAACAGGCACATTAGCCTGCGAGCACGCTCACTTGTTGTTGTAGGCCCACGGGAAACGCGAAAGGGTGACGGAGGGCGGGGAGAATGGGGCGAGGAAAAGTGAGCCTGCACGTGAGCTTTTGAGTTTTGAATTCCCTGCGTTCGCTGACAAACGCAGTGATCCGATTGGTTAAAAATGACAGGTTACAAAAACCAGGGCAATAGATTGTGTAATACTGCATTTCACAATACGGATGGCGTCCGTAGACTATGTTCAAGGAGTGTTCCTCAAGCTTTCGGTGAATTCTGACTTGAGTTTTGAACTAAAGCAAGAGCAGAAAATAGCTGTGAATTCTCTACTTGAAGGAAGGGATGTTTTCGCTGTGATGCCGACCGGTTTTGGCAAGAGTTTTATTTTTCAGCTGTTCTCTACGGCAATCGAACAGAAGAAGATTTCGGAAGGACTGGATCCGAACAGTGTGATTTTAGTTATTTGCCCGTTGATAAGCCTGATCGAAGACCAGATTAAGGAAGGGCAATTTTGCGGCCGCACAGAAGACAAACACGTTCGGACAAACACGTTCGGGAATTTAATAAATGTAACACCAATGTTCTCGCACATCGAGGCCTCGAGGCCACGGCTGCCATGGCGATTTGAGGCTACATACAAATTTTGTGTGGACATACGACCAGATTTTCCATACTCAACATTGAAGGAACATTTGCACATTCGGCAACAATCGTTCGCTTGATTCACTCTTTTTTTCACGGGTTTCTTCGGGGTTTCCGCACCGTCCATGATGAAAGTTTGACCATCCTCGCGAAAGTCTCCATATGCAATGCGCTGTCATGTTTGTTTACTTTCGCTTTGCTCCTATTGGATAGTTATCTGACATATGTGAAATGCCGACCTGACACCTCGCGAGGGCGTTTCCCGTGGGCCTACAACAACAAGTGAGCCTGCTCGCAGGCTACAGGCACATGTACATGTAGAAGTCATGTTGAAAGCTGAAGACATTCTAGATCTGGGTTGAATAATTCAGCTGTTAATGTCACGCACAATAGAAAGGACACCATTTATGTGAGAGAAAGGTAGGGGGGATAAGTGTTGTCCTGGACCCGAGAGCTGCCTGCCACATGCGAGGCCAGTACTCGGGGCTAGTGTCAGCGAGTGGCATATACATGTAAGACCCTGAGATGGGTGTCACGGGGCACAGAGGCAGGGTGGCGTTTACCTATGCCAAGCTCTAGGAGGGATGGTAGCAAGGGGAAGTGGATGTGCCCACCGTTTCTCACCCAAGCTAAGGCAACCCAGGCATCGCTTCAGTGTGGGACTGATGGGTTGTCGCCAGCAACACTTATCCCCCAAACCGTTTATTAAGAAAATCAACAACTACATGTAAAGTGGTATTACAAAAAGAAACTGTTTGTTTTTAACTATAGATGTACCGGGTATAACAACACAAATGGAGCAGATGTACACTAGGCCTACAAAACAATGTTCTATAGGAGAGTGGCAAGGGTAGAAATATGAGAGGAACATGGAGGGTGGGTGGGGAAATAAACACTTGAGTCCAGCAGCTTAACTGAATTGCAAGTGAAGATCGACTGCGATCTCGAGCATAAACAGGGAAGACTGCGCAGGGCTGATTGACTGGCAGTCTGAGAACACGTGCATGCTATATTTTCATTGGCCGGTAAAAATAGAGGGGGATACAGTACAAAAAGCAGGGAAAAGGTTGCTGGAAAAATATGTCCCCAGGGAGCGTAAGGTTCAATTGAGCTAAACATTAACTCCAGTTTATGTTTTGGCAAAAACAGTCACTTCTGATCTCTCATTTGAAAGGGCTTTTAAGGACTAGCACTGTTAACATCTTGTCATCAAGCTTGTCATAAACAAAGCGTGAGATATTAAACACCAATTAGCTCATGACAACAATTACATGAACTGTGGACTGTACAGTCTATTAATTAAATGAAAAGGCTCTGATTACCTGCTCTGTAGGATAGCATCCTCTACATTTGGAGTGTTCTCCAATTCTCCTGTTCCTCTGCTGACATCTGATAAATACTTCAAAATAAACTTTGTGGACTCTGTCTTACCAGCACCTGATTCACCACTGCAAAGAGAGGAATGTCAATGGCAACAGAAGAGACTGAGTTTCTGAATGGAGAGCACACATGTCCAACACTCTCAGGGAGATGCCCCTCCCAAACTAAGTGAAGTGAAGGAACAGAGAATTAACTCTGAAGTGTAATTTAAAGTGCTAACTTGAACCCATGAAGTAACCCACTGGGCGTTAGCCCTAGTAAAGGGAATCAGGGAACCACACGAGGTAAAGAAAAAATCTTTTGACCTCGGTGGGAATCGAACCCACGACCTCCGGATTTGATCTTCCGTTACTCTGCCGACTGAGCTACGAGGTCGGACAGAGAAAGTCGGGGACGATTTAGGTGGTGAATCGCGGCGAAGAGAAAGTAAGGGTACATATGAATGTTGTGCCGCGTAGCACTATCAACACAAATGGTGGAACAGAGAATTAACTCTGAAGTGTAATTTAAAGTGCTAACTTGAACCCATGAAGTAAAACACTGGGCGTTAGCCCTAGTAAAGGGAATCAGGGAACCACACGAGGTAAAGAAAAAATCTTTTGACCTCGGTGGGAATCGAACCCACGACCTCCGGATTTGATCTTCCGTTACTCTGCCGTTACTCTGCCGACTGAAGCCTTGGAGTCAAGGCTGGCTCATAGCTGCCGGAGCTTATCCCGGTTTCTGTAGCATGAAGCGGCTTGAAGTATTTCTACTTCCCCTGGACGGGATGCTAGTCCATCGCAGGTCACTCCCCCGCAATTTTGTTAGGTTTCCCCAACAAATAGCAGGTACCCATTTATACACCTGGGTGGAGAGAGGCACTGTGAGAGTAAAGTGTCTTGCCCAAGAACACAACACACTGTCCCCGGCCAGGGCTTGAACCCAGACCGCTCACTCCGGAGTCGAGCGCACTAACCATGAGGCCACCGTGCCTCCCAAATTAAGGTGGTAGATAAATGTACAGTGGAATGCTGATTTCTCTCCCTTGATTTTTGGAGCCTCCCCCCCGACCAGAAAACCTGAGCCAAAAGTCACTTCCCTCCCCTCAGTCAAACACAGTAATTTCACCCCCAATTTCTAAAACTACCCAATTTTTGTTTCCCTAGGAGGTTCTCAAAATCAGGACTCCACTGTGCATGAACATGCACCCAAAGCCACTGACAGGCACTCATGATAGCCTGGTCACACCTTTTTGAGGAGTATGTGATGAGAAAGGAGCTGGGAGAAGACACACAAAACTGGCTGTCAATTAACATACATGTAATTGACAGAAGAGGAAAATATCCTGGGTACATTATAAAAATTAACAATAGTTTTCTATGTATCATCCAGTAAAAGAGATGATAATGATGAAAATTAATTGTACCTTATGAGTACACACTGACTTTCGCCCTTTTTCCACATGGAATAGTAACACTCATTGGCAATAGCATACACATGAGGTGGAAGTTCACCAATATGCTTCTCTCGGTACGAGGCCATTACTGATCTCTCATAAAGACCTTCAACTACGTAATAAGGGTTTATTGCACACAATATTGATCCAATGTAAGTCTGATAAAAAAGGAGAAAATATATCCTAAACAATCAACAGTAGCTCTTACAAAGAATCAAGAAATACAAGATCGGCTATATTATAATTAAGCACAAATTTAAATAATAGCTTATCAATCTGCAAGCTACTTCCTGGACCCACACACAATGTTACTACATGTATCTGATTTTTGACTTTTCAACCTCTGGCCCTTCTTATTTAGATCTAGATGCAGTGTAAATTATATTTTGTACAAATTAAAGGGCAATAATCAATACAGGTAATCATATGAATGAGAGTGAGAGAGTGCAATAAAGGATTTATACTACAGTAAGTCTGAGTGATGTTTGAAAATTCTCTCAAAATTGCACAGTCAAGCCTTCAGGCGAGTGCAAGTTTGAAATATCATGAGTAGTATAAATGCTTTTAAATTGACTCAAGCTTTCATACGATTACTCATTTACATGTATAGTGTGTATTATATGACTTCTTAAATTACGACTGCACATGCATTGATACATGTATGCACTGCAATGCAATTTAAAAATTAAAGATAGATTTGGGGAACAGGGATGGCCCAGTGATGAGAGCACTCATCTCCCACCAATGTCGCCCAGGTTCTAATCCGGCCCGGTGCCATATGTGGGTTGAGTTTGTCATTTTCTCGCCTTGCTCCGAGGGTTTTTCTTCGGGTTCTCCGGTTTTCCTCCCTCCACAAAAACCAACATCTCCAAATTCCAATTCAACCAGGATAGAGGACCTGCATGAAAACCAGCCAAGGCTGATGTGGCTTTCTCTCTAAATATTGTAATTTATTTATTTATTTATTATTTGCCTGCTCTCAGACAATCAATTTTTCTCAGTCATATAATACATGTAAATATTTTTATGGCATTATTGACAATACAATTAATCCTGACCATTACTAATTACCACCTAGCCAGGAGGAGTCAGTCACTTACATATATCTTGTCACTCTTGTATCTAAGATGTAGATTGTGTAGAATAGCTGCGTCATGGAGGTCACCTAAGTTGGCCATATCATCCACTCCATCCACGCTTGTTTGATGCATGGGAGTGACATTCTGTCTGTTGAGTGACTCTTTGGCAATGTTGTAAGTCTGTTGCATTAATAAAAAAAAATTACTAATAAGACCTTTCCTGCATTAATTCCACTTAAGTGACTACGAACCACATCAGGGCCAGGCGTGTCCCAAAAACTAAGACTTCAGATCTAAGACAAAATTAGACCTGATGTTTGACATTGTCAAACCAATTCATTCTTGAAACATTTTTGATGGCCTTCTTTCTTTGTGGAAATTGAGCTGCAAAGGGCACTAAAACTTTTTGGTTGCCTACCTTATCATAAGCGAGTCTAGATCCAAATTACTTATATTGGATCTTACGTATACCATACCCAAATTTGCAATTAGCCATGCAGTCACAAGCCACGTCTACTGTCCTGATCAATATCCTGTGATGTCACGTCACTGATCTGATATGGCTAAGATACCATGCTCACTTGGCTGAATTTGGGAATGGTAAGTGCCTAATCATACCTTTTTTGGAATGCTTCAGTAGCAGCATATCAGGCTCACCATGGGTATTTTGGCTTGACCACATCTCACCAGAATACAAAACATGGCTGAACCAAACTCAACTGATATGCTGCCAAAGTCTACCAAAAAGGTACGATTTAGGTATAATTACTGAACTCTGAAAACAAATTAAGCTTAAATTATTGAACAAAGTAAATCGAGTTCCACACATATCAAGAGAGAGAACCAAAGTTGACCTACAGGTATAGCCAAGTTATGATGTTTTATATGAAATAATTCATACATGTATAAAACATTTGTTGTATTTATTATTAAAGGTGGATTATCTTAGTCTGTTCTCAATCAAATCGAGATATGTTCTATTAACAAGGTGTTCGATAGTCAAGTACGTCAATAAAGAAATTTAAAACTTATAGCCCTTTAAAATCGTCACAAAGCGGGAGGCTTCATTTCGTTTCATACATAAATTTAAATAACAAAATACACCGAAAGAGAAATACAAAGAACTAAATATTGAAACAGAAAAATTTATAATCCTCTTAGTACGCTTACTCAAAATTATGGGTCAAACATTTCTAGAAGGCAACTTGATATTATCCGAATTTACGTCTGAACATAATAAAACAAAGTTACTAAAGATAAAGATGTAATTATAGTAATCAATGCTAATATCGGCATGAAATAAATTGTAAACAAACCCAAAGATACAGGCAACCTCCTACACGTAGTTTAAGAATTCGAATTGGGATTACCTCGAAAGGTCACTTAATGCTCACAACAGTAAGATTACAAACTCGCACAGGCAGCGGGGAGGCGAGTAAAACAAGCCGACTCGCATAGCTGCTGTC
>OZ026601.1:31379017-31451517 GCA_964020085.1 Micromussa lordhowensis | reverse complement strand
TTGCGCCCTGCGCTAATGGAAGGAATTGAACAGAAAGTGCAATCTGTTTGTTTAAAGAATACATTTTTCAATCCAAAAATTAAATATGAAGCTATGCTTTTACATATATCGGAACACTGACTTCATGTTTTAGTCCTGTATACCAAGGAACTGCATGCCACAATTTTTAAAAGCAAGTTGTAGCTGTTTAGAGAGCAAATTAGACCCTTAGATACCTGGAGATTTATTTGGTTCTAAGTAAATATGCTGATCAAGTTTAGAGATTTCTGTGTTTGCCATGACCTAGCCTAGATCATGGACTATGGCCTAGATCAAGATTGGACTAGACCATTTTCTGTTAGCGAATTTCAACGCCAGTGCAGCCCAACTAAAGCAAACCTCGTAAATATAGACTTTTTATGTACATTTCGCCGATAAAAAAACAAAATATAAAACTTAAGGTAAAAAGCCGTTTAAAATTAGGTCTTAACGTTTTCGATCTAATAGATCATCATCAGAGTGAAAACTGCATACGCTCGGTGTTCAAATACTGCTAGTTACGTAATACCTGTTGTTCCCATGGGGAACAAGGTGAGTCACACGTTATTTGCAAAGGCGAGTGTATTTGTGGACAAACGTACATTGATAAGCAATCGGAGCCAGCCAAGCACGTCACAAAACACCTTAACCACAAGTTCACATGGGAAGCCGTTTTAACCACTGTCCACTCATGGTTAAAAAGAAGAATAAAAGAAGCGTTTTACATCGCACGCCTCCGCCCAGAGCTAAATAAACAAGTGCAATCACTGGACCTCACCTTGTTCCCCATGGGAACAGGTATTACGTAACTAGCAGTATTTGAACACCGAGCGTATGCATATTTTTCACTCTGATGATGATCTATTAGATCGAAAACGTTAAGAGCTAATTTTAAACAGCTTTTTACCTTAAGTTTTATATTTTATAGCACTTTTTGAAAGGGTGGAGTACTTATCGAACATGTTTAGAAAGCCATGGCATAAAATGCACGCTGCTTTCTTAGTGTTACTGAACTTCAATTTCTCATTTTTACACGCGTTTTGAACATTTCAAAATTGCTCAGCTTGAAACATGGTGTCAGTAAAACGCGGGGTCGGGGTCGGGGTGTCTTTTTTAATATTTTTTTCTTTCATTTTCTTTTTTCTATGTTTTTTTTCCTTTCTTTTTTCTTTTTTTCAACCCAAATTCCGATTTCTCGCAATTTGCATCAGCAAGTGCATCGTTACAACATTTTCGTTTTCTTTAATAATATTTTTTCTTTCATTTTCTTTTTTCTATGTTTTTTCTTTTCTTTTTCTTTTTTTCAACCCAAATTCCGATTTCTCGCAATTTGCATCAGCAGTGCATCGTTACAACATTTTTGGATATAAAGAAAATGGAAATGCGGTGGAGCTCATTTGTTAGGTACGTCATCGCAAACAATCCTAGTCACATTTCAGTCAAGACAGTCAAATATAAAAGCTGCATAATTTTCTCTAGTTCAGCGCCGATTTCTGCAATAGTTAGTCGAGTTAGCGGAGAATTAAGAGATTCACTATGGTCAAATAAGGGATGCCCATAAAAAGAATTCAAATCTTCAAAGCTTAGTATATACACTCGATGCAGCTCCATTCTGGCGGACATTGAGCCCGTGAATTGACTACATTATACTCTTCCAAGAAACAAAACGAGATTGTGATTGAAACAGATTGTGTTTCCTTGAACAACCATGAACTCGGAGAGAACCTAGGAATGAAGATTGCTATAGATCGTTTTCATTGTCAAGAAGATGCGATGTTATAAAAGATAAATAAAGGAAAATACTTCTTCAACTTTCAGGTCTGTGCAGTATCTCAAACTTCAGATATATGTCGAAATGTTTCGCACAAATTTACAGCTCAGTGGAGCGGCCATGTTGCTGAAGCTCCGTGGGCGGAAAATAGCCATCTGTAACTCACTTTGGTTACCTTGGCCGCGGATTATCTGTAGTGCACAAACATACATTCACATAAATACTTTTCCTACTACTTTTACTTCAAATGGCTAAAAATCACGAAGTGAGTATATCAGTTTTTCGACAAAATAAACTAAAATACTAAAAAACCGTTTTTAAATAAAGATGATGTATGTATGTGAATGTGACGCGGATTGTTTGCTGAAAAACCGAGCTCCATCGCACTCATTTCATTTCCGTTATATGCGAAGATATAGCAATAATGCACCACTGATCCAAATCGCAAGAAATCGAAGTTTGAGTGAGAAAAGAGACGTAAAAAATAACATTGAAAACAAATGTAAAAAGGGACCCCGACCCCTGGCCCCGACCCCCGGCCCCGGTCCCGGCCCCGGCACCGGCCCCGGCCCCGTATACACTAAGCAAGCTGTCTAAAAAAGAAAAGACCTGCAAGAAAATGCGGGCTAAGAACCCCGGATTAACATCTTGGTGATTGAAACAAATGTTTTTCTTGCCTTTCGTTTTCTCGCAAAAAGCTGTGAAAACACTCGCCTGTGTCTGGTGCCTTCGCAGCTCGCTTCGCTCCACCAATCTGCTACTCGATCGTGTTTTCATAACTTGATGAAAGCACAGAAAGAATTTCTTTTGACGTTTCTCAGTTAATTAAAAGCCATTCACTTTCATCAAATCAAGCAAGAGTGCAACCACTGCTGCGCCCAGCGGGTGGTTCGATGAAGCGCTCGGGGTCACGTTGCTTTACACGGTTGATTTGTAAACGGTTACAGTGACATATATTTTGCTATAGCTTGGATTAAAACCTACTGGTGAGAGTTTGCATTGACAAACGTACCTGTTTATACATTAATTGGAGCCTTTAACTATTAGTTATATCAACTACGAGGTTTGTTGGCGAACATCAGAGACAATGATATTAAATCGAAAAACTTGCACAAGATAAAATTAGATAAAACTGCTATCGAGTACTTGGCAAACGAATACAAATTAAGAATATGCTTTATATAGGACTGGAAAGTTGAGAAACTAATACATTATGTGCACCAAGCAGGGGCGTTATTGTAAAAAAGCGTTCCATCACAGAACATACAGCGGCAGGAAACTTAGCGGCTAAGAAGGCGAGGCAGGGAGCCTTATTGAGACCGGAGAAAAACAATTTGAACATTGTTGATGGCGCCATCTTGGGAATATTTCACACCAGCGGGCGGCTGAAAAGTTCAAAAATAGATGTTTATGTTCAGAAGACGTATTAAAGAAAGCAAGCAAGCAGCCAAGTGAATTGAATAAGAAATTATTTCTCAGAGAGTGTCGGAAATGTTTGGATTGAGAAAGTTCACAAAAAAGTACAAAGATGAAAAAATTAATTAAAGCTTCGGTCATCAGTGTGTTGCCGTAATGAAGTGAAACAAATATTGATCCACTGCACCAGAGCTAGTCAATTAAACTTTCGAGGCTTTCAATTGGTTTTACTAGCTCTCCCATTGTTAGCTTTACTGATTTCGACAAACGATGTAGCTTTTGAAAGTGAAGAATGATCATCGCCGTAAATTTTGCAACTTAGGCAATTGGAAAGAAGAAGCCTGAAATAATCAGGGCTTCAACGGGATTCGAACCCGTGACCTCCGCGATACCGGTTCGATGCTCTCCCAATGGGTGGCTTCATAGCTCAGTTGGTAGCGAGGTCAATTAATCGAGTTCATATCTTCCCGTGCATGGAGTGAAATGATGTGAAGTATACATGAAATAATACATATTTGAACTGCGGTTGTAGATGAAAGTGAAGAATGATCATCGCAGTGAATTTTCCAACTCAGTTAAGCAATTGGAAAGAAAAAGTCTGAACGGAAAAATTATTGCGATGATCATTCTTCACTTTCATCTACAGCCGCAGTTCAAATTTGAATTATTTCATATATCCTTCACATCATTTCACTCCTCTCGGGAAGATATAAAGTCTATTAATTGACCTCGCTCCCGATGTGTGGCTTCATAGCTCAGTTGGTAGAGCATCGCCCCGGTATCGCGGAGGTCACGGGTTCGAATCCCATTGATGCCCTGACTTTTTTTTCAGGCTTCTTCTTTCCAATTGCTCACGTTGGAAATTTTACTGGGATGATCATTCTTCACTTTCATCTACAACCGTAGTTCAAATATGAATTATTTCATATCTACTTCACATGATGTAGCTTTAGTTTCTTTGTTCTATTGTTATATTTATGACTAGCAGAAAAGGGCCTGGCGGGAATTTTTCCCTGTTTGGTAGCATTGTAAAAAAAACCTGTCAAATAATGATAAAATTATGATAGTAATAGATGAACATTTCATATTCCTTCAACTAGAGATCAGCGTTTGGAATTATGAATGGTCGATGGCGTAATTCTGAACATTGAGAGCAACGGTAGAATTCTACGCCAGTGATTTATTTTGTATGGACAACACATTCAACATATATGCACATCCATGAAACCGATTGAAGATTGCAAAAAAACATAATAATATCTAAAGTTTAAGAACTAACAATTTTTGATCTGTTTAGTCCTTCGTTTGGCAAGAAACCTGCAGTAATACCACATTTAGATCATTTATTCATATAACTGTAATGAAAAAAAAAAGCAGTAAAAGTACAAATAAACCCACGTTGTATGATGAGAAAAAATGGAAAGATCCAGAGAAAATAGTTCAGTATTGTGTGAAACAGACGCGACATAATATGAAATAAATATATCTGCATATGTCCCATATAAATTTCATAATTTTAGAAAGTTACTTGAATTTGTGACTAATTCAGTCAAGTTAACAAATCGAATGGGGTTTAGCGTGGTATGTACTCTTATCGACAACGATACGCGTCATCACAGTGGTCAAAATTTGTTGCGGACTCACTCGGTTGCGCCTTGTGAGTCCACAACATTTTGACCACTGTGATGACGCGTATCGTTGTCGATAAGAGTACCTACCACGGTAAACCACATTCGATTTGTTTTTTTACCATAATATCAAAGATAACGAAGGAAATCTTTGCTAAACACGGACTTGAAAGTGCACGCGCTGCATTATGCAAATGAGCTATTTGTGCACGTCACACTTTCCTTTCAAGAACTTTTGCAAACTCGCTCAACATACAGAAACAATACGAAAAAAAATTCTGGGAAACGAGTAATGACGCGTACTCGTTAACGATAAGAGTTTAGAGCACGATTAAGCGCATTTCGATTTGTTTTTACCACAATATCAACGTCCGTTTTTTTTTTCAGAGCGCGAGCTGAAAAAGGCATTGCGTGACACAATGACGCGAGCAGCGTGGTATGGACTCTTATCGACCACGGCAAATTAGCCAATCAGGTTGCGAGATTAGCAGCAATTGTGGCAGAAAAATCTAATCGAAAATGCTTCATTGCCAGGGGTTTTGACGGCTTTTGTTTTGGTCTATTCATCAAGTCATTAAAGACTCATTTAGAACTCCTCGGTACATCTCCAAACTCAGAGGGGTAACGGGATTTTTGGATGCGCTTTTATTGGCCTGTGTCCCAGTGCACGATTGTATGTCTCCCGAGTTTTCAGGCAGTTTATTAGTTCGCTTTTTCAGGTAAGCATTCTTCAGAGGAGTGAATTTCAAAGTTTGTTCAGTTCTTCGATTGCATTTTAGTGAGCCCTTTTTACGTTACAGAATTGAGTGTAAACGTAAATCTGTTTCTCGGCGATGATTTTTGACGAATCATGCAGGCGAAGCAGCGGTAGATTTGAACGCCTAGATAAATCTCGTAACCAATCTAACCCTCTAAAATGAGCCATTAATAATTTGGCAGTTCGTGTACACTTCTTGATAAACTACATTTTTAATTATGCTAGGTGTTCCTGAAGGTGCAACTGATTTCTGTGGACAAAAATATTAAGTATTCTGCTATTCGTTTTCGGACATGAAAAAGATGTTGAGATTAAATTAAAACCTTGTTGCTGAAGCCGGGAAATCCGCTTAAATTAACTTGAGAAGGCATAGGCTTATGGGCTGGGCGGTGGAGTGAGGGAGGCTGCATTCCCCCCTCCCCCAATATGCCCCTGTTTTGGCTTCAGTGAAAGTCTTCGGGCAAAGCGCTCATGATTTGGTTACCAACAAGGCGTGGAATCATCTCCGGCGAGCAATGACAATTTTAAACGCAGACTTTATTTTGCTGGCGATCAACCACTTGTGATTCAGTGTGTTTAAAACTGAAACAAACAAAGCGAAAACAGCGCAAACTAACACCCGTGATAATAACAGAGACTTGCATTTGTAACGCGAAGCTGGGACGTCTTATATATAAACGGCAGAGATACGGCAACAAACTGCACTCAGTGCTTCGATTTGGTTACTTCCCTCCGATCCGCACTACCAAAACTTAAAAATGCACTGCGGTAAAAACCATTTGAATTAAATTACACGATGAAACAAGCGTCACATTCCAACACCTTATACAATACAATACAAAATGTACTTGCTAAGTAACAGACAGACATAAAAGTGAAATAACACGCACACGCAGAGATGTTAAACATAGTAATCCAGGAATCAGTTTCACCCTAACACAATATTACCTTGTGCCTCTGTTTCAAAACGAGTCCTCGTGCAAAACCTTTCTTATGAAAATGATTTTGATTTGCATAACAATGAACCTGTAGGTTGAACTCATTTTCATATGAATAAAGGGGGCAAGTTTCTAAAGAAACTGTACAAGATAATTTGGTTTTATCAACTGGGTTGATAATGTGAATTTGCCACCGCAAAGAGCGAATCCGCTCCGACGAAGGGCTAACGCTCGAAACGTCAGCTTCCGAATCTCTTTACGGTGGCCAATTCTCATTATCAACCCAGTTGATAAAACCAAATTATCTCATTTTCATGTGAATTGTTTTGCACGAAGACTCGTTTTGTCACAGAGGCAAAAGCAACACGGAAATGGCCTATTACATTGTACTCTTGTGTGGAATTGTAGATGCTCTTCTCAGGCCCTGTCCACACTAATCCGTTTTCAAACGAAACGGAGCTGTTTTTCTCCGTTTTCAAAAAGATTTGCGTCCACAATTATCGTTTTCGCCGTGTCGTTTTCGCCTGTCCACACTACAACACCGCATCCGTTTGAAAACGCTCTTATACCCTCAGTGCGCATGCTCAAATGAACTCGACGCATGCGCATTTCAATATATCGTCCGCCATTTTGGATACTCACGGTCGAGTCGTCTGGTGCCCGGTCTGTCTACTACTTGTCTTTTCAAAAAGCATCGTTTTCAAATCGCTCCACTCTGGAGAGCGTTTTCGAATGGCTCCGTTTTCGTTTGAAAACGGATTAGTCTGGACAGGGCCTCAATGGACTACCTTCAGACAAACCTTTCCTGTAAACCTATTTTTTTATTTCTGAACGTTTGTTTCTCATTTCACCGTTTTGTTTCTGAACGAGAGAGGCGTTTCAAATGAGATTGTACTTGTGATGTTTGTTTGTATAATTTCGCCATAATTGTTTAATCACAAAAATTAGAACCCGCAAATATTTAGTGCCGCACGGAAGGCTGTCGATGAAGGTCATGTATGCCAAGTTTCCAAATAACTATATTCGGAATTATAGCGGCTTCATTAAACGTGAGAGTTGTGAACGTTTTTGTCTTTACTGCAATTTGAGAGCGTTTGCATCCAGTGGTCAACACTCACGCATTCGGCCATTGTGTACTATTTCGGTCGAGAAAGTCACCGCTCCCTCCCGTCCCTTAGGAATGAAGCCTGTATGGAGAGAGGGCAATCAACTCTATTACTCTTTATTCTCTCTAGGTTACAGATTTTAGTAACAGAGGAAAGAAAAATATGCTTAAAACCTTTTTTCCACAGATGATGCCGATGTTAATGTTCAGGGGCTGTTGTAGTACTAAGAACAAAGGAAACGGTGAATGCATTCATCCAGAATTCGAGGCTTAACTTGCAGTTTGAAGATATCATGGTATTTTCGGAAGGTGGAAGAATATTAGGGAATTCAGTTAGTTGTAATAATTCAAATGTTAAATTATTCAAAAGAAGAACACTGACAAATGTTTTTTTTCTGTTTTCAGGATATTAAGTCTTTTATACTTTGAGAGAGGAGCCACTGACAACAAATAAAGCAGACATGATGCAGTCGATCGTACTATTCATCTTTGCGCTATTTTGCTTATATAAAAGCTCAATAGCAGGTGTTAGTCCAGCGGGTTAGTATATAGGAACATTGTGAAAACCATGCAACTCTTTTTTCATGGTCAACGTGGCTAGCGGTATGGATCGCGGGCGCGTACGACGAAAACATGGCGGCCATACTCTAGCTAATAGGTCGACCGAGGTATGCAGCCTAGGTTTACAGCGTACATATTTCATATTGCACATCCATGTTATTATCAATTGACAAGGTATCCACTGACCAGTATCACGTGATTTCAAATATCACTCATAGTGTAAATCCTTAATATTACCAGCCGGATTATTTGTTATTTGTTAAATTAAGTCTTAACTAGATCCTGTATAAATTAACATGTAATTTGGACAGTTTCGCGTGCAACATAACTAACAAGTAACACAACTACATTATAGTCCAATTTGGAAACAATTTGATCAAACCAATTCCTCTGAGAGGTAAATTGTACTCGGCCTAAGGCCTTGCCTAATTTCGTCTGTCCTCGGGATTTTTTCATCCAGTTATTTCCAAATTGGACAGCATATAGTCCTATTACATCTACAAATTATGAATAATTTCTCATTTTTCAGGCTTTTCAGGGGATGCTGGCGACGCATATCTTGATGATATTGTTTGCGGAGTTGACGGCGAAAGTACATCTTTTGATATTAGCATCCCTGACATCAATAGGTGGGGTGGCGGTATGGGTGACGCAGAGGACTGGCAGTTGGTAATACCTAACGATGGACGCGATGAAACCCTCTGTCGACCGACATTTTCAGGGATGGTACGATATGGGCCTTTCACTGCCCAAGAATGCGCAAAGGAGATTAACATTGATGAGCTTAACTTTATAATGGAAGCCGTGTTTGAAGTCAATGTTGGCACATCTGGCGTTGTGACTTTCCAATACGATCACCACTACCTGATAACATGTCGGTACAGCACGATAGATGAGTTTTTAGAAGCAAGCTTCTTACCTCTACACAGTGTAAGCAACGTTGGTTCAGGTGAGTGGTGAAAAAAGAATAGAAAAAGGTTGGTAAATCTTCCAACTAGTTTAGACGTGCAATGAATATTTGTTCCCGTTTGACCTTAGCAAACTAAGGTCTGGCCTCTGTCCAGATGTCACGTTCTGGTAAGTTAGTATTTTGACGTCGTAGGCAAGTGTATCTACCGGTCATGTCTGGTCAAGGTGATTTCCAGTCCGTACTGCGCAGTCACAGAACCCTAATGCTTATAAACTATAAACGGTCGGCTGTGCTATTACTCTGCCGTAGTAATTCCAAGTTGGTTTCTGTTTTTGATTAGATATAGAATAACTTGCATCAGTCGATGACCCGCTCCTTAGTATTGGAGTAGCCGAAGAAGTACACGAACACTATTTTTGACAAATAGTTGAACTATATGGAATATTGAACTGTATTGGAAAATTAAAATTAACAATACCCTTTCGAACTCCACAGATCTAGAATTTTGTAAAGGGAAACAAGGATCTAGAAAATTCTTACCTAAAATGAAAGTTCATACAATAAAATACCTGAAAATAGCAATGATTTGCTCTGTGATCAATTTTGTTGCCAGTTATCGGGTAAATAAAATCGTCATTTTGCTGCCGCGAGCGGCCATCTTTGTTTTCTAAAATGCAAGCGAGGCTATGACGTTAGATTAGACAAGGAGTGGAAGATGGCGGGAGTGGATGTCAAAGAGCGAGTCGTCTCTTGGGCTAGAAATCGAGTCTGATGGAACCATACGCCCGCTTATGCTTGAGCCACAACACGGAACGTCCTCAGAAGAAGAAGATGACTCGGAAACGGTCGAATCTGACGCTGACGGGACTATAAGATCGCGTGTTCGCAATCGGGACTGGTGAACCTTGCCAAGTTATGCCCACGGAAACCGAAAGTATTTGTTGCCATGAGATGGACGTTTTTGGGGACCGTTTGGACTTCGAATGTAGAAATTGAACGTTATAAATAACAACATTTTAATACAGACATTTACTTTACAGAATGTGCAAGCAAGTGATTTATGTCAGTTTACAAACAAGCGGCTAAAATGGTGGGCTATTGTCTTTCGCAGGAACGTCATACAAGTGCATTACTAGGCCCGAATATTTTAGACCCGATGATTCACGAACAGCACTTGTTGTCCTTCATCATGTTCGGAGCAATCGACTAGAATCTGAGACTAGAAGATCTGCGCAGAATGCGTCAGTGTATAAATATTACTTCGACGGCTTTCTCGATCAATTCCAGCGTGACGTAGAGGTTAACGTTTTACTGGAGCGCAGCATAGCTGAAAATGGCGGGAAGAGCCTTTAGGCCCGGTTCAGACGTCGTACTTCACATGAGCCGAATCGAACTCGAATTTAGGCCGGCTGAATTGATTCAGACGCCGATTTCAATTACAGCCGAACTAAATTCCATAGGAGATAAAAGTGCATTTCGATCAGCGCTGATACGTGCTGAACTCCCGTAAACATAGCAAACAGCAACCAAGCACGATCCAAAGCCATCTTTTGAAAAATATAAAATACAGAGGCAAACCGCATCAGCTATTTTCATGTAACAACTACAAGAAGGCAAGTGATAAATTGGTTCAGATGTCGTACGTCACATGAACTTAATTTTACAATACAATTTCAATTTCCAACCTTCTTGTATTCTTTGAAATACAACACAAATTGGGCAAACAGCCCAGTTGCAATTTTGCAGGTTAATTCTCAAATGCAATGTTCACACATAATTCAAACACAAGCACGAAAATTATGATGAATACACCTTGGCGTTTTTTTTGTCAGTGTTGCTACAGTCAACAGTGAGACAGTGAACCATTTGGGTCACCGCAAAAACCAGCCTTGTCTACCTTAATATAGGAAATTAACGATGCACTTATTAACACGATTTTAAGAAAATCGTATTAATTTAATGCATCTTAATTTACGTCGATGTTAATTTAAATCACACTATTTTACACCATTGTTATTTTACGAGCACCTTTATTTCAATAACAAAACCTCATCTGCTCCCGTATCAATTCACTATCTGCATGAATGCAGTTCTTCTTTAAGAACTTTCGACTTTTCGCATCGATCCACTTCCCAGAGTGGACAGAGGGATTTGCATAAAATATAGTTAGGAGCACGCTGTTTTCGAAAATTTTGCGTCAATTTGATGTATGTAAACCTTACTTTTGGAAAGTAAAATTTTCTTCGCGTCAACGTGCATCGTTAATTTCCTATATTAAATAATTCTACTTCTCAAACTCATTAATAATTCATCGAGCTAAAACAAAGAAAATCACAACCGTGAAGGAGGTTTTGATACCCGGTCTTAATTAGCATAGATTTTGACGATTTTACTTCTTGATTTTCTCCTTAGTTTTTGCTTCGATTGAGAAGATATACACTCCAGACAGTGTTTCATCGGCTAACCAAACACCTCGAATTTCGTCAAAAATACTCCGCTGCGCGTCGTATTTTCAACTCTCTTCTCGGTGTTTGGATATCCCGATGAAACACTGTCGCTCGTGTTTCATATATTACGTCATAACCTCTCATTCCTGATATCCAAAATGGCGGCCGCCTGTGTTCGAAAAGCGGTAATTTTGAACGATTTCCAAGCGCTCTAACTACAATTTAAGGCGGAGCTTCACCGAATGACAACTATTTTTGAACTCCTGTATACATGGACTTTTGTTCTAGGTAAAATATTTCTAGACCGTACTTTCCCTTTAATGTTATGTTTGCGTGTATGATGATCTGTATAGATAATGTATATGCGGGTATGTATTGACCACCTTGTACCCACCCTGTAAACAATAAATTTACTTATCTAATCCGCTCCAAGACATTTTTAGCTTTTTTAGTTTTTTTTCCCGTCAGGTTGCTAGCTGGTAACCTTTAATCTACACTATGATGAGTACAATGAATTTGGTGTTATTGCTGTTGTTTTTGTTGATAGATTGCTTGTTTAGGCTGATCCAAATGTTCTTGAATTTCCTTTCAGGTTATAACGACTTGACTTTTAATTTTTATTTGTACTTCTCTAATAACGTACTACTGACTACTTCTTATGTCATTGACTTGGAGTCTGCGTTATACGGAGAGCTGACAGTGGACGGCGCAGGCGTTGGGGCCCTAGATGTTCATTTTCTGCAACTCTATGCTTATGTAGATGAAGAAACTTACTGGCCTTTGATCTGGAATGGGTAAATAAACGCACATGTTGTAACAAGAATCTAATTTCACCTCGCATAGCAATACAAAATCAGACGTGTGTGCCATCATGAGAATAAGGGACCGTATAAACATCAGTGGAAACTGTCTTGATACCTGTACAAATTCTACCAGCTACTACAATATATTGCAAATTTAAATTATGTTGGCGAAACCACTCGCCATCCGTGTACACGGGTTCGTGAGCACTTCTTGTCGGACAAGTCTTCACGTGTTTACAGGCACCTGCAGTCATCTAGGGCCTGTCATGACTCTTGTGATACAGAATGTTTCACGATCTTAGACTCTGCCGCCTCAAAATTCAAAATTAAGACCAAAGCGGCATTCCAAATTAAGCGAGAAAGTCCTATGTTTAATCAGCAGTTGAGACATCTAGATTTGTCTCTTTCCTTTTAATTATGTTGTTCCTTTTGTCTTTTATTTTATTGTTATGCGCGTGCTATTTTTGTTTTCCGCGTATCTCGTATTTCATATTCAAATTGTAACGCAAGTTTTGACGCGTAATTTTGTAGTTAAAACCATGGATTATTAAACGTCGTTTAATAGTCCATGGTTAGACCATTGGGTTCCTCGTGGAACAAAGGGTGGAGCGTAATTTTGTAACGCATCTTAATTTAAAATTCAAATGTACAACCGTTAAAAGGTCATTTGCAACTGAAGATGACATCGGAATGTCGAAACATGTTTTGTAAATTAAAAATGTCGTTTCTTTATTGAGAGAAATTCTGTTCTCTGGTTAAAAATAGTTCAAAATCACGAGCTTTCGATTGCCAGTCTGTAAAATACAAGTAAGGACGTGGAAATATAAACGATAATAAAGTGTAAAGTAGAAACATCTCCTAATGAATTATTCATGTTCAATTCTCGTAAGTTGAGCATATATTTGCATTTTTGAGGACACTTTCGTAAACTTTTTACTGAAATTATCCTCCACTGAGATATACAGTGTGCAATGTTTTGGAGAAGCAATTTGTTCAGGACAAAATGCTACTATAGAATTGAGGATGTAATAGAAAAACGCTGTCTTTCCAGTTTTAAGATGTATCTTTTAGGGGTCGATTAAAGCGCGAGCCACACACAAATTCCTCTTCCTTATGGTATGGCAGGAGCATTGTGGGGCAATTTAGCAAATTTTCTTCATTCGCATATTCGCTTTCGCTGTCAAAGAATTAGGAATCCAACGTAGATATATTTGTTTTAGTTAATTCATTTTGCATTTCTGAGCTACAGTTCATTAACCGTAACAAATAACTGCTGTTTTGGTTCAAGATCATAACTGCAATTACTACCTGTGATAGTATTTTGTCAAACTGTTATTTACCTGTTTGCTTTGAAAGTTATTAATCTTTATAGCCAATCGAGCATTCTGAAATGTATGAGATAGTGTTTAGTTAAGACGTTTTGATAACTTTACGTAATCGCTTAGAATTGTGTTTTCGGCTTAAATAGTCCTGCCTTGTGAAATATTCTTTGGTTACGTTATGTTTCTGGTGACATTCTTGGATTAAAACGCTATTGTTGGTCCCTGAGTGCTGTTGATGTCTCTGAAGATGAATCCCGGTATCCAAGCAGCAAGAGAGTTTCCCCAGGTTTTTACAGAAGTGCTTTCCGAGGCCAAAAACATATTATATAATCACAAAGGAAATTTGGAAAATTTGGTTTAATAATATAAAACGACCGGAGATACATTACATACTCTATATTTCACAGCTAAATAACTCCTTGATATCAGTAATATTACACTGTCTACGGGCTGAAGACAAAATAATGTTTCAACACAGAACTCGAATTCTGCCCCTCTCTTCGAAATGGGTGTCCTCACCGCTTGAACATTGTGCTGTGCTCTTAGGCCAGACACTTAACTCTCACAGTGCCTCTCTCCACCCGGGTGTATGAATGGGTACCGGCGAACTTAGTGCAGGGGGTAACCCTGCGATGGACTAGCATTCCATCCATTGGGGAGTAGAAATACTCCTAGTCGCTTCATGCTACCGAAACCGGGATAAGCTCCGGCCTGATGGGCCAAATGGCTCATCAATAAAAAGGCTTTTCAGTACACTAATACCTTTCCTTTTGACACTCAGGTGTTCGGAAGACGATAATATAATAACTGGTCTGACGTGTGACGACGATAAAAACGAGGTAGTTGATTTCCTGGCTTTCCGTTTCACTGGTCAAGCAGACGTTTCCTTGGTTACATTTTACGTCGTGGCCACCGTTTGCCTGCCCGATGAGCCTAACAATCAGTGCGATCAGGGCTGCGCTTCTTGTGGCTCCGATTTCCGAAAAAGACGCTCGCTGGATGTCAAGAGAGCCGTGGAAACTACGTACTATCTGCAGGTTGGGCCTTTCAAATTTGGCAATGTCGACAAACGGAATCAAAAAGGTCTGTATCTATTGCGATAACGTTCACTAATGTTCCTTTTAATCAATGGACTGCTAACCACTCGTGACGTCATTCACTTTTCCCGACAGAACAATCAGCTGCGGGTTCCTGTGCTCCAGTCAGCTGATAAATTAATAAAAAAAAAAATTAAAAAATTAAACTTTGCCCTACGTTCAAGTGAAAATGCCAAAGGCCACTAAAATACGAACAAATCTGCAACGAAAGAAGGCGAAGAATTCGAATGCTAAAAAAAGGAGTCTTTTTTCGTTCAAAACCTCAAATTGTAAGCTTTCCACACATGGCTAAACCGTGAAAAGAAAAAACTGTCTCGAAGTGGAAAAAAATTTCTTAAATTCCTTTTAATTTTGTGCTCAAACGTAATCTTTTCTTTAGCAGCCATGATTATATTCATGTATATGTATATTCGACATTTTACGAAGTCTAAATGTTCCACTCTGACGAAAACATAGATAATGAAGTAGTCTGTACGAGAACAAAATGCTGTTCACTATTTTCAAATATCTCTTTTCGTTCCAGAGATATTCACGCTTTTAACATATGCAAATTAGCCAAAGGTGACGTCATAAACTACTGAACCGAATTTTGATCAAATATGATGAATCATTATATCCCAGCCAATTTGCTTAATTCTTTCAGGTAATTCTACTAAATGTGCTCCACAATATCAGATTGACATTTTGTCATTAGCAACATACTGGGTTCAAGACCTCAATATTAAAGACTTTTCTGGTCACTTTCAGCGTTCCATATTGATATTTGCCAATGGTGCCTTATCTAGATGATCCAGCAAGCATATAAATACGTTAGGTCGAGTTCATGTTGATGTTTAATGCTTTTGAAGTTGAAAATCACTAAAATATTGAAATCAGGTTGTACGGGACTGGAAAAGAGTTGGTTGCCATGGGAACGGAAATTTTCATAGCCGTAGGGTGTGTTGCATGTAGAACCATTAGACTACCAAGTTTCAATAGTTTCTGCTACAAATTGACCGAGATAGCTATACACGTGATGTAATATTTGGTTTAGTGTGTGACGTCATCAGTCAGCTCGCTTGCATATTTTACACATTTTTCAAAGATCAATATCTCCGGAACCAACGCAGATGTTTGCAAATGGTAAACGGCGTTTTTTGATCCTTCGTGGAATTCAATGTGATAAAATTTAAAATTTAAGCTGGGGTAAAAATTCCGTCATAATAGAACTTGTTTGTTTTTTTCTTCGTTTTATTTTGTGTCCCCAAATAATTAAAATTTGTATGGGATGTTCCCTGCCCATCCATCTATCTACCTTACCTACCGACCGACCTACCTATCTTACATGGCAGTTACTTTTTATTGTTTTATCAGATGCTGACGATGTTGACAAGAGTGAAAGCTCGACTTTCCCTACCTATTTGATCGCCATTCTGGTGGTCAGCGGTGTCGCGGCCATTGCTATCGTCAGCGCCGCCGTGGTCATTGTGTTTCGCAAGCGCCGTCGCAATGCCACACTCACAGAGTCAAGCGAGACCAGTGAAAGTAGCACAGGCGTTGTTTAGGACCTGCTTCAGAGTATATCACGCCCGTGAAATACCTACGGCACCATTAGCAGTGTAGTTAAAACTGAGAAGAACTAGCTTCCCAATGTCAGTGAAGTCTCTATTTACTCAAGAGACATGCAAGGCATGTTTTTTTTTTTGCTTTTTAAAGGTAGTTAATTAGTCACGAAAAAGCATGTAATCAACAACTCCCGCTGCTTTGAAGCACGCAACTGAGTCATTTTGCAGCACTTGAAATGTTATTTTTTTAGATTGAAAACAAAGATTCAAGATAGTACTGACTGAGTACCTCGTGACAAAAATTGTATGAGACAATAAAGATTACTGATGAAGGAACAGGGGTGGCTAACTGTGGACCACTGAAAGGAGCAACATCACGGTTTGCGCATCTTGAAAAGTTTAGCCTAAATTTTTCAAGTTCTTCTTTTTTATATCTATGTCAATCTTCTCCATCCTTAACCATCCTTATTTCTTCAGTTGTGGTTCAGTATTATCTCTTTAGTGTTTTTCTATCTTAGTAAACTATTAGTTTTAGGCTTCCTTCAATGCATTTTGTACGCGGCTAAAATTAACTCAAAATACCATGACTGTGGACCACTTAATTGGATTTGCAGACCCAGGCAAACTCCCGTGGGTTTTTGCGTATTGGATGCCAAGCATGTGTAAAGACGCAGAAACAGTTTGTAAGGAACTTATATAGTTTTTCCCGTACTTTTCTCTTGATAAGATACATTTTGTAGTTAATAGTAAGGGAAATAGTAAGTGAAGTTTTATGGAAGAAGTTTCAAATCAGTTGTCACTAAGCTTGCGTTTTATATATTTGTTAACGTAAGCTTCTGAATGCTCTTGGTATGATTATTTCATTATTTCTCACTCGCACTGTAACGGCCAGCAGCACCAAAGGACGAAATAAAATTGTGTCTTTCAGATCTTTGTGTCTCCTCTACTCAACCTCGTTCCCAGGGTCTCTCATCTCTCCAGGCGGTAAGATGAGAGACCCTGGGAACGAGATTGTCCTCTACTAACTATGTTCAGATACTATTCGAACATGTGTTAATTGTCTTTGCCTCGGATTAGACCGGGTTAGGAGAATCTAACACAACTAATACTCCTTGAAAACAAAATGAACGCAGTAAACTTAAGTTCGCAACAGAAGCGGCTAAGAACAATGAAAGAAGAATCAGCCATGCCTTATGTAAATTCTCTTGAATCCTAGCTCTAATAGGTCATTTCCGAATTACCTTGTGCCTCTGTTTCAAAACGAGTCCCTGTGTTAAACCTTTCACATGAAAACGAGTTTGATTTGCATAAAAATTGAACCTGTACGGAAAACACATTTTCATATGAATGAATTCGCACGAAGACTCCTCGTTTTGACACAGAGCTGGATCATAACCTCTTGCACAGAGGCAAAAGGCAGCTCAGAATGACGGTCTTGGTCTGTTCCAAAGTGTAGCATCTTTTATAAGCTTGTAGGCTTGTAAGCACAAGTCGTCATAGTGCCGGCCTAGCTGTTATATATGTTGTGCTTATTAAATTCTACCCGGCGGCTTTTTCATTATATGCGTTCCATGCTGCATTCAGATATAGACGATGATTTCTTCCTTTTATGTCACGTTCATTAGATTCTACGCGGTAATGTTTTCATTATATGAGGTAGTTATTTCGTTACTCCTGGTATATAGACGGTGCCTTTCTTGTTATTTGTGGAGGATTTCTTCCCGTTATACGCGGTGCTTTTTTTTCAGTCAGCACACAGTTGAGCCTCTCCACAAGGTCCACTTTGGGGACAGAGGAAACAACGACAACAACAAGTTTATTTCTCTCTTACTTTGCCTAGTTAAATACACTTATTAGATATAAAGATAAAATAGGAGAGCACTGGCTGCCTAGAATAACTGCAAAGTTAATAATGATAGGCAGCCACTGTTATACATGTATTTACTACTAGTTTAGGTCGACACACAATAGACAAACACAAGACAACACAAAACGTATAGGGGATATAATATATTAATTAAAAAATCATTAAATTGGGAGAGGTACGAAGAAGAAAAAAGAAAAGTCGAGAACAACAGCAAATAACCCCTAGTATCTTTTAGGATATTGGTCCTTCAATCGTTTTTTGAAGATTGATGTAGAAGATGATAATTTTACATTATCATCAATAGTATTCCAGACAGATGGACCTTGAAAACGGATATTAAATTTGTCATAATTGATTCTAGCGTAAGGAAGATAGTAAGAGTGTTTCGCTGCAAACCTAGTATTATAATCATGTACGCTTCTTACCTTGGTAAAAAAAATGGAACGCAGCCGGCAGCACATGATTCTGAAATTTGTACATAAAAATCGCAATTTGAAATAAAGCAATATCAAAAAACTTACTTAATCCAAGGGATTTAAATAATGGACTAAATAATGGATTCAAATAATAGCCGCTGTGGAGAGGTGAGCGTGGTGGGAGGGTGGGTGCATGAAACCTGTTTCTTTTTTTCGGGGATGCAGCATTTTAATTTTTAAAAAATGCTCGTTTATATAAGCAGGAGTGCGAAACACGTACGTAACGTAATCACGATATATCAGCAAAACAGAAACAGATCGAGACTAACGAGGCGCGTGATTTTACGGGTCAAGTTCCGAGATCTTTTACAATAAAAAAGGAGGTTCTGTATACACCGTCAGTCGTTGATTGACTGACCGTTGTCGAGAGGTCATTTTGGAAGTTCGGACCTGTGGCCGTTGCCCCTCCTATTTTGTAGAGTAGGTGCGATATTCAGACGTTATGTTTGGATTCTAGTCATCTGACCCACCCTGAGTGCAGGTGAACGAATTTTAAGTCACACGATCACGCATGTAGCAGCGTTTATATTTCATTACTATTTGCCTAGATCTTACTATGGCTGGCAGAGGATTATTTTTTCAAAGGGCTGAGAGATTGCCGCGCTGGTACCTCTTAGGATCGTTAGGGGCTCTTTTCAAAATTCTCGACGAGCCTTTTCGTGTTTAAGAGTGCGCTAAGAATCATGGGTAAATGTAACTTCTACTGAGGATTGCGTGACGTTGAGGGCGCTGAGGTAGCGAGAGGAGGAGACGGCTGAAATTCAGGCTAGCGCTGAGGGCGCTGCGAATTATGAGTAAACACAGCCGTCGTCATCTTTTTTCCCTTTAGAGGATTGCGTGACGTGTGTCAGCAGTTGGCCAGCTGTATCTGTCGCTGTAAGTTGATACGTCATGTAACTAATGCAGCGAAGACAACGTAATGTCGTCCGAGATCTGAGCCACGAAGTGATCAATTTTTCGCTTGTCTTCAGATATGTTGACTTGTGCAAGGTTGAGAAGCAAAGTTCTTTTCAGTCCGCTGTCCTCAGCGTACCAGGTAAGATTATGTGGTCGATTTTAGTAGTAGAAAGACAGGCTAATCCGAGACGTGAGGTTTCACACGGACCGATTTCAACACATTGTCTATACACTGCAAAGACATCCGCAAGCGATTTCGCTGTTTCAATATAAAGTATTTTGGTTTAACTTCTAAGAGACGTAATAGATTGCCTATAATATTGCTCTGAAACAAATATAATCAGTGATGACTGTCAAGCCTTGTGGCTTGAGATTGCCATAATTTTTTATGACAAGCTTATAATTAACTTATTTAAAAATGAGCTTTTATTTTTTTTCTTGGGGACCTTCTGATTACATCTAAAAAACAGTTTCAATGACTTGGTTATGACTTGTTTCAGTCCCAAGCTTGAAATCCCTCGAAGACGGGGAGGGGAGATAGGTGTGAGCCTGTGGCAGCTGGCAGGGAGAGGTTAGGGTGAATGGATGGCGATAGGCTACATTTTCTGTTTTTTTTTTTCCAAACTGTCTTTTGCCTCTGTGTGAAAGCGAGTCTTCCTACAAAACCATTCATATGAAAAATGTGTTTCGCCTCACAGATTCATTTTGTGCAAAAGAAACTCATTTTCATGCGAAAGGTTCTGCTCGCAGACTTGTTTTGAACATAGGCACGCAAGGCGTGCAAGAATTATTTTTTATGAAGTCTCAGAGATAGGAGCATTCATGGAGCTGTTTACAGTAATGATTTGGATAATTTGACAAGTCGTTTTAGTTGCGATTTACAGCAAGAGAGAAACTGGGAATTTATGATACATATGGTAAGATAACTAATTAGTAAGCCATAAAATGTTTGACTGAACCAACTACAGTGATCTGACGCGTCTCCAGATTCTTATTTTCTAACAGGCAATTTGATTCGTTCTTTGATACAATCCACACTGTGATTGGTGTGACACACGCACATGCATAACTCCCCACCACTCACCAATCTCATAGCCCTTTCAAACCCCAAGAGGAATTTTTGCTAAAAAATACTCAAGTTAAGAGACATATTCACATTTTTTATGAGTCGTAAGTTTATGCTTTTTACACAACAACACTACTTCACCGAAAATAGAAAGAATGAGGGGAAAAAACCTCGCTGATTTATTGAAAGTCTGGACAGTTCTCATACTTTTTACCTTTAAAATACTGGATTGAACTGAATGTCATAAAAAACTATAAACTGCTACTGCAGAGATGCAAAAACAGTTTAGAAATGAAAACTTCTTTTTTTGTTTTAAAATATCCTGGAAACAATAGCCGACAACTCGTAAGCTCTAATTGAATTTACCTCCATATGAAAAACAAAAGTGTCAAGTTACCATAATTTTATAACTAAAAATAGCTAACATCTTGTGTGAACAATTTACATGTACTCCCATATGAAAAACAAAAGTGTCAAGTTACCATTTGTAACTAAAAATAGCAAGAATCTTGTGGGAACATGTGCTGACGATTTGTTAGCTCTAATTGAATTTACTCCCTTGTGAAAAACAACAGTGTCAAATTACCCTTTGTAACTAATTAATAAAAATATCTTGTTATATTTGCATGCAACAATTAATGTTAGCTGCACTTACGATTGTAAACCTTAGAACTGTCTCAAATTTAAATAGTCTCGTCCCCTCTAAAACATGTCCTAAGAACTAGAAGTTACGATTCGTGAGCTCTAATATTGAATTTACTCTTTGTGAAAAACAGAAGTTACCTTTGTAACTAAAAATAAATATCTGGTGCCATTTTCATTCCTCTAACTCACAATGCAAACTGCTTCAAAACTCAAGAGTCATCTTGTTCATAGCTAAAATCCTTAGCCTAACCCATAGAAAATGAAGAAGGCCAATACTTCCTCCTCTTTTATAGAAGCATAAATATGGCCGTTCTGAACTGTATCGGGGTCAGATCTTCTCACATGTATACCATTTACCTTTACAACAGGAAATTTGATTGGTGTTAAGTAGTAGATCCAATCTGATTGGTGTGACATACATACATCTCTCACTGATCCACTCACTGAACCACCCGTCCATAACATACCCGACGCGCCAACTAAGAGGTATTTTTTTACAAACAAATAACTCAAAAATGGGAGACATAGGAAATTACCTAACTGGAATGACCCCTTTCTTTATCTGTTGTGAGGAAAGACCTCCTATTCTGCTTTCAGACCTTAAAGTAGAAAATAAAGCCTATGCAAAGGCATTAAGATGTTGCAATATCTTTTGAATCACCTCACAATTTTCTTAATTTTTGACAAAAACTATGTAACTTTGCTTTTTCACCGTTCATTTCACTATTCTAGCTAAGTTCAAATTATACAATGCAGCTTTTACAGTACAAGCATCTAGGATATAAATCAGACCAGTTTTTAAATCCCCCTAAGCCCTGATGCTACATGTAACATAAAAATTCTCCGTAATGGTCAAAACATCCCTTGAAGTACTAGTTAAGAGAATTGCCTCAGCTATCAAAACACTTTCCTGACATTACAGGGAGAATGTTGTTTTTGATCTTTCTTGAGGTTTGCAGGTATTTGGATGGGTTACGGAGATAGTTTTCAAGTTCTTTTAGGCTATGAGCCCAGATAAATGTAAAGATCTACCTCTTTAAATTTAAAAGCTGCATGTTTATTTTAAAGGTTATAGGACAACGTTTTGTTCATGGGGAGCCACTGCATCCTGAATGGAGCGAACTGGCAAAGAAACAGTTGAAAGGAGCAGATCCAGAAGAGAAACTAACATGGCACACCCCTGAGGTAGTGTATTAAACTAACTATGTACACTGAAAATAAGCTCTTCTAGCTCACAATTAATTCAGTCTTTTACAATGCTAAAGGACAAAGTCGATAAATAATAAGAGACAGAATTACTATTCTTGGTAATATTCTTGGCAAATAAATCACATGTCTACTTAATCAAAGATCACATATTTGCAACCTACATTATACTAAGTAAACATATATTAATGCAAATACTGTTTTCTTTCTTGAGATGGTAATTTTTATATCTACTCTGCTTTAAACCTGATAGTTTTCCTGATGAGAGCCCAATCATTCTAAGGCAATGATGCTGGATTACCATATTGGGTGCTGACTTTTGAGTTTGTGAATGAAGGCATTAAGTGTGTGACTATTAAAGTGAAAGCTATGTTGCAAGGTGTACTTTAAATCATGGGATTGTTAGTTACAATAGAAAATTTCCACATGATATTTGCATTCAGTTTCAAAGTTGAGAGCTTTTGAATTGGGAGCATCTAAGGTAAATAAGCACACCATTTACCATTATATGTAATCTGTTACTAAAAGTGTTATATTACATTGAATGTTTCTCAGGGTATCGACATCAAACCTGTATACACCAAGACTGACACTCAGCATGCTGAAGAGGAGATACCAGGAAAGTTTCCATTTACTAGGGGACCCTACCCTACAATGTACACAAATCGACCTTGGACTATCCGCCAGGTTAGTGCTCAATAAGGGAGTTAAATGTGGAAACAATCGCCAATTCCCTGTCTTCAAGGAATCATGCTAGTTGTATTCATCTTGGACTGGATATTTGTTTTAATGAATACAACTACCACGACTCCCTGCAGTTGCATCTCATTAAGGGAATTTACCATATTTGCATGGTAAAATAGATACATACAAGTGGGTCATTTCATTTTAGTTTTCACTTTTATATTGTATATTTTGAAGACGCAAAATATGTTCTGGATAGGCTAGCAGATAGCCTTTGATGAGCAAGAAATCACCACTGGCTGAAATTTTGCTAGAAAATGAAGACTTGCGGTAATTTTGAAGATCGGCCACAAAAAGCCAGTTATTCTTGTTGATGTACCCATCTAGCTTTCTCCTCCCATCAGTGGATGAGGGTTGTTTACTAATGCCAATTAATTACTCGTAACATGTGACTTGTTGTTATTTTGTAGTATGCAGGTTTCAGTACTGTTGAGGAGAGCAACAAGTTTTACCGCGACAACATCAAGGCTGGTCAGCAGGGACTCAGTGTTGCATTTGATTTGGCCACACATCGAGGGTGAGCATGCCATTATGAATGCAATGAGAGATAAGATAAGAGGACTATGCCAAACAAAAGAATATACCATATGACAGTTATGTAATTATGGATAAATGCATAGTGTGGATCGATGATGGTTTCAGACAAGTTCAAATTAGACATTATCAATTCCATTTATTGCAGGTATGACTCAGACAACCCAAGAGTTCATGGTGATGTTGGAATGGCTGGTGTTGCTGTGGATTCAGTGGAAGACATGAAGGTATATTTTATTTGCTTTATTTATAATTATTTCTTAGCCTGATAGAATAAAAGATTTACCCAGTGTTTGTACAGGTACATGTATGTGGCTGGGACCAGGCATGACTAAGTGTCTGTCCATGGGCACTGTCTGCCTGTGGGAGATGTCAATCAGCGCAGGTTCAAACAGTGGAAAGAAGAGAGAAGGCACATGTAGAACTGATCAGCAAGGTGTTTTACAGTAAAACAAAATCTGCTGTAGCCTGTACAAATGACAAAGAATATGGAAGAGCTGTGCTGAAAAACCTGTTTTAAGAAAGATTATTGGCAGGGTATTCTTTTTTGAGGCTAGAGGCAAGATGCTCCTATGGGATAGTATACAGCCAACCTCATGGTCGGAAAAATGTTGGCCTCTGATACTTTCAGGAATAAATCGGGCTCTTTAGAAAGACTTATTTTGCATGCATGATATACTTCTAGTAACTTTTTTTTCTTCCCCTTGTAACTAGATGTTGTTTGATGGCATCCCTCTGGATAAGATGTCAGTTTCTATGACAATGAATGGTGCTGTTTTACCAGTCTTAGCAATGTACATTGTGGCAGCAGAGGAACAGGTAAAGTGCATGGGTATAACCAGAGCACTCAGAGAAAACCCTCCGAGCAAGGCAAGAACCAGCGACAAACTTAACCCACATATGGCATCAGGCCAGAATTGACCCCTGGCGACATTGGTGGGAAGCAAGAGCTCTTACCACTGGGCCATTGCTGATCCTACCTAGTGTATATATAAACAGTAACCGGTGAATTATACCTCTTTATATACATAGCATAAAAGGTAAAGTCTGCATAAGAGCCGAGTGGCCCATCAGGCCAGAGCTTATTCCAGTTTCTATAACATGAAGGGACTAGGAGCATTTCTACTCCCCCCTGGGAGTCCATTGCAGGGTACCCCCTCCCCTAGCATTAAATTTGCTGCTACCCATTTATACACCTGGGTGGAGAGAGGCATTGTGAGAGTAAAGTGTCTTTTCCCAAGAACACAGCACAATTTACCTGGCCAGGGCCAAAACCTGTACTGCTTGACCGAACACAAGCATAATAACCATGAGACCATTGCACCTCCACTTCTTTACAGTTGATGATTTTCTTTCTTCTCGTCACCTGCATGCAAGTCAGCGTTTTTGAAATTGTAAGGAGAAATGTAACATTGATTACTTTTGACTCCGCTTTCAGGGAGTAAAACAAGAGCAGCTATCAGGGACCATTCAGAATGACATCCTGAAGGAATTTATGGTGCGCAACACCTACATCTTTCCACCTGAGCCATCCATGAAGATCATTGGTGACATCTTCTCCTACACTTCGCAGGTGATCTTTGATAAAGTAGCTTTTGCAAAAGTTGTATACTGATTTTGTATCGGCTAAGCACCAGACGATATTCCGCGCGATTTCGCAGGATAATTGTTAAGTGTCAACATAAACAAAGCTAACGGTTGCAGTCAGAAATAAATTCCAAGCTCAAAGTCCTTCCCAGAGTCCTTTGCGGTCATAGGTACAGCTGAAGTCCTGGCTCAAAGCTTGGGTTCATCCTGCTGTAGCCGTTAAGCATCTCCAGTTTAGAAAATCTGGCACTAAACCATGAGGCATTTTGGCAAGAAAACAGCTTTACATATTAGCAGGCCGTATAGTAGAATACTACTCACTAAATTGACCAATCATAGCACCCGTATTAACGGTCAGAGATAAAATAAATCAAGCTATGTTTATTGTCTTTTTGAAATCAGTCTCAGTTTACTATTTGTAGTCATTCTTCTGTGACTTCTTAACTTTTGTTTTGTTTTATTTTGTTTTTGTTGTATTTTGGTTTTCGGCTGTACGTGTAAGACCAGAACTTTTGTATGTTAGGTAATGACTTGATATTGAAAAAGCACAACCCATTTAAATTAAACCTTCAGTTGGTTGCAATACTGTAATTATGTTGGCAAGGGTGGTTTTTGCAGGGGGGACGTTTTCACTTGTGTGTGGAAAGAAATTCGTATTTGCTTTGGTTTTGCTTTACCACGGTACGCGATTGGCTTAAAAAAAACTCGCGCCTCTTTTTCATCCAATCAGAAGTAAGAACAAAACCAATCGTGGCTCGTTCGCACAATTTTTCCCGCGCTTTGCGTCAGCTACAAGCATTAACCCTGAGTTGTGATTGGTTCAGTGGATTGTCTGTGTTATTTGTGATTGGTCAAAGAATTTACTTTGGTTTTGGTTTTACGATAATCAATTGAAAACCGCCCTAACAGCGGAACGAACAACAATAACAACTACAACTAAAAGCAGAGCCTCTTTTAAACTGCTCCATCTCCTTGGTTGTTTTCAGAATATGCCAAAGTACAACAGCATCTCAATCTCTGGTTACCACATGCAGGAAGCAGGAGCAGACGCGGTACTGGAAATGGCGTTCACTTTAGCTGATGGTCTAGAATACTGCAGAACAGGTAAATCATACTGAGGTGGACTGGCACCCAAATAAAACGTGTGTAATAAAACGTATCTTCTTTCACTCGTAACTTTAAACGAGGCAGCTCTGCATTTTGGATTGATGACTAAAACATTTCCTCCCGAGATATCTTCCGAATATTAGCCAGAATTTTAGCGAGATGCGTGAATTCTAGAGCTATTCAGCATGCGGTGTTTCGCCAAACGACCTCACGGTAAAATACAGACTAATTTCCAGTCAGATCCTTCTCAGGTCTAACCTCCCAACCCCTCACAGGACTTTTGCCGGATTGCTTCAGTATATTGAAGGATAATTCGCTGCTTTGGCGCCCATTTATAATCCTGGGTGGAAAGACACTGAGAGTAGAGTGTCTTTGTTTTACGCCAGAACTCAACGCAATTGTCCCGCCCTTGACCAAAACCTCAAACCAGGGACCCCTTTTTTGAAAGCCCCCGAAACTTTTCGGGCCTGCAAATCCATTTTAAGTAAATCTGTCTGTATCTAAAAGCAGAAAGGTGTACACGCCTGAAACGTCTAGTATGAAAAGAACTTCTGTTCATATTAAGAATATGTGAATAAAACAGCTCTGTAATCGGGATCTTCGAGAAACAGGTCCCCAGGAACACTCGATCGAGAGTTCAACGCACCAAACCGTTCTGCCGCCATCTCTTAGACATGTTATTATCTTCCCCTCTTTCACTTCAGGTCTTAAAGCTGGACTCAATATCGACAGCTTTGCACCTCGCCTGTCGTTCTTCTGGGGAATTGGAATGAATTTCTACATGGAGATAGCAAAGATGAGAGCTGCGCGCAGACTGTGGGCCAGTCAGATTGAGAAGAACTTCAAGCCAAAGAACATGAAGTCATGTATGTTGAGGACACATTCACAGACTTCCGGCTGGTCTCTGACTGAACAGGTAATGAATTCAACGCATCCAACACTCATTCAGTCACAAGTATGGAAACCGCACAACATTTTTTTTTTGGCCAAATAATGGAAAGGATTTACACCAGAGAATGCGCATTAGCAGACTTGAAGTTTGAGCTACATCACGGTTTTCGCATCTTGAAAAGTTTAACCTAAATTTTTCAAGTTCGTGGTTTGTAATCCGTGCTAATCTTCTCCATCCTTAACCATCCTTGTTTCTTTATGGTTTATTAATATCTCTTTATTGTTTTTCTATCTTAGTAAAGTATTATTTTCAGGTTTCCTTCAGTTTAAAGGTAACTGTGCATGGGGCCAAAGTAACTAAAAATATCATGACTGAGCTCCTTTTATGTCACCATTAGACGCACTTCTATGATTGTTCAAAGCGCAGCTCTTCTTAACAAATTTTCGTCAAGAATAGTGAAACACAGTGCGCTTAGCGTTTTCTATAGAGGAACTAAGTTGGTGTTATCGTTCAACAAATAAATATATTTTGTTCAAAATCAGTCGATCAACCAAAAGAGATGTCGTTTGCCAACATAAGCCCACTCGCGCGGTTGTTAAAGAAAGAAATGTACTGATAAACGACTAAAGGTATTCCTTAATTTCCACTCCGAAAGGATTTCCACCCATGTCTACTTTGAGATTGAAATCCGTCTGCGTTTATAGGTTACTGACCCAATTAATACCGCCATCTGGTTAGCTCAGTTGGTAGAGCGCCAGTCTACTGTGGGTTCGAGCCCCAGACCGGACACTTAGGGTCTTAAAATAACTAAGGAGAATGTGCTGCCTTTGTAATTTCATCTGCAAATGGTTAGACGTTCAAGTCTTCTCGGATAAGGACTATAAACCGGACGCCCCGTCTCCTGCATCTTCAGTGTTACATGGTTATCATGTAGCACGTTAAAGAACCTACACACTTATCGAAATTTGTAGGGAACGTCGTTCCCGGTGTTGTGGTCTGGCCTTGTCTCATGGGCTGGTGCTTCACATAGGGTTAACCTCATTGCACCTTTCCCCCCCTGGACAGAATTGTCCAAGAAAATGACTATCCAATTAACTGGAAATCTCGTCATGAAATTTTCTTTCGATAATTTCAGCGAGTAACATTTCATCGCTTTAAATTTCACTTCAGGATCCATACAACAACATCGTCCGTACGACAATCGAAGCCATGGCAGCGGTGTTTGGTGGAACCCAGTCCCTGCACACCAACTCGTTTGACGAGGCCCTGGCACTACCGACTCCTTTCAGTGCAAGGATTGCTCGTAACACGCAGATCATACTACAGGAGGAGTCTGGCATTCCTAATGTAAGTGACGAACGATGCTCGAGCCGAAAACCTCAATTCTCCTTACTGGTTGTCAAACGTTTCTTTTAATGTTGGTTTGAGAATTTCATTGTTCATAAAAGCAGTTTGCCGTTCATGTTCTTTCTTTTCGCTGTAGACAAGGTGTGGCAAAATAAAGTACCAGCTCAATGAAATGTGGTTTATTTCCTTAGGTTGCAGACCCGTGGGGCGGTTCATACATGATGGAATGTCTCACAGACGAGATATACGAAAAGGGTTTGAGTGTTATCAATGAGGTAGGAATACTGCACAAGCATAAAATTATGCAGTGGATTCGGATTCTTCAAACTTCCAAGAGAAACGTAAATTGGTGTGAAAAATCGGGTAGTTCGAGTTCGGGAATAAAATTACAGTGTTCGACCTCGTTTGAACAAACGAGGGCTCGAGAAATCGGGTTTTAACTTCATAATGTTCCTTAGCATAGAAGCTAAAAATTTCATGAGCTCTGTTTTAGTGCCTTTAGTTTGCTACATGGTCATAACACGGAATAAGTATAATTGCAAATGCTGTTTGTTTACTTATGCAGTAGATCAGAGAATTTTGACTCGGCCTAGTGACCGATAACAACGAACCAATGAAACTAAAAAGGATGTCATATTCGAAGAACGTGCTCAACGTTGTAATTATTTACTTCTGAATGATCTCTTTGCTGATATAAGAAGCAGAAACGTTGCCATTTTGTGTGCATAATTATGAAAACTGGGATCAAAATTTGTGAACTTTGGCAAAATGTTTGGCATATTTCGCGGACAAAACTGGGAGCAGTGCTGACAGCATAATATGCCATATTATATTTCTGGAGGTTCATCGTTGCTTCTTGCAGACCCGAGCAACACCTTTTGTATTTTAGGTGGAAGAGTTGGGAGGCATGGCCAAAGCAGTCGCCGCGGGAATGCCAAAACTGAGGATCGAGGAATGCGCAGCAAGACGACAGGCCAGGATCGACTCAGGGTCAGGTTAGAAATATCCTGGGAATAAATATGTACTTTGAAATCTAAACTGCGCAGGGAAAGAAGCAGAATTAACCTGATGAAAGTTTGAAGAGGTTGCTGTTATGGGGCAGTAGGGGTGTAATATTGATCGTTGAAGAGAGGTTAAAGTAAGAGTGAATGTATGGACCCTCAAGGGTACGGGACGTTAGAAAGTTTACTAGTGTACCCTCCAGTCTTTACCCCCGCCGACAACAAATGTTGGAAGACGGTCACCGCATTTGACTGTAATTTGACCATTATGTGAACTCGTACAGGCGATTTGTGAGCCACAATCCTGTTTTCGTTCCTTCCTTAGAAACAATCGTTGGTGTTAACAAGTACCGATTGGCCAAAGAAGAAGCCATTGATGTGCTCGTTGTCGATAACACCAGAGTGCGAGAGCAACAGGTGCCATTTAGAAACATAAATCGATTGTCTTTAGGCTTTGCCGGTCTTCTAAGTGGTATCTTACTCTGTTTCAGCTGGAGAAAATAAAGCGAATTAGAGAGACCCGGAACCAGGACGAGGTAAAGTTTATGATGATTTGATTTTGTTAGTTAGGTTTAATTTTGGACATCGGCAACACCAAGCGACCACAACAACAACGACAACAACAACAACAACAGCAGTAGTGTCGTGATTCAAAAAAGGTCCTTTTCGCGCGATGCGAGGTTTAAAGCTTGACGGTCGAACTGTTTGTTGATTTGCAGTTTAATAGCTGAAAGCAACAACCTAAAACAAACAGCTAAAAACGATTGTCATTTTTCTCTAATTAATTGGCAAATGAGGTGTAATTAGAGAGTTAGAGTAGTTTTCAGTTGAGTGCGATAAAACTAAAACCAGTGATGACTCTGGCCAATCACAACGGACACAGACGATCCAGTGAATCAATCAAAACTCGGAACAAGTAAATGTAGCCGACGCTGAGCGCGGGAAAACGTGTGCGAACGAGTCACGTGGTTTTGGTTTTACTTCTGATTGGATGAAAAAGTGGCGCGAGTTTTTTAAGCCAATCCAAAAGCAAAGAAAATGCGAATTACTTATGGCTATTAAGTGAAAACCGCTCAGATTACTAAACGAACCTGTACTTCCTTGAAGGTCAATCTGGCGATGGATGCCATCTCTGAGTGCTGCAAAACAGGACAAGGGAATCTTTTAGACCTTGCTGTTAAGGTACAGCGTCAGGTTACGTTTCTCAGGGTGATTAATCGATCAAGTTCTCCCAGCTAGTAATTTTCTTGTCCTTTCCTTGTTGTTTTTCAGGCTTCCAGGGTTCGTTGCACAGTTGGTGAGATAACCGAAGCAATGGAAAGGGTGGGTGATGACTATGAAATAATTTGTTTGCTGTCAAAATGATATCTTTCTTTTTCACGTGGCCAAAACGTTGCAGGCTATTTGACACTCTAGGGCCATATAGCGCATTGCTCTCGCCGGTAATACGAAATAATTGATTGATTTATTTTTTTTAAAGGTTGTTGGAAGACATGTCGCCAGTGATCGCATGGTCAGCGGTGCCTATAAAACAGAGTTTGGGGATTCGGACGAGATTAGCCAGTGCATGAAGAAAGTTAATGTGAGTCACTTTGGATGTCACCCACCCGATGGAGTGTGTCGCAGCTGAAACGTTTCGCTGAAGGCCACTCTCGGTGAATCAATGGAAGTGGCAAATTTGTTTAGTTTCCTGTGTCTTTCAACTCTCAGAGACCTAGTAAGAGTGTTGTATTGATAGCCTTAGGACAGAAAACCGGCTTGGAAACCAGTACAAATCTATGATATACTTTCTCAAGAATAGTATGGAAGTTATGCAGTTATTGCCATGGCCTTATCACGATATGGACACTTCTTATTACAATCACGCTCTTTAAAAAGCAATAAACTTTCTAAGTGGGCGTTGCTCTTGCGAGGAGAATCTCCCGCTAAAGGTAAGCGCATCGTGTAATCATACTTGTGTAATCTTTCGTACCCAGGCTTTTGTGGAACAGGAAGGCCGCCGTCCTAGGATCCTGGTGGCGAAAATGGGCCAAGATGGACACGATAGAGGTGCTAAGGTGATCGCTACAGGATTCGCTGATCTTGGATTTGATGTTGACATTGGACCACTTTTCCAGGTTGGTTATCAGCCTCTAAATTCCCCTCACATTGTCAGACCATTGCAACGCAAACAGGTGATGAAAATATAGAAAATCACGAACTTGGAGATATCGCCTTCGTGTATTGTCCAATTGTCAGAACTCTCATTAAAAAAAATGTACAGCAGTCGAATGAGAGAACTGATATTTGAATCAATCAAAAGTTCGATTGAAAGAGCGCCCCTTTAATTAAATAACAAGTGATCACTACTTCTACGTTAGACGATTAACCAGGTAGGACTTTGAACCAAAATATTCAAATTTTGTCGGTGACAGAATAGACCAATTTCGATATATTAAAATTCAGCTTAAAACAATAGACCTCAGAACGAGGCTCTGGGAAATAAATACAGAGTTTGTGGGGTTTATTCCCCAAAGCCTCGTGCTGAGGTCTGTTTTGTTACGCAGAATTTTAATATATCGAAATTGGTCTATTGAGCTATTTTCGAGGAAAGAAATCATGTAATTTTTTCTGCCCAGACTCCCATGGAAGTTGCGCAGCAGGCGGTGGACGCGGATGTACACGTTGTGGGAATTAGTTCCCAGGCTGCAGGACACAAAACTCTTCTTCCTGAGTTGATAGCACAGATGAAGTCAATGGGAAGAGGGTAAGCTTTGACCTGAATGTTCATCAACGAGGGATGTACTTTAGGAAAATTCATAGTTTGATGTAAGCTTATTTACTGAGTAGGAGGCCCAGACATTTTTGGTCGAGTTCGTGGCGTATGAATCAAGGGCAGCGAACCCCGGGCAATTGCTGGCCATATATCGTTTTATGGCAGGCATTTTAGTGTTACCAACCAACAAGAAAAGGCCTCATTTACACCAACCTATTCCGACGCTCTTTGTTGTTGTAGTGGGAAAGTGTGGAAAAGTGTTGGTGGATGCTCTGAACTGCGTGCGCTCAATGAATGGCTGAAAAATGCGGAGTCAGGCGTCTTTTAGTTTTTGACCCGGTTACGTCAACCCGTTAAGGCTTACGAAAGTCAGGTCGCAGTGCTTTCTACGGTGTTATCATGAATAGTAAGACGAACGGCTGGCTGCAGCGCATAATACAAGTAATGATTCAAACAAGAGAGACCGTGTATGGACACGTTTCCAAACCTTGAGAAGAAAGGCCATATTCGTATACTCGGTATTGGACTGGAACAGTTAACAAATTGACGTCAGTTTTTCATGCGTCTGTCCTGTTATTGATCATAAATTTCGTCATCACATTGTCAAAGTAGCTGTGGATCCACGAGGCGATAGCCGAGTGGATCCGCAGACTTCTTTGACAATGTGATGACGAAATTCATTGTCAATAACAGGACAGACTCATTAAAAACTGACGTCAATTCTGGTCACCTTGTAATCTCTGTACGTCACGTGGCATAAAAAGGGCCAATCAGAATCCAGAAATAAAGAAATGTCTGCGAGGTCAGTATTAACTGCTTTTGTGTTGGCTTTATTCTCAGTGATATCGTCGTGGTGTGTGGTGGTGTTATTCCTCCTCAAGACTATCAATTCCTTTATGACTCCGGAGTCAACTGCATCTTCGGCCCTGGTGAGTGAGTCACGGAAAACACGCGTGTACCGGCGTGTGCTTGCGTGCGTGCGTGCGTGGATGTCTGCGATAAAGTAATGTAGCGTAAGCGGAATTTTGTGCGAAAGCGGATTTTTGGCGAAATGATTTTTTGCAGAAGTGTAGCAGCTCTCGTAAGCTTGGAATTCTTTTGCGTTGTTTGGTCTGTTCTCCTTTCAAACGGTGTCAAGCCATTCATGTGAGACCTTACCAGAGCTGCTACCTAACCCATTCTTTGCTTCGTCAAAGAATGAAAGATATCAAAGAAATCATTCTTTGCTTCGCCAAAGAGCTTCTGCTTTGAAGGCTAGATGTTGACAAGACTTAAAGGCATGACCTTCTTGTTCCCAGTTCTCTAAGGGCCGATTTACACGGTACGACATGTGTCACATGTGTCAAGCTCACGACAGGCCCACGACATGAATAGTTTTGCGTAAATCAAACCTACAACTCTCTTACGACTGTTGTGCACGTCCAAAAAATGTCGTAGGATTTTAAAACATGCTTTAAAACGCTGCGACAATCGTAGCTGAAATCGATAGAAAGTGACGTATTTTGTGACAAATTTCTACTGAATAGGGGACGAAGGTGAAGTTTTCTTGCGTCAAAATGGCGGACGAAGTTGTTGTTGACTAATATCACATGAAGTCTTGAAAAGTACTTAACGGATTAAAGCAAAAAACAACTCGTTAATTTTTTTCAAAGCGCAGGGAAGCTATTCAAAAGCGCAGAGAAGCTAAAATATTTGTTTACTGTTTGTTAGAACTTTCGCTCCGAAAATCCCGGTGCAAACGTTTGCATATTTAATTTTGTAAATGAAAATATCGTGCGCGTGTAAATGGTCCTAAGTCATGTCGCAGGCCTGTTGTATTCTTCGTATCGTGTAAATCGGCCCTTATGGAGCCACATCTATTGTCACGGATATGAACAATCAGAAATCATTCGTGACTCTACTGAGTTTGCTGTTAGCAAAAAGTTCTTAAGTCAAACTTACCGTAGTTTATGACACAAACTAATTCAACTTGAAAGGCCGGCTGTTACAGTGTTTAACCCTTGATCGGAGCCCTTCTCTGTTTAGTCACTCTAAGTTCTATAATCTTCACTTTGCGTAGAGTTATTTCTTGATAGCGTTTCATGCTTTAGCCCCTTCTCCCTTCCCCTTTCCCCTTTCCCCTTCCCTCAATGATGCCTTCTTTTTGAGCAGGAGCAAAAACAACTGAGAATCCAAATTGCCACTGCAACTTTACCTTTCGTTCGTCACTCAGGAACACGCATTCCGGCGGCAGCTATGGATGTCTTGGATGCTGTGATGAACGGTAACGCCGGACAAAAGACCACCGCCTAGAGTGGACCTATAACAGCTGACGTAGTTCTATAAAACTCTTTTCCAGTGGTCCTGTTTAGAAACAGTCAAGAAAATCAGTACTGCAGTGAGCCTGCGATTTTCTACACCGGTGTTGCCATGTAACCATGGCATCCGACTCTTTATAGCAGCTTCACACAGTATTCAAACGCAATCAGTTTGCATGAACTACATACTAAACGTAATTTTTAAAAGAAAAATTTCGTGAATTTGAGACTAATTTATGTACTTAGCCGGGGTAGTTTTAATGTTAACTGTGTGTTCGTGTGATCGCTGTGTAGCTGGCAGTAATTTCGGATCGCTCGTGATATTTTCGATTAGGGGAATTAAAATCGATAATCTTTCGGGAATTTTGTTGTTCTAGTTGCGCGAGGTTTACTCAATTCTTACCACGAGCGCGTTGTCATTTGATGATGCGGTTGGCAAATGAAGAGTGTGAGTGACTTCATGTTTGACGTCTAAACTGTAAATACGAACGTTTTAGAAACAAATTAAGGTATAATTATTCACAGTGTAGTTTTATAAACCTGCTTACAGGGACAGAGAGATTAATGATAACAATAACTGGCTGAATAGATGAAGTTCAAGTAAAAAGAACACAGCCAGTGCATTTCGAGTTTGTTCTCTTTCCGGTGAGCGAGACTATCGTAGTTCCACTTTTGACTTAAATGCCAATAAAGACAAATGTTGAATTGGTTTGTCAGTTTGTTGTAGTTTTGTTTTTTTTGTGTGTGTGTGTAGGACGGACTTTTCGCTACAGAACGTTAACCGTGCGACGATATAAAGAGATCGGCTTGTTGCCATGCCGAATTAGGGAGAGACTGGCACTCAGCGGAACGAACGAGATTGTAAATTGTCTCTCTTTCCAATGCGCAATAAAAGCAAGAGGAAAACTGAGAGCAGGACCAACTCGTTGCCTTAGACGATCTCACTGCAAGAAACTCTGTAGAAGATTATGAGAATACACCAGTTTGTTCATCAACCAAACGCTTTTCCGCGTTCGTCTTTTATTGAAGAAAAAATTATTTTGATCCTTTAAAAACAAAAAGGCACTTTATAATGTCTGATTTGAGTTATTTTTAGAAATGTATTGGTTCATAAATAAATAATCAACTTCAAGCTTTGAATTGTTTAAATGCAGTTAATTAGGGAACTATAAAATATGGCGAGTACTGTCTTGTTTGCTTGTGAAAAGTCAATAATATGTCCACTTATTTCTCAAGAAATGCACTGTTCTTCTGTGTTTATCGACAGTGGGCAATCGTAGTTGTTCGATGGAAATGGCATGTGAAAGGTTTGTGGAAATATTCAGCACTCAAAATACTATACACTCAGTTCAAATGCACAATAAAACTTCGGTTTCCTGCGTTTTTGAACACCTCTGACCGTTTCTGTTGGGTAGAGGTGTGCCACGTGCTCGAACAAAATGGTACTTTAACATGCAATAATTATAAAATATCCGCATACTATACCCTTGTGGAAAGTAAAGATACAAAAATATAAGTATGTTTTATAGTTTAAAACTGCTTTCAAATAACGAGTCCTCAGGTGGTCTCCTATAGAGTAAAGAAACTTATTAACATTCGGGACCTCAAAAGTCAGCCATCATTGCAACTACATCCGGGTCTTCTTCTACGTTATCTTCCTCTTCAACAATGATGTCGAGCTCCGATTTCTGCGTTTGCGCAAACGAAGATAGCCCCGGTGCTACGGTGTTGAAGAACGCTCTTGTCAAGAACGGCGTTCTTTTTGTCTTCTTTGGCTTTGGTACTGGACTGATTGTGCTTGCAGTCTTCTTTTTCGATGAAGGCGAAGACTTGGGAACCTGTGGTGCAGCTGACGACTTGGTATCTTTTGGTGAAGACTTGGTATCTTGTGATGCGGTGGAGGTCGATGGCTCTTGTTTGATTGGAGACAGGGAGCGTGGTGGTAGCTTCGCTCTATTGTCCTCTCCTAGTTTGAATGCCGTTCTACAAAAGAGCGCATTAAGTCAGTGATTTCCAAATTTATGCCCTGGAGTGTCAGTGACGTAACGTGTTTCATCCAATCAAAAGAGAGGCGTTTTCTTTTCGGCCAACCAGAAGCAAACGCAAGACCAATAGCAGTGTATACGTAGCTCGCACGAAATTTCCCGCGTGTTTTTCTTCCAACAACATTAAGCCGTAATTTGACTCGCGGGAAAGTTCCCACAATGTCCTCTATCACAAGATAACATTCTTTGTCATTCTGTCATCAGCAATAACTACAACTTGTTAATAGTCAAGTTCTAGCTTTTTCAAATGTGTTAACTTCAGAACGGTTATTAGACTCCCTTAGAATACTAATACTACTTACTAATGGTAAAAGTAAGTTGCTTGTTCTAATCGGTGGAGTGGCTTTCAACTTTGTGTTGAAAACCAAAACCAAACTTATCACTCTGACCAATCACGAATTACACAGACAATCCAGAGAACCAATCAAAACTCGAACCAAATACATGTAGCCGGGAAAAAGCGCGGGAAAACGAGTATAAGCGAGTCACAGTTGGTTTAACTTTTACTTTTGATTGGATGTGAAAGTGACGCTGGATTTTCAAACCAATCACAAAACGTAAAAAGCCAAAGCAAATGCGAAATCGCTCTATTACAAGTTCTCGAATGTATTAATCTACTGCAAGGGTAAATAACCCTACCCCTACCCCTACCCCTCTTACTCACATTTCGGTCATAACCTCCTCTGTCAGCGGCTCTGACAGGTTCGGTTGCAGTCCTATCCGAGAAAGCCTCTCTTTGGCGACTTCTTCAAGCATTACCTTCATGCCAGGATACTCCAAAAGTACCTCATGAAAGTGAGGCGATCTCAACGAGTACAGGTTACAAGTTGTCGCGGCTCGGATCGAGGCCACCCTTCGGGCTTCCTTCGTCAACAGACATATTTCTAATGACAAAAAGGCGCAAATAAAATGGCAAGTTTTATTTAAGTGGGCGTGGGTGGCGGCTAGGTGTCAGGGAAAGCCATTTCATAAAAGAAACTTCCGACTTAATAAAAGACCTGAGGGCATAAACAGCCAGAGTTGGTGGGTGGGTGGTGTAGTTGGATGAGTGGGGAAGTTGGGTGTGTGGGGTAGTTGAGTGTGTGGGGTAGTTGGGTAAGTGGGGTAGTTGGGTGTGTGGGGTAGTTGAGTGTGTGGGGTAGTTGGGTGTGTGGGGTAGTTGGGTAAGTGGGGTAGTTGGGTGGGTGGGGTAGTTGAGTGGGTGGGTAGTTGGGTAAGTGGGGTAGTTGGGTGGGTGGGGTAGTTGGGTGTGTGGGGTAGTTGGGTAAGTGGGGTAGTTGGGTGGGTGGGTAGTTGGGTAAGTGGGGTAGTTGGGTGGGTGGGATTGTGAAGAGCAACCTCGTCCCAGATCTCTCCCTGACACCAGGAGATAAAACTAGGTTTTTAGCTGAATCTGGCTTACCACCAAAGTGAGATCCGTCTCCGAGACTTGTCGCCAAAATCCCGTCTTTTGTGAGTACATCGACTATTCCTCTCTGAATGAAGTACATCTTATCTCCTTTGTATCCTGTCCTACAAATGTATTCTCCAGTTAAATACACCTCAAATCTTAGCTTGCTGACGATGTCTGCGATGAACTGGTGATTTGCGTTACTGAAGAAAGGTACCGATTGAAGTAATGGGCTCACGTTGTGGACCAAGATTTCCTGGAAACGAAATGGAATTAGTAAGCTTGTCCGACCTTCCGCTATTACCAATATTATTAATATATTATTACAATTAACACTAGACTGCAAAACAGTCGTATTTTTTGCGAACGCGAGCGACGGAAAATATTCGAACGAAAGGTCTGGAGCGAGTGGAAGAATGGCGAGGGAGAATGGGGAGCCCGCAGCGTGTGAGGCTCGCGCGCTTCACACACGAGGATCACGCTTACGGCGTTTCGCGCCTTCCGAAAGAAGCAGAAAACGACTGTTTTGCAGTCTAAATTAACACACATATTCTCCTCAGATTTCGTACGGTATCAGTTAAGGAAATTCATCACAGATCAAGACGGTTGTCAATCTTCTCACGAATCTCTAATTTACAATAAGGTATTTATTACGGTCACGCAGGTTCACGCCATCGCACAGCGTTGCGTTACAGAGTAGTACGAATTGAACTAGATTAACGCTGGCTGACTATTTACCTCCCTGAGTGCCTTGGAGAGCTCGTTTAGTATAATATCCTCGTCAAACAGTTTGTGGTGGAAGCGATGTTCGTAATAATCCTCCACCTTGAGGCGTATACGTAGCGGCAACTTCCGATAACGCATGTACTCCTTCACTTGACTCAACTAAAGAAAATAAATCAGTCAATCAATCAATCAATCAGTCACTTAGCAAGTCAGTCAATCAAAAAAATCAGTCAGTCAGTCAGTTAGTCAGTCAGTCTGTCAGTCAATCAATTAATCAATCTGCCAATCAATCATCAGTCAGTCAGTCAATCAATCAATCAATCAGTCATTCAGTCAGTCAATCAGTCAGTCAGTCAGTCAGTCAGTCAATCAATCGGTCAATGAATCAGTCAATCAGTCAGTCAATTAATCAGTCAATCAATCAGTCAGTCAATAAATCAATCAGTCTGCAAGTCAATCAATCAGTCACTTAATCAGTCAGTAAATCAATCAACCAGTCAATCAATCAGTCAGTCAATCAATCAATCAGTCAGTCAATCAGTCAATCAGTCAGTCAATTAATCAGTCAATCACTCAGTCAGTCAATAAATTAATCAGTCTGCAAGTCAATCGATCAGTCACTTAATCAGTCAGTCAATCAATCAATCAATCAATCCGTCACTGTCAGTCACTCAATCACTTAAAGTGCCCCTGTGACAAAAAATAAATTATTTTTTCCTTTGGATTTCAAAGCTATGTTAACTTAACACTAAGTGACCCAAGTTTTAATCCTTGATTTAAAAAAGGCACCTGTTTATTTTAACTGGAATTTTCCTATTTAATGATCCGCCATTACTAAATTTAAGTCCTTGAGAGAGCTGGATCGAGCAGAAAATGATGTCAAAGGCTCACTAGTTTAAGAATGCAATGCGTGCGTACGCTGCAGAATTAATATGCAGCACGGGAGTTTTGGGCTTTCACACTTTTAAACTCGTACTTTGCATACATAATAAGCTGCGTTCACACGCTGAAATTTTAAGCTGGTGAGCCTTTGACATCCCTTTTCCCGGATCCAACCCTCTGAGGTCAAATCGCTCAGGTTTGAACGTGTGTGATGGCGGATCGTGAAATCCAAAACTTGCACTCAAAGTAAACGGCCTTTGGATAAAAATGAAAGGTCAGAATTTTGCCAGTCAAGTGTTGAGCAGACACACTTTACGAATCTCAAGAAAAAAAGGAAGTGATTTTTCTGATCACAGGGACACTTTAATCAATCAATCAATCTGATCAGCAAACCAATCAATCGATCGATCGACCAATACAAAAACATCGTCGATGTCTTCTCACCCGTCTCGCATTCATCAAACCCGTTTGTTAGGGTTTGCACAATCTCCACAGAGACTGTTGCTTATGAATGTCATGAGCGTAAACTTTCTTTCCAAACTATCACTCGAATTTACTAATTTTTACTCATAGTTAATCATGGTATGGCCATATCTTTGACTGAGGATATTCAAGATAGCGTCCCTCAAACTGACTCGTGTAGCACTAACAAGACAGACGACTCATTACTAGTGCTGACTATTTAGTGAATTAGTATCACCCAACTAGTGGACTAATGCAAATCCTGCATTTTAATTGGCTACGCTACTCGAGGACTATTAGCAATAGTCCTCGAGCGTGTCGCTTTCTTTCGTTTTAGTCCCAAATAAATATTTCTTCAACTTACATTTGCTTTCTTTCTTATTGCCATTTCTGTCCGACTAGTTGGGTGATACTAAATCAATTAGACCCTTCGCCCTCAAGAGCCACGCCTCATGAGCTATTGACCCGTAGCCCTTGAGGGCGAAGGGTCTAATTGTTAAATATAACTACTGTTTTCACGGAGGTTTTCTGTCTGTGGCGTGAAGATACAACGGTTGCATGCCATTGGTCAAAGAAGCAAAGATTTGAATTAATTAAAAAAAATGCTGTCTGCACAAAAAAAACTCCTTATGTTTATTCCCAATCTTGATGCTATGTAAAAACTGTAGTTATCCATTCGCTATCTAGTAGCTTGGTTACCTTCTCATTGTAAAGTCGCCCGGACGAATCAATAGACATGATCAAACTGGACATAATACCAATGAACACTGCATAGAAAGTAGCACCTATGGTCATACTGCACAGCGTCAGCCAGACCTCAGAGATGGTCTGTGGGGGGTACCGTCCGTAACCAATACACAACATGTGCGACATGGCATTAAACAGGGCCCAGCTGTACTGAATGGCTGGAGACTTGTCCTAGCGAAGTGAATTAAATGTTCTTAGTCACGGTATTTCTAGTGATTTTGGCCACGTACAAAGGAAGGAAACCTGGAAATAATAGTTTACTAAGATAAAAAACAAACAGAGAGATAATTTTAAATGATAAAGGAACAAGGATGGTTAAGGATGGAGAAGATTGTCACGGATTATAAAGCACGAACTTCAAAATTTAAGGCTAAACTTTTCAAGATGTGCATGCCGTCTCGTAGCTTCTGTAAGGGTTTGCAAGTTAAATGGAGCTTTATTACATAGCCAGGGAGGGAATTCGCCATTGCGATCTAAATCAACAAGGCAAGAATGCACTCCCGTGCTTCAGAATGCAAATGGAAAAGATTTCCTAGCGCCCCGCAAAGCAGTTAAGAAACGATAAAACAGGACTGCTGAAATAGAAGTGCGATTTCAATCCCAAATAAATGTTGTTAATCGCTTATTCCCGGTGTTTGTTACACTTATATCAGGATTGGTGCATTCTGGCTGGTTTTCACTTAAGCCTGTTTTTCACTACAACACGAGCACAAGGGTAACGGTAGTTATCCTAAACAAGCGCAACCACTAAAGCAAGCAATAAGTCTTGCTATATACCTAGACTTTCACTCAACATAACGAGCACTGTGATTGGTTGACTCTTGGTCACGTGCTCTTGATCATATTCAAATGTATCCCGACCGGGATAAATTGCGCAGTTGTTGTTTTTGCTATATGATTGTTTAAGGGAAAGTCTAAATATATAACAAAGCACTCTCGACTTCGTCTCGGGAAACATCAGGACTCTTGGGAAAACAAAACTGTTTCCCTCGGGACCATACATTAAGTGTACATTGTTTTACTGTAATGAGGAGGTATGGAATCGAAAAAAAAAAAAACAATTATCCATTGTGCTCATGCCTACGTGCTTATGCCGGTAATGTGGGCGTCCTCACTGCCGTTTTTCTTATCCCTGTGCTTCTGTCGTGTACCGAGCTATGATGAGACAGGTATATGCACTTGGGAGGTTGGAAAGCTTTCATGCAGCTTCCTTTTTCCTCTGCAAACCGGAGTGCGCATCCGTACATCGAGAGAAGCACGCTGACCATGGACTAGCTCATAATTAACCTGATATATCACGTACGTCATTCTTATTTATCCCATTTTTTTAATATTACTTTTTGAGGTACAAAACTAGGGGAGGAGTCTCAAAAAAAAAGATCTGGCCTTATTATACAAAAGATTTAAATATATCCGAAGTCTATGATGATTGGTTCATTGCATGTAATTTTCATTCATTTAATTTATTCTTTGAGTTAAGAAGCCGATGCGAACTGACAATGCAAAACAGTTTGAGGAGATCACAATATGGAAAAATCCCTAATATATAATTCTCTTAAAAGGAATCTCATATAGGGACTCGTCCGCATCGTAATTTATTTCCATCCACGGCACGTTTGTCGTAGACATGGATCAGTTTCTTTTTCAACTGATTTTTAGTCGTGCAATTCTCGAGAACAGTTAAAAAAATTCAAACCAATACGGCATGGAGGCAGCGTGTTCGAGTGGTAGTTAGTTAATTAATTAATCCGGAGGTCGCGGGTTCAAGTCCCGCTCTAACCACTAAGCTGGAGTTGTTTCTCGGTAGACCCTAGTTAATAATAAAATTATTATTATTATTATTATTATTATTATTATTATTATTAATAATATTATTAGTTTAACTCCTCAGTAATGCTTGTAAATAGCTAACTGGTCTTCCGCCCGCTGGTTGGGATTTTTAAGCCGGTTATGTAAAGGGAGGGTTTCACGGTTCGGTGCATTAAAATACTTTTGTTCGCTTCTTATTAATATTATCGCCTTAAAAACCCCACTCAGATGTAATTCAGTAATCACATGCTATAGTCGTGGCAGAATGACGGATGACCAAAATTCTCAGAAGATTTCAGTGGACTTCACTGACGCGGTCGACCGTTAAATTTAGTCTTGACCCGTTCGATTTATTCTACGGTTGATGATTTTACGCGAAAAAATTGGCCTGTGCCAAAACCCATGCACGGGGGAATAAATAACACAGACATGCGCTGAACCGTGAAACCCTCCCTTTGAATACATGAAACACGAAAGACAGTGTTTTATCGGGACATCCAAACACCGAGAAAAGAGTTGAAAATACGACGCGCAGCGGAGTATTTTGGACAAACTTTGAGGTGTTTGGATAGCCGATGAAACACTGTCTCTCGTGTTTGATATATTTCCTCGATCGCAAGAAAAACTAAGGTGTAAACGGAGAATTAAAATCGTCAAAATCTATGCTAATTAAGACTGGGCATCCGAACAAATTCCTCGCGCATGGGCTATACGGCGTAGGGGCGCGTCCCCCGGGTGGAGGATGGGAGAGCCCTCCCTTGAGGGGGGTTGCGCCTGAATAATACGGAATAGGGTGCCGTGGACCAGCATAGCCTAGGAGAAGGAAAACTCTTACTCCAAACCACGGGTAGATGGAGCTCGTTAGCCTTGGAAGGCAATCCGTCTAGGAGAAGGAAAACTGCAATCTCAAACCAACTGGTCCTCCAGGTTGGGGGTTGGACATAGGGCTAACATCCCTATTCCGGAAAAGCACCTATGTTACGGAAACGGCAACAGAGGAAATCAACACTACTGGGTGTGATGGGCTTCTAGAGTCATTGCAAGATACTCATATGAACGTCAGTGGTGAAAGCCGCAAGGAAACCAACGACAGGAAGATGGAAGTCTTGAACACCAAAACTAAGACCAGAATTGGATTTTGGAATGTGAGGACAATGTATGAGACAGGAAAGCTGGCCCAAGTTACAGCAGAGATGAGAAGATATAATCTACACATTCTTGGAATTAGCGAGAGCAGATGGATAGGCTCAGGCAGGTATAAAACCAGCACAGAAGAGACGGTGTTATACAGTGGTAGAGACGACAACCAACACCACGAGGGAGTAGCTGTCATCCTGAAGAAAGGAATGGAGAAATGCTTGATGGAGTGGAAGCCGATCAATAGCAGGCTGATGAAGATCAGAATGAAAGGGAAGCACATCAACATCACCATCATTCAGTGCTATGCACCGACCAATGACAGTGAGGAAGAGAGCAAGGATGCATTTTATGACCAATTGCAAGCCGAGCTAGAGATAACACCATGTCATGAGATGAAGATAGTGATGGCGACTAAAATGCGAAAGTGGGAAGTGATAATACAAGCCACGATAGAGCCATGGGAAAGGAAGGATGTGGCAGCATGAACAACAATGGAGAAAGGCTACTTGAATTCTGCATGGCATACGATTTGGTCGAGGGAGGGACACTCTTCCCACACCGTGAAATCCACAAGCTCACCTGGTGCTCTCCCAATGGAAGAGATAAGAACCAGATTGACCACCTGATGATCAACGGGACATGGAGAAGATCGTTGCAGGATGTCAGAGTCAGAAGGGGAGCTGATGTCGGCAGTGACCACCATCTTGTCACGGCAAACCTGAAACCGAAGCTGAGGAGAAATGGACCTGACAAGGCAAGATAACAGCGGTTTGATGTGAGAAAGCTAAAGGAACCTAGAATAAAGAGTACCTTCATCCTTCAACTGAAGAACAAGTTTCAGGCATTGGCAGATGCTGAGGAGCATACACCGCGTAGCACAAACGGCATCAACACCATGTGGGAGTAGATCAGATTAGCCTATACACGGACCAGCGAAACCTGCCTGGGACGCCAACAGCAGAAAAGGAAGGAATGGATTACAGCAGATACATGGCAAGCCATTGAGAACAGGAGAGCCCTAAAAAGAAAGTCGTGGATACCAGATCCGAGAGGCTGAAAGAGAGATACAGGTGGCAGTACCGAGAAGCAAATCGAGCAGTTAAGAGGATGACGAGGGCAGAAACGAAGGCCTCAGAAGACCTAGCAAGTCAAGCAGAAGAGGCCGCTCACAGGGGAGAACAAGGACAGGTGTACAAGATCACCAAGCTCGTCAGCGGCAGGTACCGCAGAACCACGGACACACCGATTGTGGATAGACAGGGAAGGTTACTAACCACGGAAGCAGAGAAGGAAGCAAGATGGGTAGAGCATTTCAGCGAAGTGCTGAACAGGCCACCACCAACAACTGAGGCAGAAGTACAGTATCCTGATACTGACCTAGATGTTAGCACCGCACCACCAGAGAAAGAAGAATAATTGTAGCCATTAGATCCCTCAAAAATTGAAAATCCCCAGGACAGGACAGCCTTAACGCAGACCTCTTCAAGGCAGAGCCAGAGTTTGCAGCACAAGTTCTTCAGCCACTCTTTGCAACAATATGGGAGGAGAAACAACTACCCGATGGCTGGGCGGAAGGTGTCATCATGAAGATTCCGAAGAAAGGAGCGTTGAGCAACTGTAACAACTGGAGAGGAATCACCCTTCTGTCTGTTCCTAGCAAGATCCTAGCTAAGCTCATCATCAAGCGGATCTCTGAAGCAGTGGGCCAGCAACTTAGACAGGAACAAGCAGGTTTTAGAAAGGGACGAGGATGTATAGACCAGATCTTCACTCTGCGCAACATCATCGAACAGTGCACTGAATGGCAGAGGCAGTTGTATATCAACTATGTGGATTTTGAGAAGGCTTTCGACAGCATCCACCGAGAATGTCTATGGCGCATACTCAGGGCATATGGAATTCCACATCAGATTGTCCTTGTCATTAAGAGCTTCTATAACAACTTCAAGCGTAGAGTGGAGAACAGTGAATCCAGCTTTGATGGTGCTAGACAAGGATGTCCCAGGTCGGCGTTACTCTTCAACCTGGCGATTGACTGGGTGATGCGGCAAACAACATCAGACCGAATACGGGGCATCAGCTGGACCCTCTTGTCAACCCTTGAAGATCTGGATTTCGCCGACGACCTAGCATTACTCTCGCACACCCATCAGCACATGCAAGAGAAAACCACCCGTCTCAGCATGTTTGCACAACAAGTAGGCCTGAAGATCAGCCAGAAGAAGACAGAAGTGATGATGCTAAATGTCTCAAACCCCTCGCAACTGTAAGTGTACGGAGAAGATCTTCAGACAACCGAAGAATTCACCTACCTTGGTAGCACTACAAGACACGATGGTGGAGCAGGCAGCGACATCAGGAATCGCCTCAACAAGGCCAGAAACGCTTTCAGAATGCTGAACAACGTATGGAAATAATCTCAGTACAGCACCGAGACCAAGCTAAGACTGTACTCGAGCTGCATACTTTCCACCTTACTGTACGGCTCAGAATGCTGAAGGATGACTGCAAGCATCTTTTTGCCCGCTGCAACCAAGACAGCATGAGCACCATCATCATGCGAAGGCGATTTAGATGGATCGGGCATGTGATGAGAAGAGAACCAGGCAACATCCCCCGCACGGCCCTTCACTGGACACCAGGGGGGAAGCGGAAACGGGGGCGACCCAAGAACACCTGGCATCGAACTGTAGAAGGGGAGCTTAAGACTCTCCATCAAACCTGGGGGACTGTTCAGAAACTGGCCCAGAACAGACAGGGGTGGAGTACCTTTGTTGCTACCCTACATGCCAGCCGGCATTACGGGCATGAGTGATCCGAACAAATTCTTCTGAATTCCAATTCGATTAGCGAATAGTTAACAATTATTCCACAAGCGCGGAGAGTGGTAGATAGCCAACGAGGCGCATAGCGCCGAGTTGGCTATAATCATCTCATATCCAACAAGGGCGAGTGGAATAATTGTTTTATTAAAACGCCCCAAAAATAGAGCAAACTAAACTTTAAAAAAAATTAAAACGCCTCAAAAAAACCACGCGTACGCTTACCATATTCGTAGAGCATGGTATAATGCTCATAGCCCATGATGGCTAAGCCAATGAAAACTCTCGAATTGCATTATCCAATGATCCATTTTTTAATAATGTCTATTATTATTTATTTATTTGTTTATTTATTTTGTTATATTTCTGTTTATTTTATGCAAAGAATTGATGGCGGCTACCTTCAATCCATTGATCACGACCCAGCTGTTGTCTGGGAATTCCAGAAGATACGGGACAAGAAACTGAACGCAGCCATTCCAGTGTGATAGTAGCAGCATAGAGCCAATCAGCTTGATGATACGAAGCTGGCCGCTGGCGATGTTAAGCAGCTGATACACACCAAAAAAAAGCATGCTCATTATTATGTAACTCCATTCAGCTTATTGAAAAAATTAACTTTTACGAATTCCATAATCAATAACAGGACAGACGGATGAAAAACTTAAGTTAATTTGTTTTTTACAATAAATTATCGCATGAATTATAAATTCATGTGTCTGTTCGCTTATTGACATTGAAAATTAATTAGCCAATGAGAGCGCGAGAATTTCTTCAGTTATTGTAAAAGTCCTGTTTACACGAATCATATATTGTCCGTTTGTTTCATCCATAAACGTGTTGCGTGTGCTTTATTTGCTCAAAATTCATCATAATTTTAGCTTCCAATTATTTGTCAGTTTTTATGTTATTGATTTCTGAACTTGTAATTTCCTATAGTTCTCGTTGGCCCAGTTTTTCAAAGGTCCGATTTCCGCCGTTCTGTTGTGTCCAGTCTGATAATCGAGCCTAACGTTTTCAATTAAAAACTGATTAGAGAAATCAACCAATCCTTTATGTACCCTACCTCTTCAAATCTTTTAATATATCGCACCAGTCTGGAAACTCGCAGAAGTCGCAAAAGACTCAGCAACTTGGCAAGTTTGAGGATACGAAGAGCTCGCGATGCTTTGATCAGCGTTTGTTGCGTCGACGAAGATGACACAATAAAGTACGCGTAATCAAACGGAAGTGACGAGAGTAAATCAATAAAAAACCAGCCTCGCAGGTACTTCCGACTGATAACTTTCTTGTCCAGTATCACCTCCTCTTTATTATTAGGATCTACAATTCCGGTGTTAAAATTCAAGCAAATGTCTGTGAGAAAAATGAAATCGGAGATTCCATTTAAGATAAGCCAGTGTAGTGAAAGATCGTCACTTAAGAACGAAATACTGACTGGGAGAAGAATCACATGCATGGAAATAAAACAGATTAGGAGGATATCCCAATACCATCGAAATGTGCTGAACGGGTGAATCACTCCCTTGCCCTTCTGTTCTTGTCGCCGCTGTTCAATAAGAACGGCGGCTTTATTCCCGAACAGTTTCAACGCCATCTTATTGTCTGGATTAGCCGCGAATATGTCTTTGAGGTATGTTAGAGTTCTGCCTGCTCTTGGAGCTGCAGCCAGCGTAGACTGCAGGTTAGCATGTCTTGTTAAGATTTCTATTGTTGATTTCTGCTGGTCCAGGGACGGGCAACCTCCTGCCTCTGCAGGTTCATTGGCTGCGCGGCGATCTGCAAATATAAATGTCTTCAAATATCACAAAAAAATAATCGGTTTACATTATCACTGGTGCTGAATAAAGCTGCAGTTGTTTTTTAACCGAGCGACTAGTGAACTTCCATTTTTGAAGCAAATTGTTAGAAACTGGTTCTAAAGGTGGAAAAAAATATATGCGACAACGCCTAATGACGAAAAACGGTTCTTCTAAGACTATCTAAAAACGATAAAACCATATTTATATTCTTTCCTTTAAATAGTGAAGATCTTTTTGAGGAAAGTATAACGGTAAGTCCACCGCGGACGCCAAGTGTCACCATTTGGCCATAACAATAACAACAACAACAACAATAACATCGATTAACAACAACAATAACTACAATCCTTTATATAAATACGATCGACGTGGTTTAAAGCAACAGATTTGCTTGTGGGGTCGTGTATTTACAATAGCTAAAAGTTTAAGAAAACAGAAATATTCACAGTAACAATAACAAGTCTATACGTGTGTTCATTCAATGAAATAACATATAGATTTAAGCCAGCCTTAATTAAGGAGGCTGTCAACAGTTTCTGGCACTTTTCTAACACCCATACTTTGCAGGATAAATACTGCCACTGTTTAACAAGTTTGATGCTACAATAATGGTATCACAAAAATACCCAATCATTGGTAAACAAGTTGCAATCATCTATTTTACATAACAGGTTACCATAGCAACAATATGACCTGCTTAAAACACCCTGAATTTTAGCTTAAAGCGCTTATAACCTCAAAAACGAGCTCGGCGACCCCTACTTTTAATTATGGAATTTTAATAAGCATGATAAGATGCAACTTTTTGCAAAGTTTACAAAACTTCTGTGAAGTAGGTTCAGAGCTACCTTAAATTTTCGAAAGCTAAAATTAAGTGTGTTTTAAGCAGGTCATATTGTTGCTATGGTAACCTATTGTGCCACAAAATTGACAGCAACATGTTCACCAATGATTGGACACTTTTTTAATTCCATGATTTTGGCATCAACCGATATAAAGTGGTAATGACCCATCAAAGTCTACGTTAGTCTTGGAAAGTGCTGGAAACTGTTTCGAGCCAGCTTAAAGCATAGTTCCTGCGCCGGGTTGTCCAGAGACCAAGAAAGCTAACCCAGGATAAGGCAGAATTTTGATTTGAGTTTCGTAACTTTGGGATGAGGTTTTCTGTATATTGTTTTGCCCTCTGCTTTGAGTTTTTTTTAATCACAAAACACACGAAACAAAAGCAGTGATTTTGACGGGTGTCACTTGACCATATATAACGTGGATGTCTAATTTCAAAGAAGGACGCTATAAACCAAGCGTGGATGTCTTTGTCAACCTATTAGCTTAATTAAGTATGGCTGCCATCTTGCAGGACTCCGCCGTCGCCGTCGTCGTGCGTGCGCGCCCACGAGCAGTACCGCTAGCCATGATAACCATGGGAGTTTCCATTTCTTTCCTATATAAACATGGGGCTCCGCTTAACGGCCCTTAGGGCCGCCGGAGCTCCGCTATAAAAACCTTAAAATCCGTCACGTTCTTGCTTTGCGTTCGCCGGCTAGACGAACAGTTCTTAGCTCTCTTGAAGGTGAAGAAACTTGGAGAAGTTCTGATCTCAGTGTCGGTCTGTTATATCTGGGCTCATCAAGGTGCAAGAAAGCAAGCTGGTAAAGATGATGCTATTTCCCATATTATAAGTTTAGTTTTTTCATCTTTTCATAATGCTTGAATTATTTTGTTGTGAAAACCCATTTCAACGAAAGTCCATGCAGCGTTCTTTGCTTTCGAGGATGCCATGCCTTATGTATTAATACGCGCGTCAGGAGTCCATCACTGGTGATGGGCTCCTGACGTTGTGCTGTACAACACAAAAAATAATAATTTCTCTGTTTTGCTTTGCACTGATACATTAAGATGCGGCACTTTTAATATAGAAAGCCGGGAAGGCGTGGTGGCCTCATGGTTAGTGCGCTTGTCTCCGGATCGAGCTTTTCGGGTTCGCATCCTTGCCGGGGACATGCGTTGTGTTCTTGGGCAAGACATCTTGCTCTCACAGTGCCTTTTTTCCACCCAGGTGTTAATACTGGGGGCTAACTCTGCGATGGACTAGCATCCCATCCAGGGGGAGAGGAAATACTCTTAGCCACTTCATGCTACAGAAACTGGGATAAGCTCCGCCCTGATGGGCCACTTGGCTCGTGTGCTGACTTAACCTACTTTTACCTACTTCTATAAATACGCATTTTCTCCTCTCACCTTGCTCAGGATAAGAATGCCTCCTGAAGAGTCTTGGTTTGTTGATAATGATGATCGGTTTTTCCAGTCCAATCTTCCATTTATCCTCATCATGACAAGATTTTTCTGCATCACACGGGCACGGTTGTATCAAGCCACACATTTTGCAACGAGTGTCATTAATGTCTTTTCTGTTGGACGCCATGTTTGGCGAAAGCTATTTGCGTCAAAGAAACTAAAGCTTTCCCGTCTTGGAATGGAGCGACATCGTTTTAAAAGCACATCATCGGCACCAGCTTGCCTAGTTGCCAGGCTTAATTTAAACGAGAATGAAACTTTTGAAGGTACGAATACTGAATACTTCTTAAAAGTCTAAGGGCTTCGCCACCAGCACCACTGATTAACTGTGACGTAAAGTAATCAATTCTTCTGATTCAGTTCTGCGCGCGCCGATTCGTGGTCGACAAAACGAAACGTGCTGGATTTTTCAAGTGCGTTGCTAAAATAAAGCTTCCGAAGGCGTTCCATGAATGGGAAAATACATTCAACTTGCTCTACCGCGCACAGGTGAGCGCGAGAATGGAACGTTATTATATGTATCAAAAGGACCATAACCAAACCAAATTAGACCAGAACACGGTCTCTTCACACTTCATAGTGAGCATAGTACTCATTTCTCTAGCCCTGCTCTGTTTTTGAAAGAGCTACGGTCACGATTAGTTTCAACCCCGCGTTCCCAGTGCATAAATTTTTCAAGTTTGTCGTTGGAAATCCGAGTCAATCTTCTTTATCCTTAACCATCCTTGTTCCTTCATGGTGTATTGTCTCTTTGGTGTTTCTATCTTAGTAACCTACTGTTTTCAGGATTCCTTCAATTTAAAGGTAGTTTTCTCAAAATGCCACAACTGGGCTCCTTTAATTACCAGTCAATGAAATCAGAGGAAATACCATGGCTAGCCAGTAGTCGACATTTATAACTGACGAAATGCTTAAAACAACCGCAAACGTCAACAAATTTTTAGAAAATGTAAGCGCGCTGGCTAAACGTCTTTCATTCATCAACATTTCTTATTAGGCTGTGTTTATTTCACATTTTAATACACAATGTTTGAGATACGATTCTTCCAAAAATGACGTATTCACATACGACTTAACTCATTTTATTACATGCTGCCACCATCATTCGTGTAAACGAATGAAACTATACAAAAATAATCTGACAGACTATAAGAACTCTAAATTTTACACACGGCCTGCCAGTTTACTAAATTACCAAATACTCCGTTTGAATCAAGATTTGCAGGTGGAACATTCTCAGCTCTGAGCAATGACTTTTCGCAGAATTGTAGCGCTTTCTTAGTTAGTTTTAAAGTTGGAAATACTCAACCTTCACCTTGTCTGAAATCACGCATATATTTGGAACAGGAATTTCAAGCACTTAAAAATGAATATCCTTATAAAATAATGTATTTTCCGGTAGAGTTATATCTGAAGGCTACATCTCTGGTTGTCTGTGGTAGGCTGTCAAGCATATATTTTATTTCTTACAAGCCTATGACGAAAACCATTTGGATGCAGAAAATGATAAAGTCCATCAATTACTGTAACAGCGCTTGTCTTGGCGGCGTGTAAAAGGCTTCCTCAAACGGCCTATTTACAAATTGGTAGTTTCTTCTTTTTTTCCCTCCACAGCTTTCACTTCATTGTTTGTACAGCGTTTACACATTTAGCCATTGTCTGCGAAGCACGACTAATGGCGTCCGTCATGTAAAAATCCTTCAGTTCCAGAATACTTGGCTGCAGGGGTTGCTTCGACGATTGTGCTTTAGAGGCCTGAAGTTGCAAACAAGAGAAAAAGACGGCTCAATACAATAAATAACATTGTACACAGGACCAGAAAGAACAATGCGACCTTCACATGGAAACGAGACTAACCAATAAGCATCCAACCTATTTAAACTAAGCAATCAGAATTGACTATTTAGTTGTGCGCGTCTTTTTCTGGCGGGAAACCTTTTTTGCCGCCGTTTTCCCAAGGCGGGAAATTCTCTTTCCATACCTTTCTGAGGGCGGACAGGTCTGCGTAAACACGTTGGTTAACAACAGGAAAAATTGTGTTAACCACTGATCTTTGTAACAACACGATATTGATGAAGAGGAATTTCGGTGATTCTTGCGGATTATGGTCTAAATTGCTAATCAAACGTTTTCACCTAATACTCTTACCTGCATCAAACCCAGAGCTAAGTTGAAGAAGTTCGCCTCCTCTACGTCACCATACCGAGTCAGGTTCGGAGACAATTCGGAGAGTCTTCGTCTGATTTCCTCTAAGTTGTCGTATGGAAGGGTATTACCTGCGATCTGTTTCCAACGAAACAAAGACCGATTTAATTAAAATCACAGAGTAAAGAAGAGATGTACAGGGTTAATTATGGGAATCTCACCTCTGACAACGCTCTGATGATCTTCCAATCGTCACGCGCGTACACAGGTGGCGTGACAGCCCTTCTGGTCTGCTGGGCCCTCCCCTCTGTGTTTACGTAAGTGGCGGTCTTCTCTGTGTACGCTGCACCGGGCAGGATGACGTCAGCAATGTGTGCGCCATGGTCGCCATGGTGACCTGAAAGAGCCGAGGTATGGCCAGTTAGAACTGCAGCAGAGGGGTGAGGACTTGATAAGATCAAGGCCAAATGGCACACGCTGTACAGGACAGTTCAATTTACACAAAAGAAAGGTCGCAAATCGTCACGTACCTTGATACACAATAAAACAGTCTTTTGGAAGATCGTCCCGCTTCACAAGACCAGCATCCTGTACAGGCGGAGAACAACAAAACCAGGTAAGGGACTGAGAATATAAACTTACCAGAGATCATTCCAGTTATGTAGATAGTTGCCAAAACAAAGCCTGAAAACATCAAGGCTTCAACGGAAGTCATGACCTCTGCGATACCTGTGCAGTGCTCTACCAACTGAGCTATAAGCTATAAAGCCAACTGGGAGCTGTCATGTTGTGAGTTCGTTATATGCCCATAGATGGTGAAGGTATGGAGTTCCACCACGTTTTTAATTCAAAGCAAACTCGTGTTTGTCAAGATGTGTAATTGGTTCCAAAATTATCTTGTATTGTGCTCTAGCAAGTCAGGGCATTCTCTTTTTACTAATTCCCCATAACGCACTCTGTTTTCCCCCAAATTTCTCATTAACTATTGTTGTGAAATGCTCTTGTGAGGTTTGCACAATCCCAAGAGCATTTCATAACAATAGCAGGTCTTGCCAGCCAATCACCTCGTGATTGTTTACGCGTCTACCCGTGCTCGCGGCAGGTTACGTATTTTCCCGCGCTGAATGCTGGCTGTATGTTTTCTTGATTTGAGAACTTTCCGATTGGTTTATTACACTAATCGACGCCGTGATTGGCATTTGATTACGAAGTTTGACTTTCGTTTTTAAGTTACATTGTCAGACGCGTGAAAGTTGACTTACAGCGCCCAGCAAGAACAGCAGTTTGGGTTTCTCAGTCATTTTGTTGACTCCAGGTTTGTATCCAATATCCAGAGCCGCTACTTGGCTAGCCACCTGTGGAAAAAAACAATCTCACTTGAAGACAGTATATTGCTGAGCAATTTTTTTTTTGTAACTTTCAGTTACCTTCAAATCAAGGGAACCACAGAGCGAAAATTAAACCAGGTAAGAAAAACACACTAGGAAATAATACTCAAACAAAATGTAAACAGGGTTGTTACGATTGAGATGCAACACAAATTGTAAACTCCTGACCGAAAGTGGCATTCATGTTTGGTTATGGAGAACTTCACTGAACATTCTCCCGGTAAGTCAGTTTCGAACTTCGTGAAGGCGCTGTTATCGAACGAACTAGGAAGTAGATATTTTGGACATAACGACTAAAAGGGACAGGCGGCTCTGGGGACGAGAATGACACGTGTGCAACACTCGTGAAATCCCGTTGAGGAGATGACAAAAGAAGAGAGCCTGGGATCGAGGTTGGCGAAATCCAATGCATCGGATGTGGTGTGGGGCATAATTCGAGAATTTTTACATACCCTGTGTAGCACATTAAGGACCTTCCAGCCTTTTTCGACTTTCTTAGAACTCTTCAACTTGTGTGACATATCAGCTACTACTTGATGAACTGCAGCACCTTCGTGTCCCTGAAGAATGGTATTCCCCACCAGTATCATGGGACGCTCAGCATTGGCCAAAACCTACAGTTAGGAGTTAAAACGGTGTTAAAACTGAGAGAAAGCAAGCGTTCAAAATGTGGAAAATGTCACAAATTTCCTATACGTAATCCAAATCTCAGACAAAGACATTCGTCCCACTAAGGGGCCCCTAGATATAAGCCTAACGACGAACAACCTCTAGTTAATTCAATTCAAAGTTAGATTACGCACTCGCTTTTTAAGAAAAATAAGATATTATACGTTTTGATCATTAACTCCCTTACAAGGTGTCCAGTTGTTTAGACATTTTAATGTTCAGTTAACAACTGTATAGCATATTTTTTGTTTCAGATCGTGCTGCTTAGTAAAGTAACACATTCATCTAAAACGTGTAGTTTTATTGAATACCTCCGGCTCAACAATTCTTCACACTTGAACGCCTTTAAAATAAAGCCCAACCATTTCCGAAGCGCAGCATTCCTTCTGAAAGTAAACCCACCCCAATACAGATGACGAACCAAAAACATTTACAGACCCGAACACATGTACAACTGACGGTACACATTTATCAATTATTTGTTTACAACACCTTTGAAAACGCATGCTTTCCAGATACAATCTCTTTCAGGCTGCTAGCTGTATCACCAAGATGCTGAAACATATAAATATCATAAAATCATAAACCACTAAAATATACGTACTGCTGAAAGAGTAAAACGTCACAAGACACAGAACAATGCAAAGGTATCGCACCTCATAAGTGTATGTGAGGTCTACTTTTGAACCGACAAGAGCAACTTGGAGATCATTATGCATCCACCTAGGATAAATAATTATAATCAATTATTACGTACGCAGCTAGAGGAGCAGGTATTGAAGATGCAGTGATAAAACAGATAGGAGTAGTTTTGCAGGAGCGAGATGCTCTGTGACTTCCCTACATAGGAGTAGAAAAGATGCCTAATGATGCCTCTAATGGACTACAAGAACATGTTACATCAATCCCATTACTTAATTGTCCACGACCACGGTTCATAAGTTCAGATGTCAGACCATTTTCCCAAGGACTTTTTTAAGGTCAACTTCGGTGATTCAGAATCACACGTGAAGTTTCTTTAAAGGAGCAGCGTCACGGTTTGTGCATCTTGAAAAGTTTAGCCTCAATTTTTCAAGTTCGTTGATCGTAACCCAAGTTAATCTTCTCCACGCTTTACCATCCTTGTTCCTTTTGGGTTTAATCTTTTTTGTGTTTTTCCATCTTAGTAATCTATTATTTTCAGGTTTTCTTCAGTCTAAAGTAATTTTACTACATGACCAAAAATAACTGAAAACGCTGTGACTGAGCTGGAGACAAAATAATAGGGGAGGGGAGACAAAATGCAGAATATTCAAGACCCCATTGAAGGTGGCATTACTCAACTCAACTCCTGTATCTTCAAAATGTCTTTTTTCATCGCCCTGACCCAAAAATTCAAGGAGTTTTCACAGAGAAAACCTTTTTTTTTTTCATTTTCAAGGACTTTCCAAAGATGTGGCAGTTTTTCAAGGACTATTTAATGGAATAACTCTGGAATAACTCACACGTTTGTACTTTATGACAGTAACTCAAGAATTAACAATTAATATTACTTGCATACCCCTTACGGATACGTGCATTAACCAGAGGAGCCTCGTATCGGGGATTAGCCCCGACAATCAGCAATACGTCCGCATCCTGAAAGAAATAGATCATCCTTTAATTTCTCAGCTAATATACTTTACGCAGTGTTAACCAGTAATGACCAACTCAATACATGTGATTCAAGCTTGCAGAACATATTTATATTAATGAAGCTCCCATTGCAGTTTTAAAAGCTGCATGTTAAGACCAATATAAAAGGTCTCCCCGCTGCCGTTGATTGTTTTCTACAATTCTCCCAAATAACGAGGTAAAGAGAAGCTAGGAATTGATTCCTGAAATCTATAGCTGTGGGATCAGGTTACGATTTGTGTCACTTACCTCAATTCCTGCTATGGTGCTATTCATGATGTAACTGGATCTGAAGTCAGTCCTGAAAGACACAATTAAATGCATCCCATTAACTACACGGCACACAGCTGCAATACAAAATCTTTGCAGAGACATGAAATCCCCATGATCGAACCGATGACTGTGTGCCACCATAAAAAAGGACTTTGAATTCATGATCGAACAGAGAGAGCACATTGTGTCTTAGATATAGCCAGTCCAAAGGAAGACAACTGCATCAAGAATTTGCTAGTGGTCCTTCCAGTTTGCTAGAAGAATAAAATCGTACTACATGTACAATGTAGCAAACCTTTGCAAGTAGGTTAAAAAGTTACTTCAAGGCCTTTTCAGTTACGGTCCCTTGTAGAAGAGCTTTGAACACCAGAGTACCACATGTTAGCACAGAACTGTCAGCAATAACTTACCCCGCTCCATCTGATGGAAATCCTTCCTCAGTGTACAACCCCTCGCTGTCAAACCTGTTAAGCAAGTCTTTCAAAGCGACCAGGGCTTCAGCATCGGCAAATCCCCCAGCAACAGCCGCTACTTCATTACCCTTGACCTGAGAAAGTTTCTGAGCAACTTCCACCAGAGCTTCCTCCCATGTACAGGGCATCAGGTTCCCTTTGTCATCTTTGACCATCGGTTTAGTGAGACGTTGTCGTTTCAGCCCATCATAGGAATACCTGTGTCAAGACAGGCTTTTATTGGTGTTACAGTGAAGTAGAGTTTAGTGATCACACATTTAATTATAAAATAATATTTTGTTGGAATATGACACAACAGGGCATGGTTACTAGGCCCACTGCAGCATGGACTTTTGAAGGTAGGGTATATCATGAGACCTCAGAACCAACCTCAACTCTGTTAGTCTCTACATTTCTTTCTTCTTAAATAGTTTTGTTCTTCCCATGTTAAGTCTGTTAAGGAAGGGCCACAAATTAATCACTTCGAGCTAGAGTCTTGGTTCCAAACCAGGTTCCCTGCATATGTTTTCCCCATAGTAGTTTTTCCACAGGTTTTTTCTGGCCTCCATTTAACCATATTTACTTTGATTAGCATGTTGCTTCTTACCAAGCCCTTGCAAGGTAAACTTTTTTGGTTTGAAGTATAGACTTTCTGAAAGTCCTTCATCTTGTTTATTCAGTACCAGCTGGACTCGCTCAGCCACTTTGCGACCTTAAAAACCGCCACTTTGAACATATTCTACTGTACCCTGAAATTTACGAGGTTGACTTGTGGCAAGTCTATTTGAAGTGCAGTGTTGCTGTTTGTTATGCAGTTGATACAAAATTAACAGCTTATTTTAAATTTGTACCCTGATCACAGGGGTTTTCTTTCATCCCACTTGCAAACTCAAAATGACAAAAGTAAGTCTTTAAGAAGGAGTCTTTGCTCCTTGCGTATAACCAAATAATGATCATTCACTCTCTACCACTTCAGTGTCCTTCAAGCTTACCTTGTCTTGTCTGAAATCCATTCTTCATTTATATCCTAGAAGAACAGAAACAATGACTTCAAAATGATTTTCACAAGATAAATTATTTCAACAACAACCACCTTGACTTTACTTGCTCTTACAATCAAAGTATTTTAATTTATATTTAGCATGCAATTGTACATGTACCATTACATTTTGAGTTCTGATAAATTGTTCTATATCATACAGTAAACACCCGCATATAAGAACACTGATTTTGGAGGTCAGGCTGATCAGGTTCTTATATATCGGGTGCTTAGTGAAAAATCAGCCTGAAGGTGTTCTTAAATTGTTCTTAAAACTTGGTGGTGGAAATCAGAACTGTAACAAATATACAAAAAATAGCCTGAGATTAAATTAGCATATTTAATGTAAAAGAAAATTAATAAATATCATGACAAAAAAGAAATCAGCCTTATTTGTAGCTAACAAGTGAACAGAACAAGAAAATACGCATCAGTATCTGGGTAACTGCACACCTACCCACTAGATCATTTGAAGAGAAAAAGCTCAAAGTAAATACAAAACAGCATCACAGCTGATGAGTGTAGTTATCTGGCAGCAGGCCTTCTGTATGATCAGAATTTTTTTGGGTCTTATCCATTTTATAAGAACATTTCATATTTCCAGGCTGATTTTGTTCTTATAAAAATGGTGCTTTATTTGCCAAATTTCAGCCTGGTATTCTTAATCCATGTGTTCTTATATGCGGGTGTTTACTGTAGCATTCATTAACAAGCATTTCCCAGACTGAATGACTAACTGAAGGTTGTCCTACCTCATTCATTCTTGGTAGAATCCTCATGACTTCGCCACACCTTGTGTTTACCACAATATTACTTCCTACAGCATCCATCACATCCACTGAATCAGTTTTTCTACAAAAGTCACAACTAGATGATTAATACTATAGGGCTGTAGATTGCAACAGGCAAGCTGAGGCACTTCAGTTGGTAAACATTTTAAATAAAGTTCATGCAAGACGTTATCCATTTTAGAAAAAAATAAAAGGCAAAAAAAAATGTAGCTTTTTTTGATACTGCCTTGGTAAGAGTTTTAGTCTGCCTACTGCGATGTACATGTAATACATGAGCATACAGAGTCTTTAGTACTACTAAAGGCCTTTTTCAGTGTTATAAAAATGTTGTTGTTGTTGTACTCTAACCAGCATCCTTTACACTGCGGAAACATATACATGTACATGTACAATGTCAACAGAATGATACATGTACATACAGTGTACATGTACTGATCTATGTATGTAGCCATTTTTCCTGCCTTAGAGACAATAACAACACAAAAATGTACAAAATCACGTACCTGAGTTCCCATGGTCTGGCTGTAAATGCATATGGCTTTGATGTGAGGGCTCCAACTGGGCATAGATCTATAAGGTAATGTAAATTAATAGTGCCTTAGTTGAATAAGAAATAATTTATCATCAAAATATAACTGCACATTTCATTCAGTTCTGTGCAAGAACCCTAAAGCCAAGTCATCCAAATGTTCTATATTGTTTAGTCAGTTAATCAAGCACGCAAGCAAACAAATCAATCAATCAATCAACTAGTCATTCATTCATTCATTCATTCAATCAATCAATCAATTACAAATATCTTAATTGGCCACTCCACACACCCACAATATTTCCTGACAGCTCTGACTTAAACATTTTCTCCACATATGTTCCAACTTGCATGTCGTTCCCTCTCCCAGTTGTACCCAGATCATCTACACCAGCTACCTCGCTGGCAAACCTGAAATGGAAGCAACCTTTCAGTGATGGTTTGATTTGTCTTATTTCTTGTGTAATGCAAACAAAATTACATGTGTCCTACCTCTTGATTTAGCCTATATTTTCTTACTGTATTTTTAAAGCAGTATTTTTTCCTTTTAGAATTCACAAGGCTCAGGGATTCAAATGTTTGAACATACATGAACAAGCCAGGACAATGAAATCAGTTGATTTTTCAACCATTCTAGTGATATGCTCAAAAAAAAATGTCTCCTTTCTGACTGTACACGTCACTAGACAGACATCTTATTGAAATGGTCAATCATTCTCACCAAGAATATAGACACTTGCTAACCAGGCAAAGCTAAGAAATGGATAGTAATCTTGATGTTGCATGGGCAGAAGATCGCAACACAGAGATGGGCAAAATAATAACACTTCACCCAAGTGGCAGTTGGTGGGTAAAAAAGTGGATATAACTTATGACTACATAACTAGACAAAAGAAGCAGAACATCTGAATTCATGCACTTATAATAATTATTATACGCAAGGGAGGCCCCAGAGACTTAAGGACAATCAAGCTCAATCCATTAGGGCTATTGGAGCATAATTGCATTACAAGTGCATGGGCGAGGTTTCATGGAGACTATCGCAGTAAGAATAATTTATACTCTTGTCACCTCTGTGTGTCGAAATGTATAGGTCCTACCAAAGTGATAAGAAATCACAGGTTCATCTATTTGAAATTTCCCTTACCTAATGCATCTTGTGCAGTGAATGCAGCGAGTCATGATAGTTTTTACAAGTGGCCCTACATTTTTGTCTTCAACAGCCCTTTGGAGAGAATACAAAATTAGTTACAGTCCGCGAGTGTGAACCCCAACTGAAAAGATTTCATATCATTGAGGTGTTTAGGATCAATCACTCTTCCTGTGCTGCATGAACATGTACAATGAATATTCTTGGGCAAAGCACTTGACTCGTGCATAAATTATTTTTCTCAACCTACACTGTGGGTGTATAAATGGGTGTTGGCATTGATGGGGAAGGGGGCAACTGTACAGAGCTGCATGGACCCCTATGATTTCTATGTTATTCAAAGGATTTGCCTTGAGTTCACGATCCAATAGAGGTATGATCATACATGTACAGTGAATGCGAGTTAAATGAATCAATATTCAGTTGAAGGTTTAACTTTGAAATGGAGAAACTAAAGGTACTCTGGGTCTTTGAATTCATTTTTGCAGTTCTCACTTCTAAAACCATTGTAGGTTTAACAATAAATTATTGCCTTACATCCAACTCCTACTGTACCTTTTTCCTGAAAATTTGTTGTCTACAAATCTGCTTCTGTCACTGCCAAAAGCCATTGACTGATCCTGAAGATCACACTCTCCACCTTGATCACAGATAGGACAGTCCAGTGGATGATTCACCAACAAAAACTCCATCACACCCTCCCTGGAGACAAAAAAAACACATACACAATGTCATGTAAAGGCAAGGTAAAGTCATCAGGCCACTAGAGTATTTCTACAGTACTCATTTATACACCTGGGTGCAGCTAGTGGACAGAGGTTCTGTGAGAGTGTACTAACCATGAGGCCACCACACCTCCAGTGTACATTTGTACATGTTGCAGGTCAAAATGAAATTCCGGTTAAAATGATCTTAACCTAGGTTGATTCTCAATTTCCTTTGTCTTCTAACCCTATTTATTCATGATCCATGAATAATTAGGGTTAAGAGACAAAAGAAAATCATTTTAACCTGAATTTCATTTTGACCTGCAACATAGACACATGTAAAGTCCACAAACAAATGTGCATGTGCATTCAATCAGCATATAATAACCATAACCATAACCATGACAATAACAATAATAATAATAATAATAATAATAATAATAATACACTTTATTTAAAGAGGGTAGCATGGAATAGTTACAGAAACAGAATCCTCTGCATAATCAGAGCTTTTTTCCACATAAAACAGAAAAATTGTTCCCTATTAACAATAAAGCACTCTGCCTTACAACCACACAAGCAAAAATTCTGAAGTGATTGATTACTAATTTTTGAAGTAGTTTTTCTCCTAAAATGGCGACAAAAACACACCATTTCGTTCATGACCAATTTTTAACCTCCAGGCGTTCTAACCTCATTTACAGAAGAGCCTGGAAACTACAGTGCAGTTCCGTGAAAAATACCTGGTTACTAAGCTACGAATGTTCCTCAAACACAACAACGAATTCTGTACGTAAAACGAGCTAAAATGCTTCGGAAAAACTGTGTAAATGAAGAAATACCTTTCAATAAATACCAGCAAAAGATCAAGCGTATGTCAGAGTTACTGAAAACGTGTGCATTCTATTAAAGAGCTTAAATTGTGGTGAAACTTTGAAGTGCTTTTCATTTCACTGTTGTTCGGCCTTTATCAGCAATTTCGTTGCCTGCTGATTGAAATTTTTGAATAACCAAGTGCGCTTTCCGCATAATCGACACATTTTTCCCCAAAAAATTTCAACATAATTTGGTATTTTTTTCCCTGTCCCCCTGTCATATGGCATGTATATTTTTCATATAGTTATGCGCATGTTTTATTCTTCAATAAAAGGAACCTATATGGGACAAAGGAACCCACTTCGTTGAACTGTCCACTTACACAGTTATTGTCAATATGAGGTGCTACAGTACCGCTCAGAACTAAATGAACCAAAATTTGTGATTATAACAACGCGAAGGGTTAAATGCGCGCACACGTTTTGCTACGTTTTGCTAAGCCACAGTGTATGATTTAACACTGAAGTAATTAATCTGTTTGGCGATGATTACCCTGATGCACATTACTGTTCAGGAAGTATTACCTTGCTTTTCTAGTCATTGGTGAGTCTGTCTTGACCTTCATCCCTTTCATTACTGGCATTGCACAAGATGCAACAGGCTAAACCAGGAGAAATGTTATAATATCATTTCCCTTAACTACAATCATGAAGCCAGTGATAGAAATGGATACAGAGAAGGAGAGTTCACCTCTGCACTCACAAACCATCCACATTGCTTACTGGTTTACAAGTCACTGCTTGCATAAACCACAACAAGAGAGCCTTCTTACAGCAAAATTTACAGTACTGCCCTACTGTACAGCTGTTTATTTCTTATAGTCCTGTGTCTGGTCTGCTTGACAATGTCAATGTATATGGGCATGTAAAAAATAATTATAATCAGGAAATAACAGGTGAAAATTTCATTGTTTTTGAAAAGTACTGTCCTAGGAATATAGAAAAGAGTAACTCAAAAGCAGCAGGTTTTGCAAGATCCAGTACAACTAACTAACCTTAATGGATCTCTCCACCTCAACAAGGCACATGCGACAATTTCCAGCAACAGAAAGTCTGTCGTGATAGCAAAACCTTGGAATCTCTACACCAGCCATCGCACAGGCCTACACAAACATGGACAACAACCAAAGATATCATATACATCCCATGACTGTGCAAGCCAAAATAAAATAATAATGATACAATTTTATTTTTTATATGCTGTACAGCATTACAGAAATGATGAATTTCTTTGATACACTAAGAAATGTACATGTAAATGTAATGTACATGTAGATGCACCCTGTTTCTATCAAGGTCTAGAAACATGAGTGAAAGTTTGGGAGAACAAGTAATGCTGTGGGAACACGAGCCATTAGGTTTTGAGTTCTCCCAAATTTTCATGACCTGTTCATTACCTGCTAAATGAGTCTAGCATGTTTTCTTGCTCACCTGTAACACTGTTATTCCAGGATCAACTAACAGACTTTTGTCATTTACAAAGACTTCAATTTTTTCAGGAGCTGGAGCAGTTGCATAATGTTGAGCTGAAATAAACGTGATGAATAATGACACAGTAAGCAAGGTTGTGCTCTAGAAGCACCCAGCTCAGGACACTCAGGAAAAAACTTTTGAAATCCAGTTGCCCAGTGGGCCAGTACATTTCAGTTTTCAGTTGCCCCACAAAACATTAATTGCCCAATAGGCAGGCAATGTTCATGCCTTATCAACTACATCATAGGTGCTGTCTATAATCAGTGACATACAATAACAGAAGACAAAAGCAAGCAAAATATATGTGTGCTCCTGGTTAATCCATGCTTTCAACTCTTTGTTTTGCTCACCTTGCAGTCTTAGGTTTTGAAATCATTTTTGATTGGAAATTATCACTAACAAGACTATTGAGGCTATTGCACTTGCTCACAGGACCACCAAACTTCCATTTCCACTTGCCCAAGAGAAAAATTACTTGCCCTGGACAATCCGATCTAGTTTGGGTTTTGCATAATGCCCCATAAAATGGGGCATTCCATCTTTCTATTTTTTATCCACCACCCCACCCCCTAAATTCCGACAACCTAGTACTTGGCTGTCAGCGCGGTACCTTTGCATCCGAGTGGCTCCAAATTTTGTTGGCTCCTTTTAACAAATTTGCCCTCCATAGGAGTGGGGGTGGGGGTGGTGGTGCAGATAACAAATGGAATATCTAAATTTCTTCTTATCTAACAAATCCAGACTAAACTACTATAATCTTTCTTAGTTTTTAGGGCTCATCAGTCTAGCTGAATTAACAAATTCGAAATGTCTGGGTATTCCATATAAGTACTTAAGGTTAGTCAGATCGACTAGAGTGAATTCAAATATCGTGTACAGTACATGATCGAGGCTGTTTTTGTTAACAGAAAAGAACCTCACCTGCAACTTGCAAAGAGGGTGTTAACCCTTGCAAAGGCTTAACCCTGGCCGCCTTTGACAAAGTCAACCTCCACATTGTGCAACAGCAAAATCTATGGAAAGTGAACACAATCTCAATCATGATACGGTGTTTTTCGAGGTCTTGATCGATCCATACAAACGTTATGCAAGTGCAAAGAAATAACGAAAAGCTGAATAAAATTAACAGACCATACACATTTAAGACTAATTTCACTAAGAATTAGGCTTTTTACCTAGAAATTGATTTGCAATATGCACAAACAACTGTTGAACATCGACCACAAACACCTCGGTTTTTCAAGATGGCGACTTCTCTGTAACATACGGGGATTTTCGTAAGGTTTGCTACTGCACACAAAGCTCAGAATGTCAGCGGCTTTCAGATGTAGGCCACCATTTTGAAAAATCACAGATCCTCGCTTTAGGTGAGTTTTCTTAGATGTAACAGTACATCCACCATGGCCACACAATTTTTGCTTAGCAACACACTGAAAATTCACTGCGATGATCATTCTTCACCTTCATCTATAACCGCAGTTCAAATATATGAATTATTTCATATATACTACACATCATTTCACTCCTCACGGGAAGATATGAACTCAACAAATTGACCTCGCTCCCAATGTGTGGCTTCATAGCTCAGTTGGTAGAGCATCGCACCGGTATCGCGGAGGTCACGGTTTCGAATCCCGTTGAAGCCCTGATTTTTTTTTCAGGCTTCTTCTTTCCAATTGCTTAAATTGGAAAATTCACTGCGATGATCATTCTTCACCTATACTATATAACCGCAGTTCAAATATATGAATTATTTCATCTATACTTCACATCATTTCACTCCTCACGGAAAGATATGAACTCAACAAATTGACCTCGCTCCCAATGTGTGGCTTCATACCTCAGTTGGTAGAGCATCGCACCGGTATCGCGGAGGTCACAGGTTCGAATCCCGTTGAAGCCCTGACCACCCGTCGGACCACCTGTTTTACATGTGTCAAAATCTTTTGAAGAACGAAGCATAACACAATAGGCACCTTTGTGATTCAATGAGATGTAACTGAGTGGCCCTGTATTCTGTAGTTAAGCCACGAGCAATACCTTGCTACATCCATAAGGCATAGCCATGCATGGCCAACACGTAAAATCCTACAAAGGTCGATCTGCAAGTTTAGCGGGTCATGTCTCGTGTTTTAGATAATAATAAGCTTAATAGCCGGGTATAGCTTTTGAAATTAACAAAAGGCCATTTAATTTCACGCAGGCAATGCAGAAGATCTCTGGTGTGCGTTTTTAAATCTTGCGGAATTCTGGCGTAAAATCGTGGCCGCAGGCAAGCACAAAAATTGGTGTACATGTGTGGCTGAACGGTACCCGGTCAACTCGCCTACTTGCAAACTCGCCTACGCCAACTTGCCTACGTCTACTGGTGAACTCAACACTTCAACGCCATACAACTTGTTCCTCGTTCTTTCATCCAGTGCCGAGCCAGTTCAAACGAAAAAGTATTCTGGACATCGTTCACAAAATAATGATAACATAAAGTTATAAAAGACATACATTACTTGAGTGAACTTGCCTACGTAGGCGAGCTGACAAGATGTAGGCGAGTTTGTTCGTAGGCGAGTTTGCACGTAGGTGAGTTGACCGGTATTCGGCTGAAGCAGTGCTGATGAATTTCGTCATAACATTGTCAATATACATGTAGCTGTGGATCGGGCACTGTCTGATCCGCAGAATACTTTGATAATATTATGACTAAATTCATTGTCAACAACAGGCCAAAAACTGACGTTAATTTGTTTTTTACAATAACAAATTTTCAAATTTTCTGCACTTGTTTGTTGCGTCAATATCACATAAATTATAAATTCATGTGTCTTTCCGCGTATTGAGAAATGAACATTAGCCAATGAGAATGCAAGAATTTCTACGGTTATTGTAAAAAAAAGGAACCATTTGATTAAAGATTATTGTGGGTTTAGTGAAGGCAGCGCCACTGAATCTTGCTGAATTATTTTAGTATGCTTGATGTACTATGAAAACAATCAACAATAATTATTTTATTGTTACCGGTAAATGCTACATGCAGTGTAATAGTTACTTAATAACCATTTTCAATTTTGATTTTCAGACCTGCTGATTCTGCTACTTTGACCAGTAAGCTTTAGTATTATTCAACTTGACTCTTAATGCAACAAGCATGTGGAATCATCTTGGTTTAGCTGCAAACCTGAGCAAATGTGTTGTCCGACACACTCTAACTAGTTCAAGGCATGGTGTTTTGCCATTCTCCAATCTGTTCCTCAGAGGACTTTCAACAAGTTTGGTGTCTGAAGGAAGGACACACTACTCTTTCATAAGGGTGCGACGCAGCATGCCGAACATTCCGATACCGGGTTATCTTAAGGATGGTAGCGTAAAACGCAACCAAACAAAAGCAGGCAGAGACCCTGTGACTGGAAGGATTGCTATACGACATAAGGGTGGGGGTCATTCACAGACCTATCGTATCATAGACTTTGTGAGAGTCCCTGCGCTTCAAGAGAATGAAGAGCCTAAAAAGGTTAGGGATAAAGTCCTCCACATAGGTTATGACCCTTGCCGCTCAGGGCGAATTGCTTTGGTTGCAGGAGACAGTAGCAACAAAATGAAAATCATCACAGCCCCACACGAAATGAAGGTTGGAGATGTAGTCACAGCCTTCAGAGGAAAGCCAGAGTCTATTGCGAGGTTGAAACCTGGCGATGCCTACCCATTGGCGCATCTTCCTATTGGCACTTTGGTGTACAATGTTGAACTACAGCCAGGAAAAGGTGCACAGCTGGTGAGAGCAGCCGGTACATGTGCACAGATTCTAAACAAGACTGAAACAACAGCCAGATTACGACTTCCTTCCAAGGAAGAGAAAGACATACCACTGGATTGCTTGGCTTCATTGGGGAGGGTTTCTAATGTTGATCATAAAAATAGAGTTATTGGTAAAGCAGGTAGAAATCGTTGGCTCAATAGGAGACCAAAGGGTCAAACCGGTACAAATCGCACTTTGTGGAAGAAGAAACAAGTGTGAATTCCTCCAAAGCTAACCACTTAATTCACAAGTCAGTGACCTCTGACTGAAAAGAAAAAAGAAAACTTCACAACCTGCACAAGGTACTACCCAATAGCCCTCATTTAGTTACTAGAGTGACTTTTACATGACAACATTATTAACAAGACCATGTGAAAGTGCCTGGCAATCATTGTCTTGTAAATTTGAATGATCACATGCTACATGTATGGATTTCTAAGACCATTACTCTTTGTTCATGTTAAGTACTGTAATTTGCCTGCTACGCTGAATCCAGCTCGTCTCTCTGATTAAAAGGTTATAAAATCTGCTTACAGGGCCTGGTGAAACTTTTCTATAGCAAAGAAAAAAGAACAACAGGAGACATCATCATGATGAAATTTTGCTCACCATAAGATATGTAGCACCTTCTGACTGGGTGGGAAAAGATAAATCACATGAACCCATGCCCTGCACAACTTAATTTGACCGTATTTCATCAATTAAACCTCTCTCAGAGAAGAACGAAGACCATACTCACCAGAGCCACTTATCCTTCCTCGATCAGTGACCTGTTGTAGGTTTGATCTGAAGGTAAGCACAGGGTTGTGATACCAAACGACAAGGAAACTGAGAACAGACAAAAACTGTCCCGCAAGAAATGCGTGGCCAAGCCATGTCATATTCGCTCCGACGAAAGGCTAACGCTCGAAACGTCAGCTTTCGAATCTCTACGGTGGTCAATTCACATTATCAACTCAGTAAAACCAAATTATCATGTTATAAGTAAGCAGCATGTCGGATCTAAAAAGTCCGGATCATGTGTACTAAGGAACCGTTCATTTTTTATGGGGTAGGGGGGGGGGCTGGTGGGATTTGGTAGATAGTCTCTGTAGCATATGATGGCCCCCCTCTTAACCAGATATTTGTTTCCCTGGCCCCCCTCTCATAAACCGAAATTTTTTTGATGACCCCCCCCCCCCAAAAAAAAAAAGAAGTCAAAAGCAAAGCAAAAAGAATGATCAAGTAAAGTTTACCTTATAAGTTAAACACAAAAACTGCAGTTTCAAAAAGTTCTTTCTGAATCACCGTTTTCATCTATGGGATATGTCCTTTGTGTACTCTGACTATTTTTAACGCAACAAGTGCCCTAACTAGGGGGATTCAGGGGCATTCTCCCCGGAGAAAATTTAGAATTTCAGAACTTCAGAAACGCTATTTTACGCCATTCTGGCAAACATTTTGTAACATTTGTAGATTCATTAGATTCATTTACTGCAGTTTAAATTGAAAATAGTAGAAATAATTTTTAAATATTTACATGTGCACTGGCCATGGTAATTTGTCTTTTCCTTTGATAAACAAGGTTCTGTTTGTTGTTGGGAGTGAACATTCTCAAGTAGTTTTGAACTGATATTGTTCCATCCATTACATACTAGGGGGGTCCAGGGGGCATAGTCCCCCGGGAAATTTTAGATTTTTAGAACCTCAGAAATGCAATTTTAGGGCATTTTGGTAGAAAATGTTGCACCATCATAAATGCTGTTATTACAACATTTTAGGGTAATTTTTTGAGTGACCCCCCCTTTAAGGCCAGTTTTTTTTCATGCCCCCCATCCCCTCAATCCACCAGCCCCCCCCCCCCCCCCATGTCATAAAAAATGAACGGTCCCTAACGGCATCCAGTCCGCGATCAATGCCCTCGATCGACATCCCGATTGATACTCGGTCGACGCTCGATCGACACTTAATCAACAGTCGGTCGATAGTCGGCCGAGTGTCGACCGACTCATATTCCTCGATCGACAATTTATCGACTGTCGACCGAGATGCCGATCGAGTGTCAACCGAGGTGTCGACGGATTTGTCGATCGAGGGTATCGATCGACACTCGACCGCGTGTGCCCTTAGTACACATGATCCAAAAGACCTACAGCCCAAAAATAAAAAAAAACACTTAATACAATAATGCAACGAACTGCACACGAAAATGCTGCCAGTATGTGTATATCGATGTACAGGTCCTATGTGCTATTGATCCCAGTCGTTTGTTGAAATGGCTTTTTTTTTTCAGGTCGTTTCAAGCACCGTTGGTTTTATTCACGTGATTCAAGCTGGTTGCCATTCCTCAAAAGTACCAAGTTCAAGGCAAATCTTATCCATGCCATGGATTTTGCATCTGTCGAACTTTTCTGTGTAACTAGCCTGTGTACAGCCGCCCCCTCCCTTCAAAAAAGCTATTCTTTAACATATCTGGGATTGCATCTTGCTAGAAAGTGCGAAACTACGCAAACTTGCAAACAAACTGTGAAGCAACTTCCCCAACGGCAGAAATTTACTCATCACGCGATCCTGAAATTCGGTACTTGATTGGGCCTGAAAAAAAAGCCATTTCAACAGACTGGTACATCAACGAGTGTCTACGACAACTCAACGACACCAAGTTCTACAAACTCTTAGACAACGACGTAACTACTGACATTCAAAAACGCATACTTAAATACACCGAACGCATGAACCGTGACAAAATTATTAACGAAGAAACCAAACGCTATCTTATAGAGACTGACCCTAAACCCGGACGGTTTTACATTTTGCCTAAAGTGCACAAGCAGGGTAACCCTGGACGCCCTATTGTCTCTAGCAACTCTCACCCTACGGAACGTATCTCACAATTTGTAGACCACCATCTCAAACCTCTGGTGCAGACCACGCAATCGTTTATACTAGTAATAGTTCTCACTACATCTGCCCCCGCTTTAGATATCACGTTTATTATGTGATGAACTGTACAACTTTTATTACAAAATCTCCGCAGAATCGTTAACTGGCTGATCTGACCGGCTTTTACTCTCGTTGTAATCCTTCAAATCACACAAAATGAACAAAAATCTCTGTTATTTCAAGTAAGTGATGATAGATTTAAAACGTTATTCGTACTCTTCGTGCTCGTGTCAGAGTGAACCAACGCGACTACACTTGTGCAAGTGGCTGCAAGAATTATGTAATAATCATTGAAACGACACCGTTTATAAATCCTTTGCTAACTTCTGATCCTTGAGATAACAAAAGGAAACTAAACTCAGTCGCTTCGGATACATTTTGTTGTTGTTTCTTTGAGTTTTGATTTGTGGTGTTTGGATCGAGTCTGTCGACCCCGTTGCCGATTTGTGTCTAACAAATCAAGTCGCGTACACCATACCTCTCCTCGTCCTCGTGGCTGCAAGAAATACCGGGAGTTGCCTTGCGAGCTTACTGAAAAATTAACCGGGACCGCCGTGCGCGCCTAGTTTCTTCAAATCGGGCTCGATTCGCATACTACCGATACTACACCAATATTTCACATTCTTTATACGCGGGGGGTCCTATTAATGCCTCCTCGGGTTTTGGCCTCTGGGCCAAAACCCTGCGGGGGCAAAAAGACACCACACACTTCCTCAACAAACTCGAACAACTTGGACAACTCCCTGCAAACGCCTTTCTTGTTACTCTAGACGTTTCTTCTCTTTACACTAACATTTCCCACAACGAAGGCATCACCGCTTGCCGACATTTCCTTGACACACGAGACCGCAACAGTGGTACGGAAACTCTATGTGATCTTATACGTATGATTCTTACTATGAACAACTTTACCTTCAATGACAAACACTACCTGCAGATACACGGTACAGCCATGGGAAACCAGAATGGCACCTTCTTATGCCAATCTGTTCCTCGCCAAATTTGAGACAGACGCTTTGTCGCGTGCTCCATACCAACCACATACATGGTGGCGTTACATAGACGACATCTTCATGATATGGACACATTCTGTTGACGAACTACATGCTTTCACCTCTTACCTTAACAACATTCATCCCACCATTAAGTTCACATCCAATTATTCATTTACTTCTATACCCTTTCTTGATGTTAACGTTTCTGTCAATAACGGCAATATCACGACTGATCTTTACACCAAAGCCACTGACAAACATCAATACTTGCTACATTCTTCATGCCACCCTCAACATACCAAAAGAGCTATTCCATTCAGCTTAGCTCTTCGACTTCGTCGTATCTGTTCCTCTGACGAGACTTTCAAACAACGTTCTAACGAACTCAAATCTTTTTTTATTTTATTTTTTATTTTTATTTTTATTTTTTATTTTTTTTTATTAGATAACAACATTTACTTACATCAACATACGATACAATACATTATTTACAAACTACTACAGACCTACTTAGCATACATAGGAAACATTGCTACGACTTCTCACCTAACTTATCTGTCCAGTCTCGTACATGGATGGCTTCTTAACTTGTTCTAATTTATTTATTTATTCATTTAAATTGTTTTTTTTACTGATTTCTATTTTTGAGGTTTAGGAATCAAAAAGGTATTAAAGAAGACAGAAAGCTAGGAAATCTCTCTAGTTTTGGGAGTACTTCCTTTGTTCTGCAGGACCAAACGTAATACCTGGCAACAAGGAAGTAAAAGTACTGCTTTGTGTCGGATAGGGTG
>OZ026601.1:31329017-31374017 GCA_964020085.1 Micromussa lordhowensis | reverse complement strand
TTCGGATGACCAAGTTGCAGTCGTATTTTCAGAACAGTGCGTTTCTTGCAGCAAATAAATTGAGAACTTTTTTGCTCTTAGCCAATTAAATGTTTCCCTTCTTTTCAATCTATCTCCTAAACCCCGAACATTAAGCGAACATATTTTAAGATCCATTCCTAGATAGTCTTAAATTAAAGGAAAAACGTTCTGAATGAAAACCGTGCATTCGAAAACAAACTTTGGATTGGATCGAATCGGAGCTAATGAATTTAAAGTAGATCACACATTTTAGCTTACGAACTACACGTATAAACAAACAACACGAAAACATTAACATATAAAAAACCCTTATTGTCAGACTGAAGTCCCAGCAGCGTTCACAGGTGTTAACAACCATCTTGAATTTGACAGGATTTCTATTGCCAATTAAGAATTTGGGTGTGCACATTGGAGTATTGATTTAACCTTCTTTTTAATACAAAAGATTTGCATAGAGAGAAGTCATTATTTCAACGGTGAAAAGAAAAACGTACGCTTGCACGTAAATAACATTAGGTTAAGGTTGCTTAAGATACTCGGGAATACTTTTAGAGTCATATCTTTCATTTTTTATGAATAAAAATCGACCTTTCACTTTGGCATCGTTTAGGCCATGTTCCTCGCGGGCTTTCATCATAGCTTTGATCAATACTTTCCGTTCCTCCTGAATAGCCCTGGCGTAATCCTGTGTGATGTATGCATCAGCGTGTGTCATAGATTTTTTAATCTTACCTCGTACTGACCAAACCTTATCTCGGTCTTCCCGGCAGACAAATCTTACAATAATTGGCCTGCGCCTGCCATGGATCTTCTTGCCAACTCGGTGGACGGCATGAAATATAATTTTGGAGGTATCAACGCCAAGCTCTTTCTCTAAAATATTATAAATTACCGCTTCACAGTCTTCATGTTCCTTCTCCTCGATGTTATATTGAAACGTAGGTTCTCGCGTCGTGTGTACTGTTCCAAAGCTGTATTATTTTCAACTTCTTGTTTTAATCTATCTTCCAAGTCAGCGATCTTCTTGTGTAAGGTGTCCACTTCTTTCGAGTAATCCTTCGTCTTCATCTCAAAATGCTCTTCAGTTGAGGTCTTCAACTTCGCCCTGAGTGTAGGTCAAACTTTTTTCGATGTCTCTGATCGACAGTTTTACTGCGTCTATTTCAGTTTTAAATTCAAATCTTAATTTGTCCAAGTCAGTGTGCAGTTTGACAAATCCTTCTGAAACTACTTGCCTTAGACAATCCATGGAGTCTTTCAATTCTTTGTACATGTTGTCGCCGCCATTACTTGCCGAAGCGGACATGACTTCTTCGGTTTCTGACGAACTTGACCCCCGTTTTGATTTCTTGCGCTTTCTTTGGCCCATAAAAGGCGACTAAAAGAAATACTTCTCTATGGCACAACCTTTTTCTAACCAAGTGCTAATACTGCTAAAACATTTGGTCGAGAAATCCAAATTTTGCTGGACCGTCAACTGAAGCGTGTGCACGCCATGACGGTCACGCTCAAATCTTACCTCAACAAACGCGGATATAACATCACTTGTACTCAAACACTCACCCCCAAAGACACTCCCACTACTAATCAGCCGCAACGGGTACCCCTCGTCATAACATATAATCCAGCTCTTCGCTACGTATCATCCATCGTTAACAAACACTTCCGAAGTGTATTGAAGAATATTCGATCTGTCTTCATCTCCTCGTTGCACTAACGTTTTCAAAGCTAAACCCTTTGTTGCCTTCCGACGATCTAACAACCTTAGTAATATATTAGTTAGTGCTAAGCTTCATAAACCGTCTACCACTGCTAACGAACCTCGTGGCTCTTTCCGTTGTGGCAACAACTGCCTAACATGCAATTACATAAACGACGGACTTACTAAGTATACATTTAATTCTACAGGAGAAACTAGATTTATTAATCATCACATTGACTGCAACTCCAAAAACGTTATCTACATGGTACAATGTAACCACTGTCAAAAACAATACATAGGAGAAACCGGCAAACGTACGTAGACTTAAAGACCGCTTCAACGAACATCACAGACCTGTTGACAAACGAACTAACAGCTCTAAGCCCACCACGGTATCCGAACATTTTTTATGTAACAATCATAACGCTACTGACATGCAACTTATTCCCCTAGAACTCGTTAAATCTAATCGTGACGGTGTACGTAAAGCAAGAGAAGCATATCTCATTGAAAGAGGTCAAACCCTTGAACCTCATGGTCTCAATAAGAAAGATGAAACTTAGTACGTTTCTTTTGTATTAGCTTTCTATGTTTAGGTCACCTGTACTATTTATAGCTGCTCATTGCTACTTTTCAGGCTGTAACGTTTTACCATAATATTTTCAAATTTCAAATTTTTAATTTTTTACGTTACTTTTTTCATCGTTATTTATTACTTAGCCCTGTCTATCAAACTTTTGTTACATTTATCTTTTCACTAGTTATATCTTATTTCTCATATTTTAAATTTGTAACGTTTAAAACTAGAGTCATTCTCTGTTACACCCTGAGGAAGGAAGGCCGTGCCTTCCGAAATATTGGAAAATATATCCCTATACTGTGTAATCAGCCTTGCTTATTCTCGTGCATTTCAACAGACGCCTGGGATCAGCATTTTTGTCTGCGGTCCCTTGCATCATTGAGGGTCGTACAGGAAGGGGGTGGGGGGCGCTCTGGCACGGTTCACGAACGGGAAAAATAGAGGATCACAGATCACAGATGCAAAAATTTCGTTTTCACGAATCACGAAAATAAATAAGAGACTCTTTAATAACCTGTTCTTACACTAGAGAGAGTGCTTGAAGAAAGCAAAATCGTGAAAGGCTAAGTCAAGGCTCCTTATTACAAATCGCATACCTAACTCACTCTCGATTAGCCTGCGAACGCAGACGTATTTCCGGCTGTCACTGGTTCCGCCGGAACCAGTGACAGCCGGAAATACGTCTGCATTCGCAGGCTACAGCTCGCAGGCTAGGCGACTGATTATCGTGAACAAACAAGCATTATTTACATAAGTTCTTTACCCCAACACGGCTAATTAAGAATCACTATATCTTTTTCGACAAACTGTCAAGTGTAAACCCTCTCTAAATACAGTTTGATTGATTGATTGATTGATTGATTAATTGCTTGATCGAAGCTCTGTGTCACGCATCGCCATAACTCTGAAATCAGATATGCGCTGGTTTCCAAACCAAGCATACTATTGAGCTGTAAAATGGTGAACAGATATAAATTTACCGCTTTTGATACCTGATGAGGATAAAAACTTTGGTGGCTCTTTAGTTTTGGATTTTAGACAATGATTGCGTCACTGAAAACCTACACTGAATGAAAAGAAGTGATTGCGTAACACGGGTTCATTTCATTTTAATATCCAACTGTTTGTAAGTTTTGCGGTCATGCTTGAGGTCTTTTCTAGAGTTTTGAGCCCTTTCTGTGGCTGGATAAGCCTGTTATTTCTTATAACAGCGCTTATTTACTGGCTTGGTGTTTCGGAGTTCGCTCTGATAAGCCATGTTCCCCTCCCAGGACCGAAACCTTGGCCATACTTTGGAAACCTTATCGAGGTCGCCCGATATGGCGGCTTGCACAAAGCGTTCGTTGAATTTGCCAAGAAATACGGCAAAGTTTACAAAATGTACATGGGAAGAAGTCCGATGATCACCGTGGCCGATCCAGAAATGCTGAAGCACATTCTGGTCAAAGATTTCGACAAGTTTCGAAACAGACCAGACTTTATGAGGAGTAATCCGCCGCTTGAATCAAACCTGTTTGCTGCAAGAGATGACCAGTGGAAGAAAGTTCGCTCCCTTTTGACCCCAACCTTTAGCTCATCGAAGCTGAGAGAAATTCTGCCGATTATCGAGGATGCGGCGAATGTGCTTGTAGGCAAATTTGAGGAGTCTGCTGACAATGGTAAGTAACTAAATTAAAGGAACCTGGTTTTCAGTGTCACGCCATTCAAAATAAAAATCAAAACTGTTCAATAGATGAAGTCCAGAATCTGAGAAAAGAAAGAAGGTAACTATTTCCCCAAATTTATAGAGATTTGGGCACCAACATGGCGCACCAACATGGCGGCCGGAAACGAACAGAAACTTCTGTCACTGACTTTTGCTACAAAAGGGGAAATTTATCTCTCGAGGAACGCAAAAACGACTAAAATAATACTTTCTCCAATACAAGAACTGTTCAGATGGCCAAATTTCCCGAAATAAGTCCCGAAATAAGTCACTTTTTAAACACCTCGGCTTTCATGTAAATGCCCGTCACGCAAAAGCTTAGAAATTCCAGCGTGGTCTATCACAAAACCAAGAACCCATTCGGAACAAAAATTTGTATGAATATTAGTTTTCAGCTTCTCTTATACATCATTACAGTAAAATATCAGAGGATCAATAGTTGTGTAGTTTGAATTTTAGTAACGTCATGTGAAAACCGGCAATATATATGACTTTCCTAATTTCCATAATACAAAACGTCAATTCGCTACTTGCACATGACCCATAATCCCTTGCGTTTTTGGGGGGTAACCAGTAGAAGAAATGTATGGTATCATGACAAAAATTAGTTCGGTGAGCTCGCAAAACCAGCTACTAATGCTTAAAAATGCACCAGAATTTACCAAAATCATGATAAGAGAAATTTGTACTGGTTTATAACTAAATGTAGAGAAATTTGTGTCCATACATCGATGTATGGACAAAAAAAAAAATTCTCTACATTTAGTTATAAACCAGTACAAATTTCTCCTATCATGATTTTGGTAAATTCTGGTGCATTTTTAAGCATTAGTAGCTGGTTTTGCGAGCTCACCGAACTAATTTTTGTCATGATACTATACATTTCTTCTACTGGTTATCCCCCAAAACGCAAAGGATTATGGTTATGTGCAAGTAGCGAATATCTCTAAAACGAAAATAGATATTCTAAAAAGGAAAACGCCATTCGTCTGTATTGGTGGTTTTCACGTCACGCAAGTAAGCTAAATTATCACGCAAGTGAAAAATAAAATCGCTTACCATTCAATAAATTAAGTCAAGAAACTGAAATATCGTAGAAGGGTAATAAATAAACAACGTGCCAAAGTTTCGGGGATGTGCGATATTCCGAACTCGAGTTATTCGGCAAAAGGTATCACTGAAAATTACAGGGTTTAGTATGGAGACGCCATGTTGGAGCCCGTCTGAGGGACTCCAACATGGCGACCGGAAACCAGTGTAAACATCTGGAGTTTACTTTGGCTCTCTCACGACGTTTATTCTCTCTGTTAAACTACAAAACATTCGCATAGGCACTTCTCTCAACATATTGGTTACTCAGAACTCGAAAACGTAAGGCGAATCGATATTTTGGTGCACGTAACATGTTACCCAGAAACAATGCCGATGTCACGCATTGTGAAAAAACCGTGTTCTATTTTGAAAACAAAGCAGTCTACCGAGCTGAAGACAGGCCAGCAGATATTCGTTTAAAATGCCTTTTACCCCTTAAAGGTAAAAACTTAAAATTTTTAATTTTAGTTTAATTTTAGTTTTTTCTGACGTCACGTGAAAACCAAGAATTTTAAAAAAGGCTTTCAAATACGCAGCAATTATTTTTCATGTCATATGCATTTTAATACACTTATGCTTGTTATCGTTGACTGATCTTCTAGATATATTTCTTTAGGGCGTATTTATTCGATTTCAGTGCCTGTGTTTTCATTTGCAACTTACAGTAAGAATAAACTTGATATCATTCTACTTTATGTATTTGAATACAATCATGGGTTAGGGTTAAGGTTGGGGTGTCATGATATCACAAGCATACACGTTATCCAGAACTTGTGTTGACGGCCACAGCTGAGTTGATTTCAAATGTGGTCAATATTTTCCTAAGCTCGATAGAGCCCGCGTTCCTCTGGGGGACGAACGTAGACTCGACAGAGCGGCGGAAATCTAGTCAAATAATCTCCCACAAGAGTGTTTCTCAAAGTAATGCTACTGCGGCAACATTGATGATGGTTCGCAACACCAATGGAATGCAAGGCATTTCTTGTTGAAATAGCGTTGGGGCGATAAAGTGAATAAAGATGGTGACTTGTAAGACTTTTCAGCTCGGTAATGAAATGTGAAAAGCGAACTGATCAAAGAAAGAATCTGAGTCCCCGACAGCACAGTGGACGACTTCTCACTGGATAACCGACTTTTACATGAGGACCATTTAATTTGTTTTTAATTTTATTTAGTTAGTCAGTTGACAGTCGCTACGCGGTGCTAAATATTAGTTTGTTACTCGAGAAAGGTTTTTAGTCAGTTAGAAAAGATCGTGTTGCATCGAAAAGCATCATTGCATTCCATAAACAGGCCATTTCCGAGTTACGAGTCCTCGTGCAAAACCTTTCGTGTGTAAATGAGTTTGATTTACATGAACATGTACCTGCAGGCAGAACACATTTTCATATGAATGGTTTCGTACTCGTTTTGACACAGAGGCAAAAACCAACTTGGAAATGGCCTATTACATAACACGCGGCTCATGCAGAAGTTCAGATATTTTTCGTCTTTTTCACCCTCAGGCTAGCTAGCTGTATATGATTTGTTTTTTGACTTAGAGCTTATGCAGAATAATAAATTCCGTCACTAATGCAGTTCGAGTAAATTTACAAGGACTGTTTTATCTAAGTAGGCCCTTTGCATGATCTGGTCACATGGTACGGAATAAATTATACTGGGACACAAATAACGCAGTGGGACTTCCAAAACTTACCAGTCCAGCCTGACTTTCCTTTGTTTTGAAAGTCCCTCTGTGTAACTTGCGTCCCTGCATAATTTATTCCGTACCATGTGACCGGATCGTGATATTGGTGATATACATATGTGTTACTAAATTTTTTCTAAATAACCGAGAGAACGCTAAGAGCTTCGGGATATGCATACCCAATTATGCAACAAGTTTGTGAACACGAGACCGTTTTAATTTAGTTCGCAAGTTTCCCAGAGAACCATTGTGTCCGGCGCATCGTTAATGGTTTATACCTTTTTCATGACAACCTTTCTTTATAGGTCAATTGTTACTTGGTTCCGAGGCTTGGGGGAATAAAACAAAAGAATATCACATCGAGGTTGAGGAATGAATAATTAATTTCTTTTGTTTTAAGAAAATAACACAAACAGCGGTGATGGACATTGTATTCCAATGCATTTTTATAGAACTTGACGTTTCGTATGCTAGTCAACATACATTTTATTCCCTAAACCTCGGAGCCAAGTTAGAATTTTAACAGATCGAAATTGGCGTATTAGGTGCATAATCAGTCGTCGAAGACTTTAGGACCCTCATAAATGATTCAAACTTCGCTAAAAATGAAAAATTGTGTCTCTTATTATTTATCTATTTATTAATTTATTTTAATATTGTTATTTTGCTAGAGAGAAGCATCGACGTCCTGTCTCCATTTCGCCTCTTCTCGCTAGATATCATTCTGCGCGCAGGATTTGGTCTGGACGCGCAAGTCCAAACCGACCCGGACCCAGAAATGGTGGAGAAGGCGCTCACAGTTTTAGAAACGCCAGTGTACGTCCGCGCAATGTCAATGTTCCCATTCTATAAACAAGTGAAAGAATTTTTCGACCTGGATCTTTCTCAACACTCTCCGTATTTCATAGCCCTGTCGCAAAGCATTTTGGAGAAGAGGAAGATCTCGTCCAGCGGTCGCAGGGATCTGTTTCAGCTCATGCTAGAAGCGCGTGATGAGAACGCTGAAGGCACGCAGACATTGACCGACGAAGAGATCGTCGCTCAGTCGGTTTTATTTTTGATCGCCGGCTCGGAAACAAACGGAACGACTATGGCATTCTTTGCGTTCTATCTCGCGCACCACCCAGACGTACAAGAGAAGCTGCTTCGTGAGATTGACCACGCCACCGGGTCACGTGGCGATGCTCCAATTGGCGAATTCGTCCAGAGTCTTCAGTACCTCGATCGTGTTGTGTCCGAGGGCTTGCGTCACAGCTCAGTTGGTTTTGGTGATGTTCGGCAGTGCATGGAGACTTGCGTTATCAACGGAGTGGAATTCCCTGAAGGCGTCAGTGTCAACATACCAGCTTATGCTATTCATCGGGATCCTGACTTCTGGCCCGAGGTAATGTGTTAAATGGTTGCTCCTGTTCTCGCTCTTGCTATTTATCTAATCAACTCTTACTTTAACTTGCTTTTATTCTCGCTCTTGCTCTAATCAACTCTTACTCTATGTTGCTCTTGTTCTCGCTCAAACTCTTTCTATTGCTTAAACTCTTTCTCATACTCTCTCTATCCTGCGAAATCGCGCGGAATATCGTCTGATACTTAGCCGACGAGGCCTACGGCTAAGTATCAGACGATATTCCGCGCGATTTCGCAAGATAATTGTTAATTACAATGAAGAGGATTTAATAAGCTATGACTGGTAACACTAGATTTTTAATTTCAACACTGAGAAAAGTTCGTTCTTAAGGATGGCATGTCAATACAAGTTATTAAAGTTGCCATTTCAAAACTAAGAACGTTTATGTTAATTAGCTTTGAAATCGAGCAGGATAATTGTTTTATTAGTCAACAAATTGATAACAAAACACACTAACATTTTTAAATCTCTCTGTCGACGTTTTCTCACTTCACTTTTTCTTCCCACGTACGAAGCTACGTATACCGCCGGATATCTGTTACCTACGGATGACCGATATCGAGAGCATCATGACCATATTTGGATAGTGTTACAATTTGTTGAATAATAAGTTTCGATACATCTCATTTACGGATTTACTTTCGGTTCTCATTATATTTTTTTCTTTATTATAGCCGGAAAAGTTCGACCCAGATCGTTTTCTTCCAGAAGAGGTCGAGAAGCGCCCGTCGTTTAGCTACCTGCCATTTGGACTTGGTCCAAAGCAGTGCATTGGCATAAGAATGGCCCTCTTAGAACTTAAGATTGGGCTGGTCAAGATCCTGCAACGATTTAGGTTCGAGAGAGGCGTGGGCACCACTGAAAAGCTTGAGCTCCAGTCTGGTATCATCTTAACTTTCCTCAAGCCCATGTTTGTCAAGCTCGTGAAAAGGTCACGAGACGATTAAAGAACTGGGCAGTAAATAATAACGACGTTTAAGTGTCGACGAGTTTTCATTGTAGAGTATAAAGTAGTTAGCGACATGTGTAGGGCGTGACTTAAGCCTGGTTCAAACTTTTCCGATAAGCACTAATCGAAACACAAGCATAGCCACAGGGATGTTCACACTAGCAACACACGCATGCGCGTGCGAGTTGCATGGTTGTAGAAACAAGATGGCGAGTGGTTGAATTCTCGCGCTTATACTTGTGTTAATCATAAAAATTACAATTTCCTCGATCGCTTGAGATTGGTTTAAAAAAGTCCTATTTTCCACTAATTCGCTTGCCAAGTTGTTATCGGACAGTTTGTTATTGGATAGTTTGTTATTAGACAGTTTGTTATCGGACAGTTCAGTAAGCCAATCACATTCAAAGATGTAGTTTAAATCAACCAATCACATTCAAAGTTTTAATTACTTGTGCGTGCGCGCGCTTGCTTTTGTGTCTTTGCCGGACCTTTAGAATGTTTACGCTTCCTTTGTCAGTATTTTACTGCGAATTTTCCCCTATTTTTCATAACTTGGCTATTTTTCTTTTTCTCGGAAATTGTAAATTTTATGATTAACTGATAATAGGACTTCGTGTCGTCCAATTTTGTTATCAGTCGTATGATTACAGATCGAATTGGACTCCACTCAGTCCTATTACCATTACTTATTTCATGCCAGTTCCCACTTGTGAAACTGATAAACACGACACTCGTGAAATCAGCATAAGCGCAAGCACAAGGAAAAATTAAGGAAAATGATTCTTTTTCTTGTGCTTCTGCTTGTGCTCAGTTCACTTTTGTATACACTAGCGTTTTGTTGTGTTTTCTTGTGCTTATCTCACAAGTGTGAACAAGGTTTTACGAGGAAAGATAATAGTGCTCACGCGTCTCCTTCCACCAGAGTCTCCTCTCTTGCGCGCTCCTTTTTCAAATTGCGCCTTTATAACTGCTGCTATGCTATGCAGCTAACGTGTTGTAGATTAACTGTCACTGGTTTGTTTACAGTTATTGTCCTTGTTCCATGGAAAACGTGTAAAATTGAATCAGCAATTGAGGATGAAGATCTCTCATATAAAGTAGACTCGAACCAAAATCGATATCCCCTGGATTTTCGTCATACACCCTGGGCAACTCGAACCCTGGATACCTCGAACCTCCCGCTAACTCGACGCAATTTCTTTTCCTTTTACCCTCGATAACTCGAACCAGGTTTGCTGGGAAAAAACAAACAGTAATATAGTCCAAAACATTGAAACTATTTCTTGCATGAACTCTGTAGAAACTGTAGCTTGAAGTTGTTCTCTTTGAAACCTGCAAAGTTCGCAGTTGCTAGACTTCTCCTGCTACTTTTCGTTGCTTTTGTTTTTATCAAGTTTATCATCATCATCGTCTTCATTACACCTCAGGGGGGTGTGTAAGGCCGCTTTATCAAGTTTATACTATAATTAAATTCGGTTAAAACTTACACTGTATGAATAGAAAAACCGTACTGAAACACCATTTTTTTCTTGTTTCCGGTCATTTGTTCTCAACCGGCCGATAAATCAAACCGTTCTCAATTTTCCTTTGAAGGTTCGGGTTATCGGGAGTTGATTGTAGGCCTTATTCCCAAGGTAATCCCTCTCAACTTACGTGGTATCCACGCGTTGCGTGCGTGTTTTCCTGGAGGATGAACCGCTTGGGCTGTCCACGTGAGCAAAATTCGCCTCACTGGATTGGCTATTTTTAGAACCTGCTGGGATTTCCGTAGCAAGGAGTGAGCTAAAAATAACTTGAAAGGGATTGGTATCTTGGGGCCAACGCCTACAAGGGAGATAAGCTCACTTACTCTTCACCTTTCTTTTTTTACTTTGAACTAGTTATCCAGAAATTAAAGACTGGGTTAAAGTCTTGCTTTCCCGTAGTTAATAATATTGGTACTATTATTGGTATAATTATTATGCTTAGAATCGTTGCTGAGGGACTGGACGGAATTTAACGGATAGCTGAGGATTTATCAAAATTGCTACAGTCAGCTAAATGATGAACTGAAGTTCTGTTAACCGAAAACTGAGATCTGTTGATTTCGTTTTGTTTCTCTCGTTTCGAGTTTTACTACAAGCTTCCAGTCCCTCAGTATTGATGCGCAACAACCTCTGTTATTTTATGTTTTTGTAATTGAGCAAGTAAACGGGACATCGATGAACTCGACATTTATAGAGCAGGGCTCTAGGTTTTTGAAGGATTATTCTAGTACATGACTTCGTCGCCTCAGTTGAATAGAAATCCTCTGTTTAAGCGATATTCTTGAGCAGTTTGCCTCTCAAATCAGTTTTTGTATTCGCGGCTAAGTGCTACTTATGTAGTAAGTTTTCGTTTCCTCTCAGTTTCATATTTACTCATCTTTTCGTATTTACTCATTGTTACGTTTTGCAAGGGAACCGTATTATGTTTCCTTATAGCGATGGCTCATTGTAGTCTGAGACATGTCCTCAGTTGATGCAAGTATCAATAAAACGCTTTTGTACAGGAAGTATTTTGCGCAGTCTTAACGCGTCCTGAGTTAATGGCCCTGCATGCTTCGCGCAAGGTAAACGCTGAGGTATAAAGTCCTGTTCATTCTTTCTCGGTATACTGAGAAATGGCCTTTTTATCATTTTCCTGTAAATAATAATCAAATCTTACGGTACTTAAGTACCGTATGCTAAGTAGTGTTGCTGTTCTACAAGTGTCCAGTCCATCTACATCCTAAACACATAGACCCTTAAATGATGGTTTTACTTACTTACTTAACTTTGTGGAGCACCTGACAATGTATTACTACTCCACCAGGGTGGGGTGCTGGTTGATTGCAATTCTCCCTTAACCCCTCCCCTGACCTCCTTCGTACTGAATCTGTCAGTTTATCGCAACTCCTTATCCTCGTCGACTAAGCATTTTGTGAGGTTGTCATCAAAGAGCGGCATCGGTGAGAATAAAACATCTTTCCAATGGTGAAAATGGGCCTTGAACCGATATTTTCCGGAACTCTTCACAGAACAACACAACGGCTTTCAATTGGGTGTAAAAAGTAAATTAGCTTAAATAGCACTTGCTTTAGTTTGCATGACCATGTTAGTCATTCCCAGGTTTGCCTGAAGAGCTAGTCCCATGCACTTTGTCATCCAGAAAGAGATGAAACCAAAACCAATCGTAACTCGTTCGCACAGGTTTTCCTGCGCTACGCGATCGCTGCATGTATTTGCTTTGGGTTCTGATTGGCTCACTGGATTGTCTGTTTACTTTGCGACTGGCCAAAGTTTTTTAGGGCCTGTTTACAAAAAGAGAGGGTTTCCCTGGAAAGCGGGTTACCCTAGCACTGGCACATTTCCTCTTTTTTCTTCGTCGTGTTTACAAGACAGCTAGGGTTACCCGGGTAGGCGGGTTACCCTATCTGCGTGCTAGGGTTACCCTGGTAGGCAGGTTAACGTTTTCCCTTGTGAACACTCCAAGTAGGAAAAACTGAACTCAGAAAGGCTGACCGTACGGTTGGGGTTAACTGTATATAATTTCCAATATTTCGCGGTCAGGCACGGCCTGACTTCTTCAGGGAATGTTTACAACTGAGAAAAGACGTTACAATTTAAACAACAAAGATAAAAGCCTATATAGTATTACAATAAAATGTGGACCGTTGAAGTAACTAATAAATGACAAGATAACAAAAATAGAAAACAAAAAAAGCTAAACCGTTGAACAAACTAATGAATGACAAGATAATAAAATGGAATATAATACATAAGGGATAAGTAGGCGGTTAAACATAGATTAAATTTCTTCTCGTTTGTTTATACCTTTGGGTTCAAGAGTTTGACCCTTTTCGATAAGGTACGCTTCCCTGGCTTAGCGTAACGCGTCACAAGATAGATAGATAGATACGTTTATTAAGACACTACATGGCAGTATAAACTGAATTGCGTAGAGAAAAACAATTACAGACTATTTACAAATGTATATACTAAAAATCAATTATGAATGTATCAGTTCTAGTGGTATAGGTTCATGTCGTTGGGAAAGAAAATGGTCTGAAACTGCAGTGGGTCTACTAGGAGGGGGTGGGTCTGTCTACTGGTCGTCGGTGTTCATTAAACCGGTCTTTAAGTCGTCTTTTCGTTTCACCTATGTACTGTTTGTTGCAGCGTAGACAATGTATACGTATCATGTAAATAAGATTTTTAGAGTTGCAGTCGATATGATCATGAATGGTTCTCATTTCCCCAGTGGCAGAAAAAGTATAATTTGTACGGCCGTCGGTGATATAGCGGCAAGTGATCATGATGCAATTTTTGCCGCAACGAAAGGATCCCTTGGTGACGTTAGTTTGTTTATCAGTACGTAATTTAGATCTGACTAAAATGTCACTAAGGCTGTCGGTTCGTCGGAAAGCAACAAGAAGTTTGGTTTGAAAGACGTTGTTGCATCGTGGGGAAGACGAAAGGATTTTAAAGTGTCTTTGTATGATACTTGATACAGAACGAAGGGCAGGATTGTATGTGATAACAAGCGGAACGCGACTGGGTTTGTTTGTGGTAGGCAGACTAGGTTTGAGTGTTTCATTGCGTGTGTATTGCGTGAACTCGTTGGATAAAGAGAGGTTGTATCCACGATCGTTAAGGTATTGGATGAGTTCATTGGCGCGTAATGTGAAGCTTATATACAGTTAACTCCAACCGTACGGTCAGCCTTTCTGAGTTCAGTTTTTTCAAGCCTTTGCATTTGCTGATCAGAACCTACCAGGTTCCGGTACTTTTGACTTGTCCGTTGGCCCTTTCTAGAGTAGGGTTAACCCGCCTACCCTTTGACCGCACATTAAGTTGTCCCGGGTTGTAGGGTTACCCTACCTGTGAAATTTTGCTTGTAAACCCGGGCTATCTTTTGCCCTCCAGCTAGAGTTAACCCGCTTGCTAGGGTAACCCTCCCTCCTTGTAAACAGGTCCTAAAAAGCGTTTTTGACGCGGGAGAGTACACGGGAGATCGTGCAGCATTGCATCGAATCCCGCGGGCTATCCCGCGGACAACTAGTTCCCAGAGCTCTTGTGGTCCAAGCAGAAGACCAAGATGGCGGTTGGTTCTGGCTTGGATCACAGCTGGGAAATCGGTTGAACTATGGCTACTTCATCGTTTCTATGCTACGTCGAGGAGTGATGGCAACTTTAGAAACGTTGAAATTTGACAACTTAGCTCTTCGTTCTCTTCCACTTGACAAGGAAACCCAAAATGTAATTCGGCAGGTCGAAGGTGCATGCTTCACTCTTGTTGATCCGACACCGGTGAGAAATCCTACCTTGGTAAGTTACTCAGCTAACGCCTTGTCGCTTCTGGATTTGCCGCAATCGGAAGTGACTAGACCGGAGTTTGTCCAGTACATGAGTGGAAACCAACTGCTTGGTGGAAGCCAGACAGCAGCTCATTGTTATTGCGGTCATCAACAAGGGTATTTTTCCGGTCAGCTTGGAGATGGCGCCGCGATGTAAGTAACTTACATGTAGCTGATACATTTTAGTGTCAGCTGCGTTCTTCATTGAAGCCTAGTAGCGTATCAGTCGGATGCCTATCTTTGGTTCAGAAGCATGACGCGTGACATGACTACCCCCGTGGGAGTGCTCCAGGTTCAATCCCAGGACTGGCCGGGGTCATTAATTGTGTTCATGGGCAAGACACTTTTAATACTCTCACAGTGTGTTATCTTCTCCCAAGGCCGTTTCTCAGATTGTCCAAGGTTTCTTGCTCTCATTCCCTTGTGGACATGAAACAATTGACCGCAAACCATCTGAAAATCTGGCTCACTCATTGACATGTCAGCCATCTTATGAGAGATAATATGCTGGACATAGACCCGGGCATAGCAAGGGCAAATCCCCTCCACGTCCCTGAAGTGTTTCACTCAGTCTCCCTAGGTTCTCACACTTTATGACACAAGATGATTGGGGATCAGTCAGGTCACGATGCATGGATGGTGACCGTGTGATAGACTTGCATCCCATAAAAAAAAAAAAAAACGGGTTAAGCTTTGGCTGTGCGGACCATCTTGTCTGGTGCAGACTTAATCTTCCGTTTACATAATCAATTTACTTTAGCTGAAGTTGAAGCTTTGATCATTGTGCATTGTAGACATTTCAGCTGTCTGCATTTATTTATAATATAGTATTGTGCTTCCATTTTAAGTATTTAAATTATGTAAATTTTGAATATTTTGGCCTCTTCTCTCATTTTTCAGGTACCTTGGGGAAGTGATAAATTCCAAAGGAGATCGGTGGGAAGTCCAGTTAAAAGGAGCAGGTCTGACTCCCTTCTCCAACCACAGGGATGGACGGAAAGTCTTGAGGTCCTCCATTCGAGAATTCTTGTGCAGTGAGGTACATAAGGTCATGGTATATTGTGCAATAAATACAAAACATGTACTAATTTTGTTTTGATTTGTTTTAATTAACAGGCCATGTATCATCTGGGCGTACCAACCACTAGAGGTATAAACTAATATTTGATTATGGACAAGACTTACTGTACTATTGTCTATAGATAAACTGTCATCAATGAGCATAGCCAGGGTGGGAAGGGGGCTTAAGATCCTGTTCAACTGTTAAGAAAATTCACCTGTCATGTGTACTTTGAGCGACATATTTATTTTATTCATTGTTTCACATTCTTTTCAGCTGGCTGTTGTGTGACCTCAGATACTTTTGTTGAAAGAGATAAAGATTACAATGGGGCTGCTACTAAGGAAAGGGCTTCTTTAGTATTAAGAATTGCTCCAACATTCCTAAGGTATAACAGTAAAAATTTGTTTTAAATACACTGTGAAATAAATTCGACTGGTAAAAATAGTTAATCATCTCAAAATCAAACAAGAACATGTGCCGTTAACAATCAGACCTGTCTAAATACCTTGTGGGAATACATTAACTGATTTTAAAGCAAGGCTTTAAGTGTATGTGACTAGGCCAATACAACATTTCTTCACACTCACACACCAAAAAACAACAACAAAAAACACTACTTGCAATGCAATATTTACTGAAAATACCCTATTTACAGTACATTACATTTTGCCAATACAACTTGCCTTTGGTCCATTAAGCCCTAACATGGAATTAATACATAAGTTACAATTATTAGTCTTAAGACAAGTTTTGGCTCAAGTGTCAAAAGGTATTCACATTAACTTTGGAATATTGTTAGTATGCCACATGATTGGCTTAAAAAAAAACTTGCACAATTTTGTCATCCAATCAGAAGTAAATTAAAACCAATCGTGACTCAGTCTCACTAGTGTAAGTTACCCTGCACATGTCTCGTGTGTCCTTAAGGCATAATGTTGATAGATACCCTGGATCAATACCCTTGATGCGATACATGTAAATACTTCATCGACACTCCATCGACATCTCAGTCAATAGTCGGTTGACAGTCAACTAATTTTTGATCATTTCATATGAGCTGGTTGACACTTGGCCGACTGTCAACTGACTGTTGATCAAGTGCTGATCAAGTGTTGACTGAGTATTGATGGGGTTGTCCATCAAGTATCAATCAAGATATTGATCGAGGGTATTGATCAAGGGTATGATCAACACTCGACCACGGATGCCTTTAGTACTCATGGTCCCGCTGCACTTCATGTTGGCTTTATGTACAATGTGCATGTATTTGCTTGTAGTTTTAATTGGCCCAAAGGATTGTCTAGGTTCTCTGTGATTGGCTAAAAGTGATCACGTTGGTTTTGGTTTGCTCTACATGTAATTGTGACCAAATTTTGTGACCAGTGTTGGCCAGTGGTAAGGACTAATTACATGTATGTTCCACTCAGTCTGTAATTGCCAAGTCATAACATTGTTATTCTGATACATATTTACCTTGTTAGGTTTGGTTCTTTTGAGATTTTTAAACCTGCTGACCCCTTGACTGGTTATAAGGGCCCAAGTTCTGGCCGAGTTGACATTCTTCATCAGCTTCTTGGCTACACCATCAAAAACTTCTATCCTCAAGTATGTGTACTGTTGAATAAAATAATACATCTTTTAAGATATTTTGACATATGATATATTTAACAATTATTCTACGAGTGGGCATTGGATATAAGTTGGCTATAATCATCTCAATCCAACTAGTGCGAGTGGAATAACTGTTTTATTAAAAATGCCCCCAAAATATAGAAAACTAATTAAAATAAAAATTATTTTTGCTTACGCTTCTTTGCTTACGCTTTTTGGCTGTTTTGCTTATGCTTACCATATTTGTAGAGCATGTTATAATGGCTCATATACTATGATGGCATCATTCAATAATCCACATTTTTAAAAATCTGTCTTTCGTAGTATTTGAACTGTGTTGATGATTGGTAATTGGTAGTAAGTTTATCAAGACACTGGAACATAAGGACGGTGCCTACTAAATACAAAGGTTTTTGTGCCCGATTAGGACCACACAGAAAAAGTAGATCTTTGCAAGGGCTATTAGAATCCAGGTTTTAGTCATCCAGTCAGTGCATGCCATTAGGTGCATAAGGCCGATTGGGGTCACCACCTTATCGTGGTGGGGCAGTTTGTGTGTCTCAGTGACCCCTAGAGCTATGTCGGCAGGAGTCTTGCACTCCTGGAAGGGTCACCCATTCTGAACAGGTCAAAGGGTAGAGACTAGGCAAAGACTGACCCTCTGGTCCTCCAGTTTGGGGTTTGGGTGCAGGGCTAACGACCCTGTCCCGTAAAAAGCTTAATGTTACAGGAACCTGGTTTTAGTACAGGTTCATTAAACTTGATCTGGTCACAGTAGGAAAATTTTGCTTTTATTTTAGTTGCATACTTGGTAGCATAGTTGATTTACATGAATGCCAACCCTAAGGTGCATGTGGAGTATAAACCAAGCCTTACGTGATGTGCAGAACTTGTACGTACTTACAATGATAGGCACCATCTTTAATGAATCATTTTACTATTAATACAGATGCCTGCACTACTATAAACTAATGATCTAATGAAATTTCCTTATTCTCATCACTTGTCATGTGAGAGGCTCCCAAGGGTTTTGGGGAACAAGGAAGAAAGAGTGAAATTTTCATGGGAATATTGCCCTTCCATCCCCCACCCCTGGGAAGCCCTCTCATGTGGCTGTTGACTGCACTGGTCAGCATTTGATATACCAGTGGCTATAGTTGTATCAACAGAAGTGGACTGTTATGGGGCTAAATAAATGTGTTTTGGAAAATTTTAACAGTTGATACAATTCAAATGCTGATGTTTAAACCAAAGTAATCCTTTCATGAAACCTTGAAGGATTGTAGGTTATGAGTTACCCAGTACATACAATGTACATGTACACGCATACACATGTATCTGATGTTCCTTGAATACACTGGGTAACTACAGTCTAGATGTAAGATACACTAAAAAGGTTATCCTGCCTAACTTATGTTTTTATATTCTCTATGTTAGATCTTCAGCGGAGACTATCAGAGTCTTGATGAATGCTATCTTGCCTTTTATAAGGAGTTGACGTTATTGACTGCTCGCCTGGTGGCTGACTGGCAGTGTGTTGGTTTCTGCCATGGGTAAGACAGAAACTTACAGCAACTGTAAGTTTCCCTTATATTTTTATATTGTTTTTGAATTAGCACTTTGCCTTTCATGCATAATTATTAATACTGTCATATTACCTGATAACTTACAGTGCGACTACTCTAAGCAAGGCCACCCGACAAAATTTTCTACAAATTTAACGAATGAGAATCATGGAGGTTAACAATAGCTTTCTAACAAATTATCAAAAACGACCACAAATCTGTTGCCTTTATGATGTACAGCTTGATTACATGTACAAAGTTAATTTGTTGGAAAACTGTTGTTAACCTCCGCGATTTTTATTTGATAAGTTTGTGGAACTTTTTGTTGGGTGGCCTTGGTTGGAGTAGTCGCACTGTAAAATGAGCACTAATGTGACTTTCCCCATGTAGAACACCATAACAGCTCATCATACTCTCTATTTTACAGGGTTCTCAATTCAGACAACATGAGTATTGTTGGTGTTACTATTGACTATGGCCCTTATGGATTTATGGATTATTATGATCCGAATTATTTGAGTCAATCATCCGGTAAGTGGGATTTAATATAAAATAAAATTACAGCTTACATTAAGTAAGTAAGTAACTTTGTGTCTGTGTCAAACATAAAGACTAGCTGAAGAAAAGATTCCTTCTACTAATAGGGGACACATATAAGAATAGAAAAACAATTATGTAAGGATTTACTACATGTAATTGCATGATACTGGCAATAATTTTAGGAAAAAATGTTCCTGACAAATGATATGAATTAAGAAAACAGTCTTGGTTATCGAGTAAAGATGTTGTTTTCAAATTAAACTCTAAACAAACTGACTACAGAGTCCGTAGGGCCTTGTAAATTCTATCCCAGTCCCTAATGCTCAATTAAAACCGTAGATTTGAACCTCTGGCCCTATATCGGGGTATTTTGGCATGTGACTTGGTCCATGCATGCTCATGTGACAAATACAATGTAGATTCTTACCATATAATATTCACTTGAAAAAGATACTGTGACAGCACTTAAAGCTTGTGATGACTTAAAACAATTTAGACAGTAGAATTTTGCCAAATGTGAAAAAAATCATGATGTACAACTTTTGTCATATACATGTACATGTAGTGTTGCTGACATCACAATAATAATTGTCATGGAGTTTAAAGCGTGTTTCAAAATCCTGTTGTTCTCCTGGGTAAACAAACTGACCTGTGTTTTATAAACGTTTTACCACCTACATGTAGTCAATAATAATATGTGCCCAAAGAGTTCTTGATAAATGGAAACTGCAAGGGAATTGAAGTCTCCTTCATTCAGTCTTTTTGCAGTAACAAGTACCAGAACTTGCCAAAGAAACTTATCACTTTCATTAATTAAATACTTTTTTCTTTATTTGATTTCAATATGATTTTATATCACACACTTCATACCGGTATTTAAGCAAAACAAGAATTTAAGTCTTTTAAAGTACACTGCATCTTAAATAATTACGTGTAGCCAGGTTACTTGAGGCGGGGGTGCACGTGAAGGCCATTTTGACGTATAACACGGCCTTTCTGCCAATAATTATCTTGGTCATGTTTCAAGCGGCACTACAGTGTGTAAATCCCTCTGCTAATATCATTAACCACTGTTTGGCGGTTTTGTGGAAATTTTTGGGCATTTTGGGAAAGAGATATCTTTTCTTAATGGATACATGTAGGTTAAATTGAGGAAAATATGAAATATTGAAGATTTGATGGATTTGGAAAATTGAAATTTGAAGTGAAGAATTAGTAGACGGTTCCCTAACAGTCCCCTAGCAACCTGGGGCTCTCTTTTGCAGGGGTCAACTGTCTGGTAGTGTTTCCAACCCATCATAATCCAAACAGTTTCCTTTTAATAGTACTTCAAATTTAACTCCTATTCATGTTTATCCCCGCCTTAATATGAATGTGCAGCTAAATTCTTCTATTTTTGTCAAGATGCTCGAAGACGAAACTCCTTCAAAAACCAACCTGAACTCTGTAAATGGAATTTGCTCAAACTAGCAGAGGCGATACAAGATGCATTGCCTCTTCACAAATCTAAAGCTGCCCTAGAAGACTTGTAAGTACACTGGTTAGTGTCCTATCTTTGTAGTTAAGCGCTCTTGACAAGAGAATCTACCTATTAATTGTAGATACACATGTAAGTTTTTTTTTACTTTTGCTTATTTGTTGTCTCATTGCTATTTCCTTCCATACTGCAATTGTGCATGTGATCATCTAAAGGGATAATCACTTTAGGTTTCAAGTTAAGTCTGTGTTTTGAGCCTAGTGCAGTTAGGTACATTAGGTAAACGCTTTTTTTGCAGTCTCGTTAACATAAAGCGGAAACCTTAGAGTATTTCTACTCTTTTCTAGATTTAATGCTATTTCATTTCATGGTTACCGTCCTAGCATTAAATTCGCCGGTACCCATTTATACATCTGGGTTGAGAGAGGCGCCGTGAGAGTAAAGTGTTTTGCCCAAGAATGCAGTGCAATGGCCCTGGCCAGAGATCCAGTCTTATTGATCTGGAGTTCAGTGCGCAAACTATTATGCTACTACTTCAGACTGAACTAAAACTGTATACTGTCGTGATATGTTTCCTTTATCCTCATCCTGGTTTTAACGTTCAACTCGGCTGTTCTTTACTCGACTAACTGTTCAATATTCCTGTGTACCATGTTGTTGAAGCAGCTGCAATGACTCTTATTTAAAAAGAAACAGCGTTGAATTTGAATCTGAGTTAGTGATTTAATTAAAGTATATCATTCTTTTTAGGTTTGATTCTGAGTTCCAAGCGTGTTTCATGACCAAGATGAAGTTGAAAGTGAGTATTCTTTGTTAATGATAACAATTATTTTTTTGCTACACAAATATTGTTTTAAAACACTGTCTTTTTTTAATGTTTCAGCTTGGCCTGTTGAAGAAAGATCTGCCTTCAGATCAGTGAGTGAAGTGTTACCTTCATCTTATGTTTTGTTTTACTACTTAAGATGATATTTGAAGTCTCTTCTAAATGCAGGGATTGTAGGATTCAGTCTCATCAGTTGTTTAATTTACCGTAAACTCCAGTATTGAAATTGTTGCATCAGTGTACACATTGGTCAGTGGCATTAAGGAATATTGCTTCTCTGTCTTGACTATATTCTAGTAGGCCGACAGTAGCCCCTCCCCTTCCCCCAGTGTCGGTCGGTTGGTTGATGGGTCGGTCAAATCACTCTATCAAAAAGTTCAATGTATAGAAAAGTGGAGAGATTTTATCAACATAATTCAATGCTATACTTCAGTCACAAAATATTGAACAAAGCAAAGCACCCACTGGGCCACGTTAAAAATTCAATAGACGCTTGTGTGTCCATTATCTTGACAGGAATCTTATCTCGACTCTTCTTGACACCATGGAGAAAACTGGAGCTGATTTTACCAACACCTTCAGATGTCTTAGCAGGGTAACACCTACAGAGTGCTCATCAGTGAAAAGGTTTTATGATTTATCTGCTTCAAAATCCTGTTTATAGCTTTTCGTCTTGGAGTTATCGTGATAAACCAATCAGAAACTAAGGCGAAGAACACGTGACCGTTTTCAAGCGTGGGAAAATATGTCTCAATATCAAAAAGCACCAATCAGAGCAGGCAAAGAACATGTGACCACCAGGTTGCATTGTGGGAAAATGCCCCGTCAATATTGTGATACAACAATTCTAACTCGAGGCAAAAATATGCCCTGTTATTGTTCTGCCATTCAAATCATTTACACTTCCATACGATACTACAGTCCGCCACACACTTCGATAATTCGAACTCGGTTATTTCGAATTCCCCGTTATTTCGAACTCAAAACCATTTCCCTTGGATTTGTTCTTCAGTCATTTACTATCGGTTATTTCGAACTCCCACGATTTCGAATTGTTTTGCGATTCCCCTGACAGTTCGAAATGGCGGGGTTCAATTGTAATGTCTTTTTCAGTGATGAGGATGTTATTGAATACCTGGTGTCTCAGTGCATTTCGCTTCAAGGAGTGATAACAGCTTGTTCAGCGGTTACAGAGTGGAGGTTAGTTTGGACACAGTGCAAAAAGCTAGAACATATACTTATTCACAAAGTTCATTTTCCATTTCTCTCCTTGTTGCATTTATAACAAGTTACTTTTGAATTTCGGTTGGTCATCCTTTAAGGAAAATCATAACAACAATGAATCGAAAACCGGCGGAGTTGGAACTTTAGATTTAATCCCCTGCATCTACAATTTCTGCAAGATCGCTCAATAAAACGGCGAATTCCCGAAGAGCTTCAAAGCAGGGTACAGGTCTAAGATGTTGGAAGGCGGGCGTTTATTTTTAAGCTCAAAAGGTATCTTGAACTTTTTTTATATTCTCAACAGAGAATATAGTGTTTTACGAGACATGCTGAATATATATATTTTTTGTAGTCAAATGATGGAAATGAGTCGAGAAGTGTGGAAATCGAGTCCAAATGTGATCGCCCATATAGAGATGGAAGCTAAAAAACACCACCTGGATGATAAGCAACGCTGGAGAAAAGTCGAACAACTGAAGGTCAGTTTGTTTATCATAAATTTCATCTTTTCAGTCTCAAAATTGGTTCTTAGAAGGATTCTATGCATTTTCTTTTGGGCGGGAATTTTCACCCGGCAAATGTAACAGTACATTTTTTTCAGTGAGATGGGCTGAGTGTTTAGCATGTCACAGCATTTGAAAATCTTCCAGCGGAAAGGACTGTTCCATTTCATTTCCCACCAGAACGACTGTGTATTTCTTCAAGAAGCCTGGGAATAGTGTCTCAAAGCCAATGGTGAAGCAGTGATTTCCGAACATTCCGGTAAAAAACGAGAAAAGAAAAACAGGTTTTTTATCCGAAATATTTCCTGTGCAAAAGCCTGTTCGATTTCCTTTTTCCATACAAGTGGAAATCGTCATTGTCACTTGCCAGTTTAAGCCCGGGGAAATATACATTTGGTGCTATGCGTCGTAAAAGTCAGTGAATCAAGGCGAACGCGGGAAAACCAGTAACCACTGGCAAGTTAATCGGACTAGTTCTGGACTGATCTTCTTCCTGATATTGTTAAGAATCTGAGTTCAGATAAATACAGATTTTCATGTTAGATTGTTTTACTTGTGATAACGTTTTGGTTTTGTTTATCATCATGGTCTTGTAATTCAGATGTCAACTCAAAAAGAAAAGGAAGATAACGACAGGGTGTTATGGACAAAGTGGATCAGGACATACAAGTGAGTGACATCAGAGTGCTGTTGTCGACAGTGAGTTGTGCGCAAAAGTAGCTATGAGTTAAGCTACAGACGAGTTCACTAAACGCTCAGTGATACAGTAACAGAAAGGCGATCTTGTCTGCCAGCGGAGGACTGCGTATGCGCATGCGACAAAACAAATGTCCCTTCCTTATCAACGGTACCCCATACTACATGTAAGAAAGTGTAGATGTTAACTTTTTTCTGTTTGCGAGGTTAACGGAGGATTGTTTAAAAGCGGTCTGGCAAATTAAAAGTTTTTGCAAATTAAATACCTTTCTTCGGTATTCCCCCCCTATCAAGTCGCCACTCGCAGCCGTTATTGATGTCGTCACGCAACACCGGGGAGAAACGTTGCGTGACGATACGTAATGCTGCGAAGGTAACTGTCAACCTAGAGGGGTGGGATTCCTTTATGCAAAGGTCAGGGATGCTGTTCGGAAAATTTGAATTGAAGCCCCAGAGGAGAGCAATTTGGGCTTTTTCTGAGACTCCTAAAAGATACCACTTAAAACAGAATAAACTCTACCGGCAGCTGTTCAGGAAAGGATCCAGCGCTTTTGTAGACTGGACTCAAGAGACAGGCGGAAATCGAGCCTAAGAACGGAAGTAAGATTATTTGTTTTTATTATTTCTTCGAGCTCACCCTAAAAGATACTTTGAGAGCTATAGATAGTGGCATTTCGTCATAAACACCCTAAACGAGACTGGAATCCTTGATTTATACCCCTTAGCGAGACGGCGAGCATCCCCCGAGCTTTTTATAATGGGAGTCCTCCCCCCTCGGGTTATCAACTGTCAGTGAGTTGACAGTGATACAATGTGGTGTATTTAGTAATTGTTTATTCGTCTAGTTAATTACTTTCTTTACATTTACCTAGACTTCGTCTCGATCAGGAATGCGACCGACTTAATGCAGAGGAGGTGATTATTGTTAGTCATCTGAGCATGTCCAAACACCCTGGCAAGAGAGCACTTTCTTGTCACCAATGACAGCTACCGACTTTGCGAAAGAACCTACAACATAGTTTGGCTCCAAATGTTGGAATTTCGCGAAACGTCGCTCGAAATCTGATTCAGAATGTCATGCCCTTGAGCGTGCAGTTGATGTGAACGTATCCCTGCGATGACAAGCTAACGTAACGACCTTGACATGCTCGTGAGCGCTCATAACAACCTTGACATGCTCGTGAGCGCTCATAACAACCTTGACATGCTCGTGAGCGCTCGTAACAACCTTGACTTGCTCGTGGGCGCTCGCAACAACCTTGACTTGCTCGTGGGCGCTCATAACAACCTTGACATGCTCGTGAGCGCTCGTAACAACCTTGACATGCTCGTGGGCGCTCGCAACAACCTTGACTTGCTCGTGGGCGCTCATAACAACCTTGGCTTGCTCGTAAGCGCTCATAACAACCTTGACATGCTCGTGGGCGCTCGTAACAACCTTGGCTTGCTCGTGGGCGCTCATAACAACCTTGACTTGCTCGTGGGCGCTCATAACAACCTTGGCTTGCTCGTGAGCGCTCATAACAACCTTGACATGCTCGTGAGCGCTCATAACAACCTTGACATGCTCGTGGGCGCTCATAACAACCTTGACATGCCCGTGAGCGCTCATAACAACCTTGACATGCCCGTGAGCGCTCGTAACAACCTTGACATGCTCGTGAGCGCTCATAACAACCTTGACATGCTCGTGAGCGCTCATAACAACCTTGACATGCCCGTGAGCGCTCATAACAACCTTGACATGCCCGTGAGCGCTCGTAACAACCTTGACATGCTCGTGAGCGCTCATAACAACCTTGACATGCTCGTGAGCGCTCATAACAACCTTGACATGCTCGTGAGCGCTCATAACAACCTTGACATGCTCGTGAGCGCTCATAACAACCTTGACATGCTCGTGAGCGCTCATAACAACCTTGACATGTCCATGAGCGCTCATAACAACCTTGACATGCTCGTGAGCGCTCATAACAACCTTGACATGCTCATGAGCGCTCATAACAACCTTGACATGCTCGTGAGCGCTCATAACAACCTTGACATGCTCATGAGCGCTCATAACAACCTTGACATGCTCATGAGCGCTCATAACAACCTTGACTTGCTCATGAGCGCTCATAACAACCTTGACATGCTCATGAGCGCTCATAACAACCTTGACATGCTCATGAGCGCTCATAACAACCTTGACATGCTCGTGGGCGCTTATAACAACCTTGACTTGCTCGTGTGCGCTCATAACAACCTTGACTTGCTCGTGGGCGCTCATAACAACCTTGACATGCTCATGAGCGCTCATAACAACCTTGACTTGCTCGTGGGCGCTCATAACAACCTTGACTTGCTCGTGAGCGCTCATAACAACCTTGACATGCTCATGAGCGCTCATAACAACCTTGACATGCTCGTGGGCGCTTATAACAACCTTGACATGCTCATGAGCGCTCATAACAACCTTGACATGCTCGTGGGCGCTCATAACAACCTTGACATGCTCGTGAGCGCTCATAACAACCTTGACATGCTCATGAGCGCTCATAACAACCTTGACATGTTCGTGGGCGCTTATAACAACCTTGACTTGCTCGTGGGCGCTCATTACAACCTTGACTTGCTCGTGGGCGCTCATAACAGCCTTGACATGCTCATGAGCGCTCATAACAACCTTGACTTGCTCGTGAGCGCTCATAACAACCTTGACATGCTCGTGAGCGCTCATAACAACCTTGACATGCTCGTGAGCGCTCATAACAACCTTGACATGCTCGTGAGCGCTCATAACAACCTTGACATGCTCGTGAGCGCTCATAACAACCTTGACATGCTCGTGAGCGCTCATAACAACCTTGACATGCTCGTGAGCGCTCATAACAACCTTGACATGTCCATGAGCGCTCATAACAACCTTGACATGCTCGTGAGCGCTCATAACAACCTTGACATGCTCATGAGCGCTCATAACAACCTTGACATGCTCGTGAGCGCTCATAACAACCTTGACATGCTCATGAGCGCTCATAACAACCTTGACATGCTCATGAGCGCTCATAACAACCTTGACTTGCTCATGAGCGCTCATAACAACCTTGACATGCTCATGAGCGCTCATAACAACCTTGACATGCTCATGAGCGCTCATAACAACCTTGACATGCTCGTGGGCGCTTATAACAACCTTGACTTGCTCGTGTGCGCTCATAACAACCTTGACTTGCTCGTGGGCGCTCATAACAACCTTGACATGCTCATGAGCGCTCATAACAACCTTGACTTGCTCGTGGGCGCTCATAACAACCTTGACTTGCTCGTGAGCGCTCATAACAACCTTGACATGCTCATGAGCGCTCATAACAACCTTGACATGCTCGTGGGCGCTTATAACAACCTTGACATGCTCATGAGCGCTCATAACAACCTTGACATGCTCGTGGGCGCTCATAACAACCTTGACATGCTCGTGAGCGCTCATAACAACCTTGACATGCTCATGAGCGCTCATAACAACCTTGACATGTTCGTGGGCGCTTATAACAACCTTGACTTGCTCGTGGGCGCTCATTACAACCTTGACTTGCTCGTGGGCGCTCATAACAGCCTTGACATGCTCATGAGCGCTCATAACAACCTTGACTTGCTCGTGAGCGCTCATAACAACCTTGACATGCTCATGAGCGCTCATAACAACCTTGACATGCTCGTGGGCGCTTATAACAACCTTGACATGCTCATGAGCGCTCATAACAACCTTGACATGCTCGTGAGCGCTCATAACAACCTTGACATGCTCGTGAGCGCTCATAACAACCTTGACATGCTCATGAGCGCTCGTAACAACCTTGACATGCTCATGAGCGCTCATAACAACCTTGACATGCTCATGAGCGCTCATAACAACCTTGACATGCTCATGAGCGCTCATAACAACCTTGACATGCTCATGAGCGCTCATAACAACCTTGACATGCTCATGAACGCTCATAACAACCTTGACATGCTCATGAGCGCTCATAACAACCTTGACATGCTCATGAGCGCTCGTAACAACCTTGACATGCTCGTGGGCGCTCATAACAACCTTGACATGCTCATGAGCGCTCGTAACAACCTTGACATGCTCATGAGGGCTCATAACAACCTTGACATGCTCGTGAGCGCTCGCAACCTTGACATGCCCGTGAGCGCTCATAACAACCTTGACATGCTCATGAGCGCTCGTAACAACCTTGACATGCTCATGAGCGCTCATAACAACCTTGACTTGCTCGTGAGCGCTCGTAACCTTGACATGCCCGTGAGCGCTCATAACAACCTTGACTTGCTCGTGAGCGCTCGTAACCTTGACATGCTCGTGAGCGCTCGTAACCTTGACATGCTCGTGGGCGCTCGTAACAACCTTGACATGCTCACGAGCGTTCGTAAGGATTCGGAACGTCGTGTCTTATTGTAAAGTCAGCGTAGTTGTTGGCTCTCATCTTGTAATGAATTAATGGCACCCTCTTTTCTATCCTTACGTCTACAGGTACACCAAGAGCGTGTCAGGACAATGAAATCAAACAACCCAAGGTAGCTACTAGACGACCTACTAGACTAGACTGCAAGTCGTCTCTATTTTGCTTGAAAATCCGTGGGGAAGAACGCAAAGAAGAACGCAACAAAAGTGATCAGTCGTCAGCGTGCGAGCGTAAGATGTCTTCCGACGCCCGCGCTATTCGCGGCTCGCGGCATCGCCGTTCGCATGTCACGCTCACTGTCACGCTCGCACGCTCACTTGTTTTACGTTCTTTCCACGGGTTTTCGAGGAAAAGAGAGACTGGTCACAGTCTAATACTCGAGATAACTTTCACTCTTTGGTATTGGAGTCACGCGCTTCTGTAGTTATTGAATTGTTTTCGCACAAAGACTGACTGGCTGTGATTATTCGTGTTTTGTGTATTTCATTTTAAGGAAAGCTGTGAGGCCTAGTGGTCTCATGGGTAGTGTGTTCGACTCCGGATCGAGCGGTGCGGGTTTATGCCCTCGCCGGGGTCAAGTTGTGTTGTGTTTTTAGGTAAAATGCTTTACTTCCCAGTGCATTTCTCCACCAAGGTGTATGCATGCATTGCACCAGGGAACTGTTTTTCCAAAATCATAGTATAACCTGGGATAGACTACCGCCTTGTCCACACCTTGTCCAGGGGGGCGGAGGGGGTGTAGCAGTTCTTGAGTTGCCTCGAGCAACAGAAACTGGAGACACGCGCTATCCGTTTCCTTCAATGTTCTACTGTAAAGACGGTCTTTGACTGTTCAGGCGAGTGTTTATAACAGATCACCTGAAAGAGGATGACCTCTAACGGGAACCATATAACACGAAACACTGGAGAAGCTGAAGAATTCTTCGTAGAGGTTCTTGATGGGTGGTAACTGTTAGCTAAGGTGACACTTTTTTTTTTAGCTGAGAGCTTAGATCTAAGATGGGTGAAATTCCCCGATCGCTGAGAAGTGGGCTGAAGTTTTAATCGCTGAGTTTCCAGCATCCCATACAGACCCTCTATTGGTATCTAATCTGGTTTTCGAGTACTAACAAACCAACGGCTTTCTCGTTAGATTTGTTTTAAGGAACTACATCGCTCAGAGAGCTATACAGGCAGCAGAAAAGGGAGACTTCTCTGTGGTAAGATGTTTGTCCAAAAAGGTGTATTTCCGCGACACGGCTTGATTCAGGGTGGGAAATGAGTTAATGAGCGCGAGGGAAAAAGTTAACAGGCTATTTCTCTTATTACTTATACATGGGACTTTGAGCGCGATGCTCAACGAGTTTGCTGGAATTCGAAAAGTATCTGATGAGTCTCTTGGCCGAGACGAAACGCCGCGTCATACCAGCCACGAAATTTAAATTCTTCACAAGTACTTGACAATTTTTATTACTTATACATGGCTGACAAAATTAGGTCATGATGATTGGCTGAGAGCAGGCAAATTTATCGGCGAATTGAGTGTGCTTTCACTGTTGGCCGCAGGCGAACAGAGAGGTGATAAGAATAACGATATTCATAAATTAGGGATATTTCTGTGGTGTATCAGGAACTTCTCAGAGCTAACATCAGAAGAAAAGTATGACAGACAGGAAGGAGAATTCGTATTTGGAACTCGGGACCCAAGTGGTTTCTCCCTCTCCCTGGGGGATTCTCGTCGTGCCTTTTAATTGTTAAAAATGCGTGCTTGTTACCTCTTGGAGTGTTCAGCCTCAAAAGGTCCACGCCGGTCACGCACTATCACTGCTCGTTCGTGACAGCGCTTTGCAAGGCTTGAGATATGTTCAAGTCTTTGAAGGCTGTTGGCTTTTCTCAGCACAGTTTTTCATTGTTGATTTTCAGGTGCAAAGTATTCTAAAACGTTTGGAAACACCATACAGTGACGATATGGAAGATGAAGCCAGTGTCTCTCAAACAGCAACTACCGAAAGCTCGCCATCCTTAGCAGATCACAAGGAAAGAACTATTTTTAACGTCTACGACAAACACGAACATTTTGACGATAAACCACCAGAGGACGTACTTAATATGCGGCTTTCATGATCCTCGTAAATTGTGTGTTTTGTCCTTAGCAAGCTTTGAAAGTGATGAGTATTAAGTGAGCCTCTCTCGCTCAATCCAGAATCCGGCGTTGTTGCATTTAGCTAAACATGGTGGCGTTGCGAAATCGTGGATTGCGCGTAGAGGTCCGTTGTCATCTAAAATCTGGTGAAAAATCTAACTCGCAACAGACAGATGAGCGAAGCTGAGCTAGACGGACAAATGCTGGTTAATGTTATTTTTGAAAGGCCATTTGTTGCTTGAGTCATTTGCAGCTTATGACGGTACTAACAGAAACCATATAATTGGCAGTTTGTACCCGATGTGAAGGGTTTGGAAAATAATAACTTCATGATCTGTACTTTTATATAGTGTAATATTGTAATAAAGCGGCCTAAGGCCAGTACTACAACTTACGGCCTTAAATCGTGGAAGTCTACGGCACCAAAACTCTAGAACTCATTACCAGACTCAAGCAGAACAGTTCGAACTTTCAAGGCTTTTAAAAACAGTATCAGAACACTAGATCTATCAGGTCTACTATGACAATAAATTTTTATCCGCTTTTCACGCAATACAAATTATTATAGTTTTTTATATCCATTTTATCTCTTTATTGTAATTCTCTTGTTTTGCGTATGATGATTAATCAGTATTAGGAATTTTGAATTTTACTTAGTACGCCATAGATGTTTTATAATTTGTATCAGTTATCTTAATTTATTTAGTGTGAAATACCTGTAAACTAGCTGGTTGAGGCTAGCTTGCTGGTCTCACAAAAGCTAAGCGTATCTTCACAATAAAATTGCTATCTATCTATCTATCTATTGTAATATTCTGCACGAAAGAATTATTTATAATAACAGTAGACCCCTGCCACTGACTCAACTATTACTGTCTCTTTCTTCAGTTATTCGAAAACGCCTTTAATGCGAACACTTTCTTCAACGCTATTTAATAAGTTTATATCTTTCAAAATCGGATGGAATCCAGCCGTTTTGGGAGTCCCGTTGTTAAATCAAGAAACGCGGGCTCGGAGATCAGCTGGAAATCGAGCCCAAATGGAAGGGCGCCTGATACTAAGCTGCTGAGGCCATAGGCAGCCGAGGATGTATTGCTAATGCTTTTTTTCAGTGAGGAAAGCTATTTGCGGATATGTTTGGGATACGCCCCACAGTTTTTCCCTTAGTAAAGCCCAGGACAAGCCTACCAGCTGACACTTTGTTCAGACCAGCCACATGACTTAAAAGAAAAAAAAATCGCAAATGCGTCAATAAGATTGGCTACCGGTTTGCGAAAGGAAAATATGAGCACTTGCTTTTTCGCGAATATTGATAGCACAGCAGTCAATGTAGCATTTATTAAAACCATAGATAGATTTATTAAAACCATAGATAATCTTGTTAGATTCTGAATTGTGCTTCCCGGGTCTCTTTTCATGTGCTTGATGCGTGACTACGTAGATTTCCTACCGTTTCCTTCTTTCCGGAAAGAAAGAAACGTAATATCAAAACAGAATAGCAGTGAAGCAAGGCTGATTACTATGTAGAAAGATTAACACGACAACGACATGATAGAGACCAAACTGAAAGCCAAGAATTGCATCCGTGGACACCTGTTTCGACCTGGTTGGGTCTCGTCAGCACGATGTAACATCAAAAAACTAGAGCAGTCAGCAGGAAGGCCAATTGTTTACTAAATACACATGGTAATGACCATAGCGCGAATACTAAGGCTATAGCTTACTACGTTATGATATGTCCGCTGGCAACCTAGTTCGTCCCATTGTCCACAAATTGTACGCAGAATGACACAAGTATAAGTTAGTATACAAGTTATCAAGTTTTAATACATAGATTTAGCCAAGCCTAAAAACGGAGTTCCTGATTGCAATAGCTAACCATAAAAGAAAAACAGGATTTATTTCTCTTGGATCAGAAAGTGATCAATTGTGGGCATGTAGTTGTAGTTTTGCTATTTCTTCCGGTGAAATTTTAACAAGCTATACCCAAAAAGGGGTGTAAGTTTCTAAAGAAACTTTAGTGCTGAGTCGGCGGAGAGTATTACAAAGTAATTTGGTTTTATCAACTGAGTTAATAATGTAAATTGGCCACCGTAAAGAGATTCGCAAGCTGACGTTTCGAGCGTTAGCCCTTCGTCGGAGCGAATGGACGAATTGTGGGTTGTGTGTGGTTTATATCCAGAAAGATGGAGCTACGCTATTGGTTGGTGCATAGTAACGTGAAAAACAACAAAATAAATTAGTTGAATGGAAAACGTTCGTTGATATCGTGAGGGTTAAGAGTGCCGATTTGGAAGATAAAATTTTGTTCTAGAGTTTTGCGGCTTTCCGTGCTTTCTTGATCTAAGGAAGGGCCACATACTGCCATATGCTGCTTAGAATAATGATAGAATTCCATTCACCCTCACATTTCACCCTCACAACCACGCAGTAAAATCCATCATTCTAAATTAAAAAACTTTAAATTACTTTAAAATGATCCCGATACTGGTAGAATCTTTTCGCAGCCTCCATTCATTTCATTCAAACGCGACAAAAACATAGGTAACTTTTTAGTCAGAAGTGCATTGCAAACAAATGATCAACCCGCTCTGTCATCTGTCAAGTGATCACTTACGGTTGGTTAAAAAGTAAAAACAAATTTCAAACTTTTAGCTCTAAAAAAGTGGTCGAAGTCCTTTAAGAGAGGTAGTTGCATACAAGAGCTTTCAAATATAGTGATTTGACGTATAAACTTTTCGTATTTTGGAAAACTGGTTGCTGAGCAGAGCTGGTCGCTTACAGCTGTAGGTGGTCGCAACCGGATGTCGCCTGTATCACAAAAAGAACAATGCTATACAACGCGTCTGTGTTTTTTTTATTTCGCTGTCATGCGAAAAACCGAATCCGATAATTGTTTTATTATGCATATTCCTGAGCTGCACTTGTAAAAACAAGAGCGCGCACAAAAGTGATCAATGCACAGCAGTCAACTTGTAAGTAAACATGGTAATTAAATAGTGACAGGCCATTCACAGATCCCGCAATGCAATAGACCTTTTTACCGATACGGCGGCCATCTTGAATTCCGAGGAAATTATGGGATGCCCAGGGGGCAGATGAGAAATAATTAAAAAGAATACTGTGGCGTGATAACTTTTAACAATAATTTTTCGATAACCATAGGAACAACTGCCAAATATCGTGACGGAAAGATGTAACGCTTGTAATATTTGTTATGGAATATGAGAGACAAGCAGTAAAAATTTTTTTTCCTGAAAGCTGTGTATACGATAAATTTTCCAGCGATTGCCCCCTCGGCGGCCCATAATTTCTCAGTCAAAACAATAGAATTCAAGATGGCCGCCGTATCGGTAAAAAGGTCTATTCCTTCTCTACATGTAGCGTGAAAGAGATTGACTACAGTTTGGCTTTAACCAGTATATCTCTTAATGAACTGCCTCTTATAAGAAATGATCGGAGGTTCTTTCAACATTTCTTTAAGTTTAGGTTGTAATTCTATAAGATGTCATTTACTCAAGTGTTACAACGACACATGATACCACCAGGTGTTAATGTAAAATAACAGAAACCGGAAACTCGAGTAAACCCGAAATTTTGATTTGACGACATTCCAAAAATAATTGTAAAGAATTTTTCGACCCTCGACAATTTACCCTCGACCCTCGACTAGTTACCCTCGACCCTCGACCCTCGACCAAAAGGCAAACTCTTTGGCCAATATTCTCTACGTGGCGTTTTTACGAATGAAAATAAAAATAAAACCTGCTAATATTTGGCTTTCTTTGAAATCAAGCCTAAAATATATATAATTTTCCAACTCTGCAAGAACATCTGTTGAATTATCCCGTCGAATGTACATCAGGCGCTTATGAGGTGTTTCGCGCCTTATTTGAAATTTTAGCCTTTCACAAAGCTTCTCTTTTATTAGAGATCTTGAGAATAGTTTAAATTTATAAACTTGTTACTTTATTGAAAATGAGAACTTTTCACGTTTCGGAAACCCAAAAACCCACCTAATAAATTCATGTTTAATATTTTGTCAGTATTATTCTTATATCTTTACAAGTTTTTCAAATAGACGGCCTTCAGAAATCCAGCATTGTTTTAAGGTAAAACAAGATTACTGTCGTTGCTATGATAAGTGAAATTAATACTATGGCTATTTGTTATGGGGTGAACGATTTCCAAACAATTTAATTTTCTAACCCTGCATCCAACTTTTACAGATTTTAGTTTGTAATTTTACGTGACGACAACAATCCTTGGTTGATGATATCCATTCTTCTCATCACCTGTCCATTTGGGACTTGGAGAGCACCCCAGGGACTTGGAGAGCACCCCAGGGACTTGGAGAGCACCCCAGGGACTTGGAGAGCACCCCAGGGACTTGGAGAGCACCCCAGGGACTTGGAGAGCACCCCAGGGACTTGGAGAGCACCCCAGGGACTTGGAGAGCACCCCAGGGACTTGGAGAGCACCCCAGGGACTTGGAGAGCACCCCAGGGACTTGGAGAGCACCCCAGGGACTTGGAGAGCACCCCAGGGACTTGGAGAGCACCCCAGGGACTTGGAGAGCACCCCAGGGACTTGGAGAGCACCCCAGGGACTTGGAGAGCACCCCAGGGACTTGGAGAGCACCCCAGGGACTTGGAGAGCACCCCAGGGACTTGGAGAGCACCCCAGGGACTTGGAGAGCACCCCAGGGACTTGGAGAGCACCCCAGGGACTTGGAGAGCACCCCAGGGACTTGGAGAGCACCCCAGGGACTTGGAGAGCACCCCAGGGACTTGGAGAGCACCCCAGGGACTTGGAGAGCACCCCAGGGACTTGGAGAGCACCCCAGGGACTTGGAGAGCACCCCAGGGACTTGGAGAGCACCCCAGGGACTTGGAGAGCACCCCAGGGACTTGGAGAGCACCCCAGGGACTTGGAGAGCACCCCAGGGACTTGGAGAGCACCCCAGGGACTTGGAGAGCACCCCAGGGACTTGGAGAGCACCCCAGGGACTTGGAGAGCACCCCAGGGACTTGGAGAGCACCCCAGGGACTTGGAGAGCACCCCAGGGACTTGGAGAGCACCCCAGGGACTTGGAGAGCACCCCAGGGACTTGGAGAGCACCCCAGGGACTTGGAGAGCACCCCAGGGACTTGGAGAGCACCCCAGGGACTTGGAGAGCACCCCAGGGACTTGGAGAGCACCCCAGGGACTTGGAGAGCACCCCAGGGACTTGGAGAGCACCCCAGGGACTTGGAGAGCACCCCAGGGACTTGGAGAGCACCCCAGGGACTTGGAGAGCACCCCAGGGACTTGGAGAGCACCCCAGGGACTTGGAGAGCACCCCAGGGACTTGGAGAGCACCCCAGGGACTTGGAGAGCACCCCAGGGACTTGGAGAGCACCCCAGGGACTTGGAGAGCACCCCAGGGACTTGGAGAGCACCCCAGGGACTTGGAGAGCACCCCAGGGACTTGGAGAGCACCCCAGGGACTTGGAGAGCACCCCAGGGACTTGGAGAGCACCCCAGGGACTTGGAGAGCACCCCAGGGACTTGGAGAGCACCCCAGGGACTTGGAGAGCACCCCAGGGACTTGGAGAGCACCCCAGGGACTTGGAGAGCACCCCAGGGACTTGGAGAGCACCCCAGGGACTTGGAGAGCACCCCAGGGACTTGGAGAGCACCCCAGGGACTTGGAGAGCACCCCAGGGACTTGGAGAGCACCCCAGGGACTTGGAGAGCACCCCAGGGACTTGGAGAGCACCCCAGGGACTTGGAGAGCACCCCAGGGACTTGGAGAGCACCCCAGGGACTTGGAGAGCACCCCAGGGACTTGGAGAGCACCCCAGGGACTTGGAGAGCACCCCAGGGACTTGGAGAGCACCCCAGGGACTTGGAGAGCACCCCAGGGACTTGGAGAGCACCCCAGGGACTTGGAGAGCACCCCAGGGACTTGGAGAGCACCCCAGGGACTTGGAGAGCACCCCAGGGACTGGAGAGCACCCCAGGGACTTGGAGAGCACCCCAGGGACTTGGAGAGCACCCCAGGGACTTGGAGAGCACCCCAGGGACTTGGAGAGCACCCCAGGGACTTGGAGAGCACCCCAGGGACTTGGAGAGCACCCCAGGGACTTGGAGAGCACCCCAGGGACTTGGAGAGCACCCCAGGGACTTGGAGAGCACCCCAGGGACTTGGAGAGCACCCCAGGGACTTGGAGAGCACCCCAGGGACTTGGAGAGCACCCCAGGGACTTGGAGAGCACCCCAGGGACTTGGAGAGCACCCCAGGGACTTGGAGAGCACCCCAGGGACTTGGAGAGCACCCCAGGGACTTGGAGAGCACCCCAGGGACTTGGAGAGCACCCCAGGGACTTGGAGAGCACCCCAGGGACTTGGAGAGCACCCCAGGGACTTGGAGAGCACCCCAGGGACTTGGAGAGCACCCCAGGGACTTGGAGAGCACCCCAGGGACTTGGAGAGCACCCCAGGGACTTGGAGAGCACCCCAGGGACTTGGAGAGCACCCCAGGGACTTGGAGAGCACCCCAGGGACTTGGAGAGCACCCCAGGGACTTGGAGAGCACCCCAGGGACTTGGAGAGCACCCCAGGGACTTGGAGAGCACCCCAGGGACTTGGAGAGCACCCCAGGGACTTGGAGAGCACCCCAGGGACTTGGAGAGCACCCCAGGGACTTGGAGAGCACCCCAGGGACTTGGAGAGCACCCCAGGGACTTGGAGAGCACCCCAGGGACTTGGAGAGCACCCCAGGGACTTGGAGAGCACCCCAGGGACTTGGAGAGCACCCCAGGGACTTGGAGAGCACCCCAGGGACTTGGAGAGCACCCCAGGGACTTGGAGAGCACCCCAGGGACTTGGAGAGCACCCCAGGGACTTGGAGAGCACCCCAGGGACTTGGAGAGCACCCCAGGGACTTGGAGAGCACCCCAGGGACTTGGAGAGCACCCCAGGGACTTGGAGAGCACCCCAGGGACTTGGAGAGCACCCCAGGGACTTGGAGAGCACCCCAGGGACTTGGAGAGCACCCCAGGGACTTGGAGAGCACCCCAGGGACTTGGAGAGCACCCCAGGGACTTGGAGAGCACCCCAGGGACTTGGAGAGCACCCCAGGGACTTGGAGAGCACCCCAGGGACTTGGAGAGCACCCCAGGGACTTGGAGAGCACCCCAGGGACTTGGAGAGCACCCCAGGGACTTGGAGAGCACCCCAGGGACTTGGAGAGCACCCCAGGGACTTGGAGAGCACCCCAGGGACTTGGAGAGCACCCCAGGGACTTGGAGAGCACCCCAGGGACTTGGAGAGCACCCCAGGGACTTGGAGAGCACCCCAGGGACTTGGAGAGCACCCCAGGGACTTGGAGAGCACCCCAGGGACTTGGAGAGCACCCCAGGGACTTGGAGAGCACCCCAGGGACTTGGAGAGCACCCCAGGGACTTGGAGAGCACCCCAGGGACTTGGAGAGCACCCCAGGGACTTGGAGAGCACCCCAGGGACTTGGAGAGCACCCCAGGGACTTGGAGAGCACCCCAGGGACTTGGAGAGCACCCCAGGGACTTGGAGAGCACCCCAGGGACTTGGAGAGCACCCCAGGGACTTGGAGAGCACCCCAGGGACTTGGAGAGCACCCCAGGGACTTGGAGAGCACCCCAGGGACTTGGAGAGCACCCCAGGGACTTGGAGAGCACCCCAGGGACTTGGAGAGCACCCCAGGGACTTGGAGAGCACCCCAGGGACTTGGAGAGCACCCCAGGGACTTGGAGAGCACCCCAGGGACTTGGAGAGCACCCCAGGGACTTGGAGAGCACCCCAGGGACTTGGAGAGCACCCCAGGGACTTGGAGAGCACCCCAGGGACTTGGAGAGCACCCCAGGGACTTGGAGAGCACCCCAGGGACTTGGAGAGCACCCCAGGGACTTGGAGAGCACCCCAGGGACTTGGAGAGCACCCCAGGGACTTGGAGGGCACCCCAGGGACTTGGAGGGCACCCCAGGGACTTGGAGAGCACCCCAGGGACTTGGAGAGCACCCCAGGGACTTGGAGAGCACCCCAGGGACTTGGAGGGCACCCCAGGGACTTGGAGAGCACCCCAGGGACTTGGAGAGCACCCCAGGGACTTGGAGGGCACCCCAGGGACTTGGAGGGCACCCCAGGGACTTGGAGGGCACCCCAGGGACTTGGAGGGCACCCCAGGGACTTGGAGGAGCACCCCAGGGACTTGGAGAGCACCCCAGGGACTTGGAGAGCACCCCAGGGACTTGGAGAGCACCCCAGGGACTTGGAGAGCACCCCAGGGACTTGGAGGGCACCCCAGGGACTTGGAGAGCACCCCAGGGACTTGGAGAGGCACCCCAGGGACTTGGAGAGCACCCCAGGGACTTGGAGAGCACCCCAGGGACTTGGAGAGCACCCCAGGGACTTGGAGAGCACCCCAGGGACTTGGAGAGCACCCCAGGGACTTGGAGAGCACCCCAGGGACTTGGAGAGCACCCCAGGGACTTGGAGAGCACCCCAGGGACTTGGAGAGCACCCCAGGGACTTGGAGAGCACCCCAGGGACTTGGAGAGCACCCCAGGGACTTGGAGAGCACCCCAGGGACTTGGAGAGCACCCCAGGGACTTGGAGAGCACCCCAGGGACTTGGAGGGCACCCCAGGGACTTGGAGGGCACCCCAGGGACTTGGAGGGCACCCCAGGGACTTGGAGGGCACCCCAGGGACTTGGAGGGCACCCCAGGGACTTGGAGGGCACCCCAGGGACTTGGAGGGCACCCCAGGGACTTGGAGGGCACCCCAGGGACTTGGAGGGCACCCCAGGGACTTGGAGGGCACCCCAGGGACTTGGAGGGCACCCCAGGGACTTGGAGGGCACCCCAGGGACTTGGAGGGCACCCCAGGGACTTGGAGGGCACCCCAGGGACTTGGAGGGCACCCCAGGGACTTGGAGGGCACCCCAGGGACTTGGAGGGCACCCCAGGGACTTGGAGGGCACCCCAGGGACTTGGAGGGCACCCCAGGGACTTGGAGGGCACCCCAGGGACTTGGAGGGCACCCCAGGGACTTGGAGGGCACCCCAGGGACTTGGAGGGCACCCCAGGGACTTGGAGGGCACCCCAGGGACTTGGAGGGCACCCCAGGGACTTGGAGGGCACCCCAGGGACTTGGAGGGCACCCCAGGGACTTGGAGGGCACCCCAGGGACTTGGAGGGCACCCCAGGGACTTGGAGGGCACCCCAGGGACTTGGAGGGCACCCCAGGGACTTGGAGGGCACCCCAGGGACTTGGAGGGCACCCCAGGGACTTGGAGGGCACCCCAGGGACTTGGAGGGCACCCCAGGGACTTGGAGGGCACCCCAGGGACTTGGAGGGCACCCCAGGGACTTGGAGGGCACCCCAGGGACTTGGAGGGCACCCCAGGGACTTGGAGGGCACCCCAGGGACTTGGAGGGCACCCCAGGGACTTGGAGGGCACCCCAGGGACTTGGAGGGCACCCCAGGGACTTGGAGGGCACCCCAGGGACTTGGAGGGCACCCCAGGGACTTGGAGGGCACCCCAGGGACTTGGAGGGCACCCCAGGGACTTGGAGGGCACCCCAGGGACTTGGAGGGCACCCCAGGGACTTGGAGGGCACCCCAGGGACTTGGAGGGCACCCCAGGGACTTGGAGGGCACCCCAGGGACTTGGAGGGCACCCCAGGGACTTGGAGGGCACCCCAGGGACTTGGAGGGCACCCCAGGGACTTGGAGGGCACCCCAGGGACTTGGAGGGCACCCCAGGGACTTGGAGGGCACCCCAGGGACTTGGAGGGCACCCCAGGGACTTGGAGGGCACCCCAGGGACTTGGAGGGCACCCCAGGGACTTGGAGGGCACCCCAGGGACTTGGAGGGCACCCCAGGGACTTGGAGGGCACCCCAGGGACTTGGAGGGCACCCCAGGGACTTGGAGGGCACCCCAGGGACTTGGAGGGCACCCCAGGGACTTGGAGGGCACCCCAGGGACTTGGAGGGCACCCCAGGGACTTGGAGGGCACCCCAGGGACTTGGAGGGCACCCCAGGGACTTGGAGGGCACCCCAGGGACTTGGAGGGCACCCCAGGGACTTGGAGGGCACCCCAGGGACTTGGAGGGCACCCCAGGGACTTGGAGGGCACCCCAGGGACTTGGAGGGCACCCCAGGGACTTGGAGAGCACCCCAGGGACTTGGAGAGCACCCCAGGGACTTGGAGAGCACCCCAGGGACTTGGAGAGCACCCCAGGGACTTGGAGAGCACCCCAGGGACTTGGAGAGCACCCCAGGGACTTGGAGAGCACCCCAGGGACTTGGAGAGCACCCCAGGGACTTGGAGAGCACCCCAGGGACTTGGAGAGCACCCCAGGGACTTGGAGAGCACCCCAGGGACTTGGAGAGCACCCCAGGGACTTGGAGAGCACCCCAGGGACTTGGAGAGCACCCCAGGGACTTGGAGAGCACCCCAGGGACTTGGAGAGCACCCCAGGGACTTGGAGAGCACCCCAGGGACTTGGAGAGCACCCCAGGGACTTGGAGAGCACCCCAGGGACTTGGAGAGCACCCCAGGGACTTGGAGAGCACCCCAGGGACTTGGAGAGCACCCCAGGGACTTGGAGAGCACCCCAGGGACTTGGAGAGCACCCCAGGGACTTGGAGAGCACCCCAGGGACTTGGAGAGCACCCCAGGGACTTGGAGAGCACCCCAGGGACTTGGAGAGCACCCCAGGGACTTGGAGAGCACCCCAGGGACTTGGAGAGCACCCCAGGGACTTGGAGAGCACCCCAGGGACTTGGAGAGCACCCCAGGGACTTGGAGAGCACCCCAGGGACTTGGAGAGCACCCCAGGGACTTGGAGAGCACCCCAGGGACTTGGAGAGCACCCCAGGGACTTGGAGAGCACCCCAGGGACTTGGAGAGCACCCCAGGGACTTGGAGAGCACCCCAGGGACTTGGAGAGCACCCCAGGGACTTGGAGAGCACCCCAGGGACTTGGAGAGCACCCCAGGGACTTGGAGAGCACCCCAGGGACTTGGAGAGCACCCCAGGGACTTGGAGAGCACCCCAGGGACTTGGAGAGCACCCCAGGGACTTGGAGAGCACCCCAGGGACTTGGAGAGCACCCCAGGGACTTGGAGAGCACCCCAGGGACTTGGAGAGCACCCCAGGGACTTGGAGAGCACCCCAGGGACTTGGAGAGCACCCCAGGGACTTGGAGAGCACCCCAGGGACTTGGAGAGCACCCCAGGGACTTGGAGAGCACCCCAGGGACTTGGAGAGCACCCCAGGGACTTGGAGAGCACCCCAGGGACTTGGAGAGCACCCCAGGGACTTGGAGAGCACCCCAGGGACTTGGAGAGCACCCCAGGGACTTGGAGAGCACCCCAGGGACTTGGAGAGCACCCCAGGGACTTGGAGAGCACCCCAGGGACTTGGAGAGCACCCCAGGGACTTGGAGAGCACCCCAGGGACTTGGAGAGCACCCCAGGGACTTGGAGAGCACCCCAGGGACTTGGAGAGCACCCCAGGGACTTGGAGAGCACCCCAGGGACTTGGAGAGCACCCCAGGGACTTGGAGAGCACCCCAGGGACTTGGAGAGCACCCCAGGGACTTGGAGAGCACCCCAGGGACTTGGAGAGCACCCCAGGGACTTGGAGAGCACCCCAGGGACTTGGAGAGCACCCCAGGGACTTGGAGAGCACCCCAGGGACTTGGAGAGCACCCCAGGGACTTGGAGAGCACCCCAGGGACTTGGAGAGCACCCCAGGGACTTGGAGAGCACCCCAGGGACTTGGAGAGCACCCCAGGGACTTGGAGAGCACCCCAGGGACTTGGAGAGCACCCCAGGGACTTGGAGAGCACCCCAGGGACTTGGAGAGCACCCCAGGGACTTGGAGAGCACCCCAGGGACTTGGAGAGCACCCCAGGGACTTGGAGAGCACCCCAGGGACTTGGAGAGCACCCCAGGGACTTGGAGAGCACCCCAGGGACTTGGAGAGCACCCCAGGGACTTGGAGAGCACCCCAGGGACTTGGAGAGCACCCCAGGGACTTGGAGAGCACCCCAGGGACTTGGAGAGCACCCCAGGGACTTGGAGAGCACCCCAGGGACTTGGAGAGCACCCCAGGGACTTGGAGAGCACCCCAGGGACTTGGAGAGCACCCCAGGGACTTGGAGAGCACCCCAGGGACTTGGAGAGCACCCCAGGGACTTGGAGAGCACCCCAGGGACTTGGAGAGCACCCCAGGGACTTGGAGAGCACCCCAGGGACTTGGAGAGCACCCCAGGGACTTGGAGAGCACCCCAGGGACTTGGAGAGCACCCCAGGGACTTGGAGAGCACCCCAGGGACTTGGAGAGCACCCCAGGGACTTGGAGAGCACCCCAGGGACTTGGAGAGCACCCCAGGGACTTGGAGAGCACCCCAGGGACTTGGAGAGCACCCCAGGGACTTGGAGAGCACCCCAGGGACTTGGAGAGCACCCCAGGGACTTGGAGAGCACCCCAGGGACTTGGAGAGCACCCCAGGGACTTGGAGAGCACCCCAGGGACTTGGAGAGCACCCCAGGGACTTGGAGAGCACCCCAGGGACTTGGAGAGCACCCCAGGGACTTGGAGAGCACCCCAGGGACTTGGAGAGCACCCCAGGGACTTGGAGAGCACCCCAGGGACTTGGAGAGCACCCCAGGGACTTGGAGAGCACCCCAGGGACTTGGAGAGCACCCCAGGGACTTGGAGAGCACCCCAGGGACTTGGAGAGCACCCCAGGGACTTGGAGAGCACCCCAGGGACTTGGAGAGCACCCCAGGGACTTGGAGAGCACCCCAGGGACTTGGAGAGCACCCCAGGGACTTGGAGAGCACCCCAGGGACTTGGAGAGCACCCCAGGGACTTGGAGAGCACCCCAGGGACTTGGAGAGCACCCCAGGGACTTGGAGAGCACCCCAGGGACTTGGAGAGCACCCCAGGGACTTGGAGAGCACCCCAGGGACTTGGAGAGCACCCCAGGGACTTGGAGAGCACCCCAGGGACTTGGAGAGCACCCCAGGGACTTGGAGAGCACCCCAGGGACTTGGAGAGCACCCCAGGGACTTGGAGAGCACCCCAGGGACTTGGAGAGCACCCCAGGGACTTGGAGAGCACCCCAGGGACTTGGAGAGCACCCCAGGGACTTGGAGAGCACCCCAGGGACTTGGAGAGCACCCCAGGGACTTGGAGAGCACCCCAGGGACTTGGAGAGCACCCCAGGGACTTGGAGAGCACCCCAGGGACTTGGAGAGCACCCCAGGGACTTGGAGAGCACCCCAGGGACTTGGAGAGCACCCCAGGGACTTGGAGAGCACCCCAGGGACTTGGAGAGCACCCCAGGGACTTGGAGAGCACCCCAGGGACTTGGAGAGCACCCCAGGGACTTGGAGAGCACCCCAGGGACTTGGAGAGCACCCCAGGGACTTGGAGAGCACCCCAGGGACTTGGAGAGCACCCCAGGGACTTGGAGAGCACCCCAGGGACTTGGAGAGCACCCCAGGGACTTGGAGAGCACCCCAGGGACTTGGAGAGCACCCCAGGGACTTGGAGAGCACCCCAGGGACTTGGAGAGCACCCCAGGGACTTGGAGAGCACCCCAGGGACTTGGAGAGCACCCCAGGGACTTGGAGAGCACCCCAGGGACTTGGAGAGCACCCCAGGGACTTGGAGAGCACCCCAGGGACTTGGAGAGCACCCCAGGGACTTGGAGAGCACCCCAGGGACTTGGAGAGCACCCCAGGGACTTGGAGAGCACCCCAGGGACTTGGAGAGCACCCCAGGGACTTGGAGAGCACCCCAGGGACTTGGAGAGCACCCCAGGGACTTGGAGAGCACCCCAGGGACTTGGAGAGCACCCCAGGGACTTGGAGAGCACCCCAGGGACTTGGAGAGCACCCCAGGGACTTGGAGAGCACCCCAGGGACTTGGAGAGCACCCCAGGGACTTGGAGAGCACCCCAGGGACTTGGAGAGCACCCCAGGGACTTGGAGAGCACCCCAGGGACTTGGAGAGCACCCCAGGGACTTGGAGAGCACCCCAGGGACTTGGAGAGCACCCCAGGGACTTGGAGAGCACCCCAGGGACTTGGAGAGCACCCCAGGGACTTGGAGAGCACCCCAGGGACTTGGAGAGCACCCCAGGGACTTGGAGAGCACCCCAGGGACTTGGAGAGCACCCCAGGGACTTGGAGAGCACCCCAGGGACTTGGAGAGCACCCCAGGGACTTGGAGAGCACCCCAGGGACTTGGAGAGCACCCCAGGGACTTGGAGAGCACCCCAGGGACTTGGAGAGCACCCCAGGGACTTGGAGAGCACCCCAGGGACTTGGAGAGCACCCCAGGGACTTGGAGAGCACCCCAGGGACTTGGAGAGCAC
>OZ026601.1:31295817-31328817 GCA_964020085.1 Micromussa lordhowensis | reverse complement strand
ATCCTTTATTCCGCCCCTACTAAATTTCAGCTTAAACTTAAGGAGGCTATGCATATAAATTGGGAAAAGCCTGATTTAAACCAACAAGTTCATCACGTCAACCTGACACTTACACTTTAGGCTTTGTATTCTTCGTACCTTGTAACTCACTCAAATAGGTAATCTATTTTTGTCACTTAAGGTGGCCGAACGCAGTTTTCGCGCGTGCTTTTGCTGATGTAATTCAGCACGTGCACGAGGATTATGCCGTCAATAGAGCGATCATTTTACTTACTCAACACCCGCACTATCTGTGCTATTTTCCTCTATAATTGAACGCAGTGTATTGATGACTTTAGTCTTTTATTACAAAGATATGTTGGAAAAGGTAACGATGCAAAGAACCTAGCAATTTTCAGCTTTTGTTTGTTCCCGAAAGAACCCAGTTAAATACAACGCATGCGTAGTTGCTCGAAAAATTGAGACCGATTGCATTAGCAGAAACATGCCGATTTCTAACGATCCAGTCATTAGAATTTCAAGAAATTTGGCAGAAAAATAGATCAGAGACCATGTGAATGATCTATCAAAAAAATCTGAATTTTGACATAGGGAATTTTTAATAATACAGAAAACGTTTAAAGGCGAATTACGAAAAACGCCATGTCATGTCAAAATTTTATTAGAATCATGTTGACAGTAGGAATTTAATGTCAATTCTTAGTGTGCGAAAAATGAAAACAATCTAACAACTGGATTTTTTTTAAATAAACAGAAACCATTATTTAAGCCTTGTTTTTAAGCAGTCCCATTGCCATGGCAACAGCACACACCCTAGTCAAAAGGCGAGAATAAATATTTCTGTGGTTAACCTTGACTCTTGCAAAAAATGGGTGCCAAAGCATAAATACTTTAAAAGTTATGGTGAATTAGGCATAGGCACTTGAAAACTGTGTTCGGCCACCTTAATCATAATTATATTATGTTTAAGAAATAGAAAACATGTGCCGTGTTTCTATCGAGTTATAGAAACACGAGTGAAAGTTTGGGAGAACGAGAAATGCTGTGGGAACACGAGCCGCAGGCGAGTGTTTCCACAGCTTTTTCGAGTTCTCCCAAACTTTCACGAGTGTTTCTATAACTCGATAGGAACACGGAGAACATGTTTTCTATTTCTTTTAGAAAATACCGCGGCGAAGAAAAAGAAAAACAACTTGTTTACTTCGATCATCAAAATGTAAATTCTCTTTGTTCACGCCATCATTACGTCAACAGCTCGCGCTAGTTCTGTGTTTCTATCGAGTTATAGAAACACGGTTTTAAACCAATCAGCGTGCGTACTTGCTTTGGGTTATTTTCTAAATGTATGTAACTGACGATGATGTTCGTAACATCGAAACATGTCTTTTAGATTAAAAAATGTCGTAATCTTCTTAAAAATAACGATGTTCCAAATCCAGATAAAAACCCTTTACTCGAGACAAGCAGGTGTTTCTTATTACTTTGACAGGCTGTTTTGGGAATTTGATCAACCTTTGATTTTTTTACAGAATTTTAAATTTCTTCCCTTTCGAACTACTCATGAAGCGCCATAAAAAAGGCAAAAAGTACATCACTTGAGATTCCAAAACTACACTCCACTTAAAGAGCAATGTCTCACCTGTAAAAATATGCAATAAAATTTTGGGGCAGTTAAAACTGTAAAATGTTAGAAGAAGAAGTTTAAGCTGTCCTTTTGTCAACAAACACCGCGGTCCTGATTAGCATAATAACGAGAAAATAACGACGCATAAAGAAAATAATGATATATTCCACTTACCTCGCGTCATGTCGACAACTGGATGTTCCACGATACCTCATGTTATATTATCAGTAGGTTTCAGCCGCATTTTCGATGATTAGTGTACGAAATCACTCTGCAGAGATATCACTACGGTTAAGCAGATTGCAACTCTCCGAAGCCCGCTTAATGACATCTAGTCTTTCTCTAGGCCTCATAAGCCATAAGCCACCGTTTACAAGAGGTTTAACAGTTTGCTGAGACCCTAACTGACCCAAACGTCTGCTGCCAGCCTTTAAAATCCTCCTCTTAATCGTGGATTCTCGTCAAGAACTCGTTTAAGTTCAGTTCTGTTTGAGAACATTTAGGAGGAGTAGGGTGGGTAGGAAGTGAAAATGTAAAAATGTTTTCAATTTTACGTATTTCAGTGACTAAACTAGTGACTGGCTTTCCCGGGATAATTTGAATATGAGCTACTCCTTGGAAATTTGAGTCATTTGTAGCTATTTTTTTGCGGGGTGGGTTGGGGGGGAGGCGTGCATTGTATTAGAAAAAGAAAAACATAACAGGATACGAGATATTAGTTGCGGTTCCACTAGACGTTTTGCCCACGGCAAAGTGAGACTTTACCCATGGAAAGTCTGTGTTTTGTGTGCGACCTCTATTCCCACAGTGAAACTGCCCATGGGAAATCTCTATGGATACATAAAAAAGAACAAAAGAATTACCCATGACGTTTCCCTAACCAAGTCGTACGGTTTAGCCTTGGTTTATCTAACCACAAGCGTAGTTCAACCAATCGGGGGGAAGAAAAAAGTACATCCGGAAACCGCAGCACGTGCTGGGCATATTTTTGTGGTGTGACGCTGAAATTGCGGCAAATATCCTGGCACGTACCAAATTCAATACACGTGGTATCAAACATGGCCAACTTTTGAGGTTCACGGAGAATATTTTATTTGTCTTGCTCTAAATACCCATTAATTCGTTTCCTTTTAGTTCAGCATAGGTTTGTAATTGTATTAATTAAAAAAAAACATTTTTTTTTTATTTTCCACAGCAACTTTAGACCAGAACGAGGTTCTTTAGGTTCTGAACCAGATGCGCCGTTGTACAATGGACCATAAGAAAAGTGATGGAGGGTGGGGAATTTTCAGCTTGCACGATTTTTTTTTTCACTTCCTGCTTGTGGAATTTTTTTGCAGCTGAAACCCTCTGCACGAATTTTTTTCAGACAAATATTGCTTTTTTTCCAACAGTGAAATCTTGGTTCATTATCTATGTTTTTGTGCTTTATAAATTATTCTACACTCACAACAGATAAAAGGATATAGGCCACTTTTTAAAGCAAAATCTTTTTGGTATGGCTCGTTTGCATTGCCATCAAAAATAAAATCGTCATCGATACTACATTTTTAAAGAGTCTCAGTACAATTATGCGCACGTACAGCTTTGACTCTCAGTTGACAGTCTTGGCCTTCTAAGATTTTAAAATGATAAATATTGCCCAATGGTCAAACGAGCTGAACAAAATGATTACATCTTGGCTTTGGCTAGTCAGTCAGTCAATCAGTCATGCAGTCAGTCAGTCAATCAGTCAATCAGTCAATTAGTCAATCAGTCAATCAGTCAATCAGTCAATCAGTCAATCAGTCAATCAGTCAATCAGTCAATCAGTCAATCAGTCAATCAGTCAATCAGTCAATCAGTCAATCAGTCAATCAGTCAATCAGTCAATCAGTCAATCAGTCAATCAGTCAATCAGTCAATCAGTCAATCAGTCAATCAGTCAATCAGTCAATCAGTCAATCAGTCAATCAGTCAATCAGCCAATCAGCCAATCAGTCAGTCAATCAGTCAGTCAGTCAGTCAGTCAATCAGTCAATCAGTCAATCAGTCAATCAGCCAATCATTCAATCAGTCAATCAGTCAATCAGTCAATCAGTCAATCAGCCAATCCGCCAATCAGTCAACCAGTCAATCAGTCAGTCAGTCAGTCAATCAGTCAATCAGTCAATCAGTCAATCATTCAATCAGCCAATCAGTCAATCAGTCAATCAGTCAATCAGTCAGTCAGTCAGTCAGTCAGTCTGTTGGTGACTGATTCAGTTAGAAAGCCATTTGTTAGGACAGTTGCTGTTGAGAATATGAAGGTGGGGCAGACATGCAGCAAATGCATTCTTCCATCGGAAACTCTAGTTCGCTCCTAGCGCTGAGAGGTGGACTGCTGGGAACGTTACCACAGCGTGAACAGGGAGCTCTGTTTTGATTTGGAACTGCCGCCGCTGGACGAACATAAACAATCGTGGGCTCGATCCTTGGCTTAGGCTTCAACAGTCTGTAGAGGAAGTAAATCAAAACAATGAAGAAAATCAGTCCTCCTGTGCACGATCCTCCAATAGCAACTCCGGCGCTCGCATTGGTCACAACATTCGAAAATCCATCCAGTTGTTCATCTTCGAGACCCTCATCCATGAAAGACACTGCAAAACACGAAAGTGGACAATTCGTTGGACCATGCTGAATTGCTAACAAAAAGACAAAGAAATCAACAGACCCATCTTGGGTTAGTTTTAGTTAGTTTGTCCGAACTTCTAATTTGACGCAGCCCAATTGAGTGGAATTCTATGCTCGCGGTATGCAGTATTAAATTAAGGTAAACATGGTCAAGGCTTATGATTAGATTTCTCAGAATCAAGGGTTGAGACAAAATTCGATAAGAAATCAAGCAATTTCACATTTTAATGGACATAAACCTTGTTCACCAATGACTTTAAGCCTTTGATATTACAGTCTCGTGTGCATTTTCTAAAAGCTAAAGATATCATTAATTGCCTGAGATAACACCAATTTCAGATGGGAACCCGAGAAAATAAATTTCAAAGTTCAGAGAAATCACAGATAATATTTCGACATCGATCAGTTTTTTTTGTTAAGATATGATAATATGGTGTTGTTAGAAATGATTTCTTTTGAGAAGATATTTAAACCAGTCGCACATAAGTTTCCAATACTGAAGAAAGTCATATAATCTCGGCACAAAGTTGTTGTCCAGACGCTTGTTACTTGAACTTGTGATGGATTCCTTCTTAGTCCCTTTGTTTTCTCTTGAGGATTATTTAAGCAATAGGCCACAAGTTTCTATGGGTTATAGGCTGATAAACCACGCGGGATGTTGGTAGAACACGAGAAGAATTTGTAAATCACGAGCTGCAGGCGACTGGTTTACGAATTCTTCGAGTGTTCTACCAACATCCCAAGTGGTTTATCAGCCTAAAACCCATAGAAACTTGTGGTTTATTGCTTTTATATAATAATTCAGAAGACGCGCGATTTTTCCATGGGTTTACCGGCACAATAACCCATAGCTGATTGACCAATCAGAGCGCGCGCATTGATTTGGTTTATATAATATTCAATTTCGTTCGAACAAAAGTAGCCCCATAACTTCGTCCCGATCGGTAAAGTCGTTTGAAAATAAGTTTTACAATTCGAAGCGATCATCTTAGGATGCGGTAGTCGTTTGAATCGCCTTGAATCGTATTTATCGTGTTTATTCGCAAGCAACGACGGAAACCACTTTAATTAATGGAAATCAGTTTAAAGGAGCTTCGACTTCTGAAGTATATAAATGTGCATAGGATATGAGAACTAATTGAACCATTTCATGTGGAAAGTAAGTCTGACTTGATCCCTAGGCACAGCTAAAACATTTCTTATTCCTAAACTTTAGACCAGCTATCCTGGTACAGTTCATGTTTATGTCAACTGTGAAACACTTTCTTTACGTATTTTTTTGCACGTTATAACTTGTTAATCGCTTTGTAACAGCTAAACAACTCTTTACTTGCTCTTGAAAAACGGCTACAGCGCCTCTACAAAACGACTACGAATGGCCGACCTAATCCGACTTACAACAACAACAACAACACACGTGGTTCCGACCGCGAACAGACTGGTACTAGATGTCTCTTAGCAACGTTACAGCTTGTTCTTATAAATATTAATTATCTTCAATCAAGCGCATGTAGTTTGTTTGTTTGATCACCAAGGAAGTCGTTTAACCTTTCGGTGTAACCGCGTTTCAGCTTGAATAGCTAACAGACGCCAAATTAAATTTGGGCCTTTCATCTCATCAGAGCAATTTTCGTTTACGAAAAGTGAAAACTTCCCAGATGATACGTTTAAAAACATGAACTCCTGGAGTTCTGGACAGGAGATTGAAAATTGAAAAGACGAGACGTATCAGTCTTCAAAGTCACCGCTCTTACAAGTATGCCTTTGGCAATTTACCACTCTTGTCATGATAACAGAAAGAGGCAATTGTGAAAACAGGATCTTTAGCAGTGGTTGCTTCTTGGATTAAGTCCATTTTTGAATCAGTATATTAATAATGAAGATATTTCATTCCTTTGAGATGGTGGGTGACGAAAGGCTTAATTTTCTCGAGTTTTCTTACTTGTTTTTTTTCTTTTAGTGCCGACTGCCTTTCGGCAAAAGGTTTCCATAGATAAAATTATAGATAACTAGATCTTCTGGGTACTCATACACTTTAAACCATGTTTTTATTGAAACTGGATGGACATGGTCCAGGCTGGCGGAGAACTGTTTGCGAAAGGATTTATTGTAGGAGTATAATTGGCTCGGTAAAAGACTCGAGGCAACCGCTCGATTTTCTCCTTTGTCTTGCAAAACATCAACACGCAATCATATTTCAGCTATTTTCAGTTCAAATGTGGTGAATTACTATACTTCGTTTCTACCGTCGTCTGTTTTTTAACAGAAGCTACAGAATCGAACTCTCGTGAGGTTCTACGAAATACGTGGCGACAAAGGGGAAGATCTATAGGTCAAATTCACTTTACTGACTTTATTCAAGACAACGCTATCAAGCACGTGTCGCGACAAATTGCTAGCTAAGTGATTTTTAGTGGAGCGAGTCTGTGATAAATAAATAACGTCATCGAAGGACTAACAATGTGCTGCTTTAAAGAAAAATGAATGCGAACATGCGACATTGTGATTCAAAATCGTTGCAGGATACAAGGAAGATGTGTTTTTGGAGGGATTCGCAGTACAGCATGCTTAATAGGAGGGAGCAATCCTCTTCATTCAATACCTATATCCCAATGACACTCGTCCAGAAGCGAGAAGAAGCCGAAAGCAGTGTGCATATTTCTGCGAAGTCGGACATCGAGCATATCGTCGAGCTCCGGTTCGCCGCTACAGTAAAAACCTAGGATTTTCATGGCCTTTACATTCTTCCTATTCTTCCCTTTCAAGGTCGATAAGACACAAATAGCTGAGATAAGTTGGGAGCCAGTCCCAGACCAAAATATTGGAAACTACTGTAGGTGACATAATTATGCCGCAACTTATACGCATCGAGTTTTCTTTGTCCTCGAAACAGATAGCTTTCTAAACGTATTCTAAACGTATTCTAATTTTTATTTAACGCTTTCTAAACGTGTATTTGTGGATTTCATATACAACCACACGCACGAGGTCGACAATCGGCGCTTGAGTTTCTCATCTGTATACACAATTGTTTTGTTCTGTGAGCAACGCATATCTCAGTTACAAACTTAAAACGAGTCAAGCAATATAATTATATAAGGAAAGTAAAACAAACCATTTAGATTCGACTTAACCGACGGAGATTGTAGCGCTGCCGGGAAGGATGCTCAAGGAAACCTGGGAGGATATGAGCTTGTATTTTGACCGACTGAAACGCAACACTCAAGTTATTAGCGTATGTATAAAAGACTTTTAAAACAAAAGAAGAGTGAAAGAGAAGTGCATTTATTTACTGTACCATACTGAACCTTTTATTCAAGATCTGGGTGAAGGATTGAGTACACACTAATTGACTATGTATATATACGGTCGATCGGCAATAACGAAGCGAAAAGACGAATTTTTCCGAGTTTTTGAATAATTGGCGGAAAAAATATGCTCTCGTCGTTATGAACTATCAAGGGTTTGGTATTGTATGTAGATCAGTAGATCAGCCGTATGGTCCGGCAAATATTGTCGTTCGTGACTGGCAGTGTGGTGGGCTCGAAAAGCTTCGAAAAACAATTTATACATCGTAGCCGTCCTAATTGCAGCTAGGCTCCGAATTGTATTGCTAGATGATACAATTCTTTCGTTTTAAAGTCTTGTCCATTTTTTATAAAAGATGAAGCACAAATACCCCAAAGATGTTTTCACAGCGCTCGAAACCGAGTAAGCCCGACCCAGACCCCACTATGCTCGGTCGTGGGGCAGAAAATAATAATTTTAAACGTCTGTAGAATCGCGAGGATTTCATCAATCGAGATGATTTTTTAGCTGAAGTAATTGGGAAAACTAGTAGATTTCATTCAACGAAAAACTCGATTCTTGGTGCTGACCAAATGGAGCTTGGCCTCTGGGGACGAGAATGGAGTGAAGCACGATGGACTGCCTCTGGAAAAGTCACTCTGTTATCGGGGCATGCGTTGTTGTTCTTAGGACCAGCCAATGAGGGCGATGCCCGCAGAAACAGAGTAGCCTAATGCTGTCTAAGAAAGTCGGTTAAGCTTGAGCCTTGCAGCTACTAAAATCTATTAGTTAATGACAAGGCTGTCCTAGCGAAACACACTAATCGAAGAGCTGCAGGCAGAAGCGGCCAATCCGTAAAGAAGTCATTTTCAAAATCAATTTTATGCCTGAACTCTTACATTTACAAAACTGATATTTGCTTAAAAAAGTACTTCACTGATCAAAACCAACCATTTATAGTTTTGCTATGCTAACACAATGAAACATCTCTTATGTCTGGTTTCTGTTGACTGCGGTTGACTGCTTTCGACCGAAAACTAGCTTCGACACTTGGGAGCAATAACCACTAAACCGTTTCCAATCTAACTAGACTGCAATGTGGGTGCAGTGTTTTTGCTGAGCGAGTGCTGGATTTTTTTGTGTACGTATAATGTGTGGTGGCAGCCATATTGGAGTTGAAAGAGAGCTGGGACGAGCGAACAAAGGCGTGAGAGGTGAAGGAAGTGGTGAATAACTATGCATGCCCGAACTATGTTAAACCCCTTAATTATAAGATAATTTGGTTTTATCAACTGAGTTGATAATGTGAATTAGCCACCGTAAAGAGATTCGAAAGCTGACGTTTGCTCTTGATCATCTTTCCAGCATTATTCAGAATCGCTCTTTTGGTAACACACTGCGATGTGCTGAGTGAAGATATGAAAACAGAATGCGAGCGCGTTCTACTTTTATCTGATTTTAAATCAAGTTAACATGGTAGAGTTAAGTAAATGTTGTCTCTTTACCGAGGAAAAGCTATCATAGACTCCGTTCGCTGACGACAGGAGTTTTTCAAACAAAACTTTCCTACAGTGGGTCGGTTTTTCCTACCCTCCTCTTCTGTCACTCGTCATCCAGCCTCGCTTCTACTCTCTTGTACGTTTTTCCTCTCTCCCCAAGCCTCTCATTCTGTTGCTCATTCGATCAAAATTTACTCGCTCGCTTTAATTTTTGGTTTATCGATAAGCCCGCCTTTCGTCTTCTTGTCAGCTTTAGTAAACTACATCGTAGTATAGCACAAACAAAACGACACATGCTTCGTGTATTTTATTTACAACATTAACAAAAGATTTCGCTATCATATCAGTATTAAACGATCCCATTAAAGGAAAGGCAGCAATTCGTTGGCTTCACTAAGCAGCCACAGATGGCATAACAAATAACGGCCGTCAGAAGATAATTGAACCATCAGGATATTTTCCTTCGCTAAGAATTGGTTGGGCAAGATGCTCCAAGTTTTTAAGTTTAAAAGTTTCAATGGAAATAAATCTAAACAACCATTGACAAACGTTGAACGATTCAATCCTTAAAATTCAAATCCACTGTCAGTTTAAATCCCCTATTATTAAAGAAAAAATTAAAAAGCACCATCGGAATCCTGCACCACGATTAATATAAGATTTCACTGATCATAATTGATAATATCTCTATTGATCATTTTAGAAGTGATATTATTTAGAATCTCATAATACTTGGTTATTTTTCCAAAAACGCGAACCAATATATAACGAGGTTTTCCATCTAGAAAAAACTGGCCGACTGGTAAAAGAGTTAATACCCATATGGGCCTTATCTCTCTCAAAGTTCTTTTCAAACTTGGAAAGCAGTAATTCCATGGATGAAATGTAAATAACTGTAAATATGTAATTTTTTTCCCAGGGTAATTTATTTACCCACGGAGCACAAAGGGGCACCCTGCTTGTTGATTGGCGGTTCCTGTAGAAGACCAAAATAAAAATGTGTGGAAAGCCCCGTTGGCAAGTCCACGTGAGTAAAATCCACGTCACAGGATTGGCTATTTTTTGACTCTACTTGGATTTCCGAAACGGGAGTGATCTAAAAATAACTTGAGAGAGATTACCTTGAGAGTGGGATACAAACTCTCTTGCCCCTCATGCTCTCGTGATTAAGGACCGTGATTGACCACAAACAAACACAATCTGTGTTTAAGACAGGACTTCCGAAACGATCAAGTTATTATTGAAGAAGCAACAATTTTTACGCTAGGATATGTCCTCTTAGAGACATGTAGATATGTTCTTAATTTATTTTTGTCACACAAAAATGACTAACAACTTAACTGGGAATTTTGCTTTTTATATTTTTGTCCAGACTCCCTATGTTGCTACCAAAGAAAGTGATTACGCATTGTTTTATGAAAAATGTATACGTCAGAATATGACACTTTTCTGAAGACCACTATTGTACTCTAGGAGGTGTACTCTAAGAAACACGTGGTCATGTCCTAAATTTATTTTTATCACATTTGAAAATGACTAACCATTTAACTGGGAATTTTGCTTTCTGTAAATTTTTGTCCAGACTCCCTATGTTGTTACCAAAGAATGTGACTATGCATTGTTTTGTGAAAAATGTATATGTCAGAATATGACAGTCTTCTGAATACACTATTGTTCAAAGGAAGGTATCATTATTTTACAACAGAACCAAGGAATGCCTAACTGCTTAAGATGCTTTTTGACAAGTCAGTATTCTTGGACAATTCTCAAAGTCGACTTCTCATGGATTGTTCAAATGAACTGAACTAACTCCTCACCAGCTTGCAGTGGCTCTTGCTCTGTTCCCTCTGAGAAGTAGAGAAGTTTTGTCATTGAATGCATAGGAGCTGGGACTTGAACGGCATGTTCCTTGTTGCTCTGCCGGTCCACCACCCGCTTAGTGACTTCCGTCAGGATTTCAAGAAAGTGATGACTGTAATGATGCTCTCTGATAACCTCCACCAACGTCTGTTTGAGAGAAGGCAAGAAAACATAGAATGTGGTATTTGAATTTACCGGTATACCGATGTACCATAGAAATTGTCATAATTATGCATACGAAGAAATGGTTATGGAGAAAAGGTTAAGATCGTGGCTATAGAACGCGGCAAAGTTTTTAGTTTGTGTTTGTTCGCTTTTTGGCCTTGACAATGCACAAAACACAACGTTTGTTTCTGACCGCCGGCAATAAGCAACAAAAACGTTTCGGTTAGTAATTCATTCATAGTGCATGAACGTAAAGCAATAGATTATGCACAGTCGTAGACCTTCCAACATACATTTCGCCATCTTTGTTTGCTTCTTTGAAGGTTTCCGGTCTTCATAGCCATTCCCCCACTATCGACGTCTATGCTACGAAGGTTAAGTCTGTATACGAGCCAAGTGGCTCATTAGGCCGGAGCTTATCCCGGTTTCCGTAGCATAAAGCGACTAGAAATATTTCTACTCCACCCTGGATGGGATACTAGTCCATCGCAGGGTTACCCCCAGCATTAAATTCACCGGTGCTCATTTATACACCTGGGTGGAGAGAAGCACCGTGAGAGTAAAGTGTCTTGCCCAAGAACACAACACAATGTCCCCAGCCAGGGCTCGAACCCGGAGCGCTTGCTCCGGAGTCGAGCGCACTAGCCATGAGGCACTAACAGGAGTACTTTAAAGATAATTCTATATTGAACAGGAGTAATATGCTCAGTTTTCTTTGTGAAAGTAACAATTCTAGCAGCGGCATTCTGTATTGACTGTAACTTATTAATCATATAGGTTGGAAGTCCGTAGAGCAGAGAATTTAGAGGTTATCTAGGCATGAATCAGAATTTCAGCAGTGTCCTGGCTCAGGTATCTTCTACTGAATTTTACTTATGTTCCTTAGATGGTAGAATGAGGCTTGACAGACGTTTTTCACATGTACATGCATCACTGCGTGCCGATCAAAGTGGATTCCCAGGTTTCGTACTGATTTACTGTGAATATTAATACTATGCCTAAGCGGAATGGTGCGTTATATCGCAAAGAAGTGTGGGGTGACGAGAGAGCCCGACCAGTTTGTCAGCACCATTTATAAATCCGGGTGGAGAAACGCACTGAAAACATATCTATATAGTAGCCAAGAACTACGAACAATAAGCACAATGGTTCGGTAAGGCTAAAAGCCGTACCAGAGGATCGTAGGTCTTACACTCTAAAAAGCCTTATGCCATCTTTGCTATTTATACTGATTGTAAATTTCATGCAGTTACTGAGATAAGGTCATGATATAAGACGCCAGAGGTAAATTTCTTACCTGTATGAAAAAGGCGCCGTGCTCCTCAGACCGGAAAGATACGTAACCTGGCACAGTGGCAAAGGCCAAGACAAAGTCAAACTCTCGAGGAAACACACTCCTTGGAAGGGTGGAGTCAGGTGATAGTGAGGCATCCCAAGGCTCGTTATCCACCAGAGCAGATGTCGAAGGTCCCGCCTGTGAAGTAGCGTTACTAGCTGGTGACGTTGACCTCTTACACACTTTAGCAAGTGACCCCCTGCAGGTTTGGATGATGAATACCTTGGGTTTTTCCTTTAGTGATGGACACTTGAGTTTTTGGAACTCCACCATCAAATTCTTCACTGATGTCTCCCTTCCGTTTACGCCCAGAATGCAGTCACGATCCCCGCCATGTGACATGACGATCATCACAAACGCATCAAATGTGCTATGATCTTTAGAGCCATACTTCACCGCCACATTCTCCATCTGATGTTTCGTCAAGTTTCTTTTGACAATTACTCTAAAGAAGAGATCTTTGAAGAGCTGTTTGAGGTTTCTTTCATCTTCTTCGGCTCCTGCACGATTCATTGTCTTGTCGCTGAACTTGACGTTGTTTATGATTACACAAAACCCGCAGGGTCGCCTGTCGAGTTTATAGCGATTCCGCTGAGCCATACCTGTAAATTAAGATTGTTTCATGTGTGACTACTAGTGAACTACTTTGAAATTCTAGTTGCAACAATAACAAAATATTTGAAACTAAATTCTTCCAAACTAAGTGATACGAAATGCATGGAAACTAGTGCGGAGATTCGTTGTAAACTGGCTTCCTTGAAGGTGAGTTTCTACCCAAACCAGACGCGTCTTCCTAAAACCGACAAGGGATGAAAGCCTAAGCCAGTTTTCAGTAGCCAACTTGTATCAAATACATAAATCTAACTTGATCAATTTGAATGCTGTGGTTTGGCATTTCTACCAGTTAATACCTGGAGTTAAATAGCCTGTGACTTGGACTGGAACGGCAGTTGAACCTACAGAAAAACATGTTTGGTTATATTCTAGTTCAGATTATTTTTTTAACATTTTAACGTGGATTCTTTGTAAGCTCAGAATTTACGCGCGTTAAATCTCTATCATAGCCAAATAAAGAAGTGAAAGTCATTTTTATGCTGTCATAACCACTCAAGTTATTTAAGATTAGATGGGAACTTTAGAAAACACTAGCCTGCGGCTCTTGTTTCCACCGTCTATTAGTGACAACCTAAAACTTATTGCGGAGCAGTCATTGGAATGGAACTGGTCACCGGCCATAAATCACATTAATAAAATTCGAAGAGGCGTTTCCCAGCGTCGATCAGAGCAGACTCTAGAAGATCTTTCACCACTATGGAATACCAGAGCAACGCCTGATCTCAGTCATATCATCATTCACATAAATCGTACTATAACGCTCAGATCAGAGTGATACACAACCGAAAACTTACACCGCCTTTTGGAGTTCGCCAGAGCAACATCTTATCATTCATGCTACTCCTTTTGGTTGTGGACTGGATAATGAAGACAACAAGTGAGGAATCTACTGAAATCATATTAGAAGGAAGAAGTGCAATGGATCGGTCGCACTCTAACAAAACCTCGTGATAGAGTGATCAAGCAGAAACTCTTTTGGAACCCGCAAAGAAAGTGAAGAAGGCCTAAAAGCGACTGGAGAAGGTCAGCCGAACAAGAACTGCGGCAGATAGGGACGTGAGGACACAAAATGGAACTCAATGTCCAGGATCGTGACGAATGAAAGAGATCTGTGGATATCCCATGCTCCGTAGAGGAACGAAGGTGATAAGAGAGAGATAAACCCTGTCTTTGGCTATAAATACATCTCGAGGAAGTAAATTGTGTGTAACGTTGTAATTCGTAACAAGAACAAGCTAGCTTATTTCTTGTTAACGCGGCTTCTTTGACGCGAACTTAACATTAATTTTTGCTTTGTTTTGAAGTTTCCAGCCGAATGTCAGATGATTTTCAGCCATAAGAGGTAATAAAAAGGTATAGAAAACTATGAGCTACTTATAAAACTTTAAGATTGTTTCACGTTTACATTTTTTAATCTTGAAAAATCATATTTATCTCAAGGTCCTTAAAGGTAGCCGGCACGTTCAGAACGAGTACTCGCCGGTCGCCGGTGTTTTGATGCATCACATTTGCAGAAGACTACAGACGTTTTAAACGTATATTCCATTCCCATTTTCATTACCGAGAGCTACCTTGAACAGGCTAGCCTTGAGCACTATTCAAGTTAAGCTGAGTGACAATGATAACCATAGCGCTAATTGCGCAGTCTGCAGTCTTTCAAGGTACAATTCATTTAGAATGGAATGCGTTTATCCATTTCTGATATATTTCTGATCACTTGCGTTGTGCCGACTGAATTTAGTTAGTTGTTACAATCCAGTCTCCCCATTCCACAACCGATCTCAAAATTTTTCTCTTTACCCTCTTTTCATATTCTTTTCATGACTTGATTCATACCTATAGGTAGGAACACTTTAGCTCTCAGAGTATGCGTCAGATATGGCACCTGAACGGTAATGACCCCGTTTGGATTGCTTCTTTGCTCGTCTGCTATCCTCTCGTTCACCTTTGTCAACATTTCAAGTAGGTGGTGGCGATGACAACATCTTCCAATGACCTTGATCAAGACCTGGTCAATAAAACATTCGAAACAGTCAACGTAGTCGCATTAATTAGTCGTGGTTTTCATTGTATTGGTACCGATTTTTTTTTGGTTGATGTAGTTGAACAGAAACGAACGATAACTGTCAGGTTGTGTCTGATTGGGATCAACCGTTTTCCCTTCATTGATTTTTCTCTATTGTGTTCCATTGGGAAAGATGTCATCGATTGATTTCGTTATTGCTCATTCAAGAAGCAGATTTTGATGCTAGCTTATTGTCGGATATATTTCCAGATGATTACTCAGGTTAGTTTTTGCTTAACAGAGAGCCTAAGCAACCACGATCGCAACGGCAACGAGAACGCCACCAGACAAAGGATTTAATGAGCAGAAACAACATTTCTTTACCGTCCTCTACGCAGCAACAACGTAAAATGGCTAAGTTATGAGAACCCGAACGACGGCGGCTTATTTTTCGTGTTTCCATTTGGAATTGAAAGCTGGCGTGACATATTTAGCTTCAGCAAGTTCTGCGACCAATTTGCCCACTGACTCGAGACAATTGCGAAATTCGAAGGTAAAATAAAAATCATTTTTTTACTGGGCGTTGTCTTTGCGGTAGCCAAAGACAACGAGAATGTGCCGCCGCTCTCTGGTCGTGACAAAAACAATTATAAATCCCATCTTAGTCACTGTTTTTGCTACTGTTTAATACGCGATCCCGAATTGCCACTGATTTTTATTACTGGTCACTTTCTGCCTTGTAAAATCTTAATTAAATCTGCATTGGAAGCACTGGCACATTTGTTAATTGTACAAGAATACACTCCACTCACTCAAGGCATGCCGCCCGACGCCATATACAGCGTATGCATGTGAATTACTAGATTCATCTGTAACTAAAATATCTCTGCTAAAAATATGGCACCATTATAGACAATCTAATAATTATAAAAAGTCAGAAGATCTCGACCTTTTATATAGCGTAATCCGAAAGGTCTGTTATGTCACTGATGGCCATTTTGATGGTATCACAAGTGCCTAATCAGGTCGCATTGTACAGCACCCGCTATGCTGGATAACAAAAGTATGCCATAGTCTCCTGTTCAAAACGACCTCAACCAGTCAAGTAACCTTTTTTGCATTTTGGGTTCTTGTTTTCAAAAGTAGTTTAACACTTATAAACGACAAAAAAATAGCATTTTGCATATCTCTCCCGATTCCCTCCCTCTTAGAACTCCCACTTCCTACCCTTCCTTTCCCGCCTCCCGCCTTCCCCTTCGTCCCTCCCATTCTCCGGGGCTCCCGCCCCTGTTCCCCCACCCCTCACAATCATTCAGCACGTTGTGCTATATGGCTACTAAAGCGTATTCACGAGAATTCTTACCTGGATAAACCACAAAGCCGCAGCCTCCTGTATTGGCTTGGCTTTATCAACTACAGAGGTCACACAGGTTAGAAGGAAGTCGACCTCTTCGGGACAATTATTTCCGCCGATATTGGCACTGAGAGAAACTGGTTGCATCTCTATCACTTTATCTGTGGAACACTGCGCTTGGATTGAACCATCTCTGACTTTAGGGGGTTTTAAGAGTGTAAATCGCTGAACGAAAAACAGCTTCGGCTTCCCCTGGAGAGTTGGACAGTTTGTTGATGTGTACTCGGTCATCACGTGTTCAAGGCTTGTCTTTCTTCCATCGACACCAGAAATATCATTATCTTGACAAAGTGACATGACAATGAAGACAAATGAGTCGAAATCGCTGTGATCTATGTTTGCAAATTCTTGGGCGACTTCGTAGATTTGCAGTGTCTTAAGTCTGCGTCGGACTTGTACGTCAAAGAAGAGGCTCTTGAATAGGACCTTAAGCTGATTCTCTACTCTAGCTGCCATGCGTGGTACGTTGTTTATTAGGAGGCAGATTCCACGCGGATGACGCGCATTCATCCTATAGTGGCTAAGTTGAGTTATCTCTGTGGAAAGATTACCAAAAAATAGGCCCTTTGTAGCTAGGCAATCACGTGACCTACTTTTCATAAAATTATGGGCTCTCACTTAAAAAAAATGCCGGACATGGAAATTCACGTCGGTCAAGTTTGAGGTCACTGGCATTTTCCATACCTTAGATATCCACTAAATTTTCCGAAATAGATCAATTTCGATATACTAAAATTCAGCAAAAAACAATAGACCTCAGTACGAGGCTCTGGGGAATAACTCCAGAGTTTATGGGGTATACTCCCCAGAGCCTCGTGCTGAGGGCTATTGTTTTAGGCTGAATTTTAAGATATCGAAATTGGTCTATTCAACTCACCTTTTAATGCCAGGGGACTCAAACTTGGCCATTGTGCTATTTTCGATATACTATTTCAATTTCTGGTTACAGCCCATAATATAAAAGGTTTTATGTTATGGGCTATAACTTAAAAAAATATTTTTAGTAAAACAAATTGTCAAGTGACCCCAGCGTGAACAAGAGTGAGAGTACACTATAGTAAATTTTCATTTGCAAACCTGGTTCTTGGTAATCTTTCTTCGCTTTGAAGTCAGGCAAGAGTCTCGAAAGCACTGAAAGAAACCGAGTAATAATCAAGGTTAGTGGCCCAAATGAAAAATGAAATTAAAGGAAGGTTTACAACTTTATTGCAGCAAAATGCTATCCGTTGCCTAACAGCGAGGTACTCAGGAATAACTTGTATTATTAAAAACTGGATCATTGGATAATAGGACAATCACATGACCCGAGTGGAGTGAGGGCGCAAATGATGTCACGAGTGACACAACTAAACTATATGCCCGACAAAAGTTATTTTATTATCATTATTATCAATACAGTCACAAGGCCAAGTCGTGCAATTTCATTTAAAAGGAAAATTAAAAATGTTTAACAGACATGTAGCATGTAACTATGATATGGAAAATTGCTGCTACAATACGATCAGCTAAACAAGAGCCAAATAAAATTCCTTTTTGTTTACCATAAAAGTCAAATTAAATATCATCTAGTTTTAAAAAGATTAGTAACAATGATTTGCAAAAATCAAATGACTGCCTTGTAAGCTCCCGCCATCCCTCTCTGCCACGGCGAGCCGGCAAAATGAAAAGATACACACGAAACGAAAACCAAATAAACTCACTCCGCATCGTTCCAAACGCCGTCCGTGTTCTGCACCTTCCATGAAGTCTCGATTCAATTTCTACCTGTCTCCTGACTGAATAGATGATTTGTGTTTAGGTTCTGTATTGTTTTCTTTCGTAAATAGTTTGGCCTTCGCCTCATACATTTTGTTGGCAGACATGTTTTTTGACATCTCTGCAGCCAATCAGAATCAGGGCGGCAAATGCATTTTCAGCCCGCACATTTCTCGCACAAAAAGGTTGCGTTTCACAGGGGGTAGTTTGTCATTTGGCTGCGCGTATTGATAATAATGCAATTTAAGAGTTTTCATAGACTTAGCGATCATGGTGTGTGAGCCATTAAACCATGCTCTACAAATATGGTAATGGTACGCGTAATTTTTTTTTTTATATATAGATATATTTATTTTATTTCGTTCTCTTTATTTTGGGGGGTCTTCGATTACACGATTATTCCACTCGAGCTTGTTGATCGTGAAACGCATTTTAAAAGAATCTTCGGGCACTTTCAATGATATTATGAAATTTTCCGCGGAGGGTATGCAGTTGGTATGTGACCATCTGACTGTAGGTTGGGTACTAGAAAAATCTTCCCTATTCCATACTATGGATTTGATTATCTAAAAAAATTAATGAAAAAATCAGAAACTTCAATTCTTCGTACGACTTATTGTTTTTGTATATCAATGATCGCCTATTGTTTACCACAATCTTGATATCTATGCCCTATTCCACAGTATACTGCTTGAATAGCAGCGCCTACGCTGATTTCCCTTTCGTAAACGGTCTATGCCATTTTTAACGGTCGATGGCATTTTCGTAAACGGTTTATGCCATTTTTAGCGGTCGATGCAATTTTCGTAATTGGTTGATGCCATATCTGCTTTAGTTTAGGCCTGGACAAGGTAGAAACTGGTATAATTTGTTGATGGAGTAAAATGCACTCACCAAATGCTTAAAGCCCGGTCCTCACTAGCGACGCAAGCATAAGCATAAGCATAAGCATAAAAAACGCTTTATGCGCTAGTGAGGACAGCTACGACATAAGCATAAGCATAAGCATAAGCATAAGAATATCAAAACGTTGCGTTCTTGTTTATGCTTATGCTTATGTTTATGTCACTATAGTCCAGTGAGGACAGTCGCAACATAAGCATAAGCATAAGAGTATCGGCCAATCAGCGAGCACTAATGCTTATGTCAAGGATGTCCTCACTAAACATAAGCATAAGCATAAGAAAAGAGCTTATGCTTATGCTTATGTTGTGGCTGTCCTCACTAGAGCATAAGCTTCTTATTATGCTTATGTTTATGCTTCTGCTTGCGTCGCTAGTGAGGACTGGGCTTAATTGTTCACATTCACACTGGTTTGCTTGCGGTTAGCTCTTATTTGATGTTTGGGACAACTCTATTTTTAATGTTTAAGAATGTCACGTTTTATAATTAAATTTTGGGGAGATTTGGCGGATCAACCTGGTAGTGTAGTGGTCTGATAAGAGGGATGTCAGGAAAAAGAGGTTCCGGGTTCGATACTAGGTGGTTACTTGCAAATTTTCCTTTTTCTTTAATTTAGTAGAGAAAAATTCGTGTACAGTTGTAAAAAATTTCTAAGTGTCGCGAAAATGGCAAAGACCGTTTACGAAAGGGAAATGCGCAGCGCCTACTCAATATAATGCCCATAAAAATAGGTCCGCAATGCGTACTTGTGGATCTATGCTTAGTTTGATTCCATTCGGTTGGAGTGTTTTAATGTCAACATCTGGGAGTTGAATTGTTACAAGTGAGAAGGCAATCACTGGAAAGCTAAAGGTGTGGAAATAATTTCTGACATCAACATAGACAAGTCGTTACAAATTTTGTTGTAGAATACTGTTTACTTAGTTACTTTATCCTCTAATAATAATTCTCTATTCAGGTCTTAGTCCCTAAGGGACATAACACAACAACAATCTCTCTCTTCATTGAGCTCTATTTTATGCAGCATGTTGTTCCTTATCCCATGTGAGTTTTAACTCTCTGAGCTCAGTACTGTTTACACATGCTATGTGCGCTCGTACATGTACTGCTCTCAACATGGTTTGTTGTAGTAATGAGTAAGCCTGTTACATAACAGCATCAGCAACAGAGTCCAACATGCACCTTGTTCATGGTGTTGAAGTGTATTGAATTTGTAATTTGTTCTTGCCGTGACTGACTGTAACAAACATATTGACATGCTGAATACCGATAATCAATTTTCATACACAGCGTGGTTTCTTTTGCCGATTTCCCAGCAATACCAGATGAGGTAAAATGTTATTGCAAGTGCTGTAAAAAGAAAGCAATATTGATGATACACTTTGTATCCTTCATTCTTGAGTCCTCCTTTTCGGGAGCTGGACAAAAGAAGGTTTGTTGAAATCTTTGTGAAATAGGGTAAGGGAGACAAAGAATCATTGCCATCATTATTCAACAAATTGTAACACTATCCAAATATGGTCATGGTGCTCTCGATATCCGTAACAGATATCCGGCGGTATACGTAGCTTCGTACGTGGGAAGAAAAAGTGAAGTGAGAAAATGTCGACAGAGAGATTTACAAGGATTTAGGCTGTTTTGTTATTAATTTGTTGAATAATAAAACAATTATCCTGCTCAATCTCGCGGAATATCGTCTGATTTTAGCCGACTCGGCCTACGGCCTCGTCGGCTAAGTATCTGACGATATTCCGCGCGATTTCGCAGGATAATTGTTAATTATCGGTACACTTATGTTGTGACTCAAAGCCATGGTCATATTGCTTAATGTCAGCTGAGAACACTTACTGCACAGTTCCTGTTTTCCTTTGATTCACCAAAACAAAATCAAAGCTAAGGCGAGAAGACTATTTGATGTTTAGATATATACATCATTAGGCTAAGTATCAGACGATATTCCGCGCGATTTCGCAGGATAATTGTTAAATAGACGCACACACCTCATTACGACTTACTTGATAGGGCCGTTAGGAAGATGTCACTTACCAAGAGTATCGAAAGAGTAACTAGAACTTTTGGAAATAGACGTATTCGGCTAACGTGTTTCCATCCTAACGTTGCCACCCAATTCAAATCACGTGATGATTCATTTGGGGGGTTATAATTGTGCACGAGGGTATGTGCAAACAAAACAATTGTCCCAAATGAATCATCACATGATCTGAATTGGGTGGCAACAAGGATGTAAACACTTTAGCCGAATAGAAATGCACAACCCGATTCCTCGCGATCGATGGCGTGACAGATATATTTCCACGTGAAGCGAGGTCGGTATTTTAAAAGCCGAGCTTGCATAAGTAAAACAACTCCTGTATTGCCGAGGAAGCTTGCACTAAATAAGAAAGAATGAACGAGGCATCTTGTAACTTTTCACGAGTATTGTGCGTGATGTTAACATCCGATGAACGGAAGAAAACTAATAACAAAAGCAGCACGACAGAGCAATTGAAAAATGGAAAATAACTTACCTTAAAAACTGCGGCGAATCCCGACAAAAAGCTGAGCAAAGAATCGAAAAGAAGTTCTCTGACGACGAAATGTGACTAAACTAACAACGACTACGCACTACAAATGTGGACGTATACAAAACATGGACCGGGGTCCATGGACCACCCCATGGACCCGGTCCATGGACCACCATGGACCACCCCATGGACCACCCAATGGACCACCCCATGGACCAGGTCCATGGACCACTCCATGGACCCGGTCCATGGACCACCCAATGGACCACCCCTAATTTTCAAAAGGAAATCGCCCCTGTTAATATGAAAATTTTCCGGAGGTCAGGGTTTGAAAACACAGACTCATATGTATTGCTTACGTCCTTGACGGTTTGTCTCGTATTAGCGGGTTGTTTTGGGATCGCGCTCCCATAAATGCGAAGACCACAAACTCTTGAAACTTTTGAGATACATGGTGGTCCATGGACCGGGTCCATGGGGTGGTCCATGGACCCCGGTCCATGTTTTGTATACGTCCCTACAAATGTAGCGAAGGCCATCTTTGAAAACAATCACTCCAAATACTAGTACCCAGTCTACCTCTCAGACTACTCCAGCTTATTGGGATTATGCGAGCATTATACATAAGCCATCAAAATACAAGATGATTCAGTGGCTAATAATTTATTTAGGAATGATCATGAAATATAGAGGCGCATTACTCACCCTTACTTATTGTTTGTCCCACTCTAATCGCAAAGCATGGATTCATATTTACTGGTTCAACCACGAGTGCAGGTCTCACTACTGGAAGACTTGGATTAACATAACCTACAAAACACCAGCATTGCATTCGAATTAGATGCATTGATCAATTTATTCTGTAGCAGCAAGAGAAAACAATAGCAGCATCAATGACAACAACACTTATACCCCATTCACACCAACGAAACTAGTTTAACTAAATCAATTTAAGGTTTTTCCAGTTTGTCGATTATCCTTTGCAGTCATTTTGAGAAGACAAATTTCAAACCACCTTGCTAACATATTTTATTCAAACAGGTTTTTGCCTTGTTAAGTTGTGGTGTGTGAATGGTTAAGCAGTTAAACTTTAACCTTGTTTATTTAAACCACTTTTAAACATGTTTAACAGGTTGGTGTGAATGGGGCATAATTTGTCTAGTAATAGCAACAGTAACAGCTTTACCTAAAACTGCAGCAGCTTCAACAGCAACTACAGCAACAACAGCAACAGCAACTTCTCGTCAATTAAAACTTATATTTAGAATTTTGCTGGTAATGTTGTTTCGTTGTTTAAAGCTCATTGACGGCAAATCACATTCAGTTCGCTCGTATAATTCAATTAGTCCCTAGTAGCCCAGCCCGCAAGCCGTTCATCATCATCATCATCATCATCATCATCATCATCATCATCATCATCATCATATCCTTTATTTAAACACGATAGGTTTAAAGCTCAAAGCTTGTGGAGTCGTGTAGAAATAGTAACAATATAAATCTATATTAAAATGGCAATAACATTACTTACAGAATAAAATGCAAAATACAATTAAGCATAAAATGTAAAATACAAGTATAAAATGTAAAATACAAAATATTTAGAAGCATTTAAAATCTTGGTAATGCCTCAGCAGCGACTGGGCCGACTGTACGCTAAAATCAAGTTCCTTAAAATAAGGATCCTTCCTCACTTTAGAATAAAAATCAGTAAACTGGCCCGTGAAGTAACTCGAGACAGCGTTCCATAGGATAGCGCCTCTATAGCTTATAGAGATTTTAAGAAACTTTGAATTTAAACTAGGGACGATCAAAAGGCATTTTAAAAGCACACCTTTGTCACGTGACCTTTTACCTTCGTCGATCCCCGGCAGGAGTGTAACTTGAATTTCACTGATTCTGCCTCTTGATTCCAAGCAAACATATCCAAAGCAGAAGTCCGGAGCGTCACTGCTAAAAGAAGCCATTCCTTTCTTCCCATTGATAAAAAAGTGGATACGGTTGGTCTTCAGGTCGCGGTAAACGGACAAGACACTTCCGGTCCCAATGTTTTGGTCGTAGAATTGCACTATTTGTGAGGATGAGCCATAACTTGTCCTGGAGTCAAACGGTTTGTTGAAGATTTTTCTATGCTTGCTGTTCCAGGCCCTGTCATGAAAAACATAGACCCCCCTCATGGGTTCTTTTGTTGGAGAGTAATCCAACAAATCACTCAATCTACTCTCAGTAAAATAAGTGGAGTATTTCCTGCAATTTACAGAATTGCCTTCATTGAAGTGCATAAGCCTTACTGAACCGCTTAAGTTGAATTTCGCAAATTGTCGAAATAAAATCAAAGAGCTCTTAGAGCCTACATCTGAACGTAAGGGCCTTTGCCAGACTCAATTCTTACTGATGTAAGTCATTTGAAATTCAAGAACCGAAACGAAATGTATTCCTTGCCCTGTTTCTATGCGCTGTCCCCAGGCCCTGTTGCGCTTCGTCAGCGAAGAGCTTGAAACAAGGAGCACGGCGCTTGATGGTTAGATGGCTTGCGTAGCAAGCGTTAGAAGCAAGACGGTTCTGGTACAAACACTCGGCATTCTGGCCATGCGAAAGCTGGGTCTAGAGCAAAATATATCGACAAAGCAAACTCCAACAACGTCTTTTTTTCTGATCTGGTCCCCAGTTTAGCGTGAGCGCAAACTTTACTCTAGCGCAAACTTTACTCTAGCGCACTTTACAACAGAAACACTTGCCATACGGGTTAATGATTAGGTTACGTTCTGATTTTCAAGTGCTATATATAGGCCCACTACCCGCAGGCTTTTTACTCCAACCAAAGAGGAACTCTTGGGGACGAGGCGGTTATTGTATCACAGCTTACTACCGCTATGACATTCTGTATTTTTTTAATCGCCTTAATTCATTGGCTGTCAAAAGCACAGCTAAAATCGAAAAAATGTTCTGTTTTTGTTTATCTTTACCAAGAAGCCCTAGCAAACGGGGAAAGCCCTGGGAAAACTGCGTTTTGAGCAAAATCAGAATTGAGGCTGAGAATGGAGTTTTTGTATTAATTAAAAAACTCGAGTCCATGCATATGTTCGTTCAAAATTCAAAATTACATCGAGTTGTACTGTAATTCTCCCGCTACTCCAGCTCCTTTGATGCACGAATGCACGAACGAGAAACAATAGCAGAAAGACAAAACTTCACCTCCGCTTGAACGAGCTGGACAACAACTTATTTGAAGGATAAGATGGAACCAGCTATTGACTCGTGAGACTTACGCCCGACCTTTCGCGCGACTCTTTTTTCCATCAGCCTGCTGTTGTAACAATCTAGCGTTTTTGTCGAAAGCAACATAATGAATTTGTTCACTAAATGTGCATCAGACGCCGATGTAGCGCAGTTAGACTATCGCCAGCCAAGCCGGAGTCTGTACGTTCGAGCCCTGTGGGGCACAAAAATATATATTTTAACTTTCTTTTTTCTTAATAACGAAAACAGATTACAAAACAAACAACACTTTTCTAACAGCTATACTTTGAAAGATGAATACTACCACTGTTTAACGAGTAATACTACAATAATGATGCCATACAAATTCCCAATCATTGGTAAACAAGAAGGGGGTTCAGACGCACCTTAAATTCCGAAAAGTTAAGGTGGCTTTGGACCCCCTTCACAGGGATTTTTTGAACTTTGCAAAAAGTTGCATCTTATCGTGCTGATTACAATTCGATAGTAAAAAGGTGGGGTCACCGAGCCCGTCTTTGAGTCATAAGCGCTTAAAGTTAAAATTAAGGGTAATTTTAGCGGGTCGTATTGTCACTATGGCAACCTATTCTGCCAGAAAATTGACAGCAACATGTTCACCAATGATTGGCCATTTTTTGATATCATGATTTTGACATCAATAAGAATAAAGTGGTTATAATGACCCATCAAAATCTAATTCTTTGAAAGTATTGGAAACTGTTTCGAGCCACCTTAAAAAAACGTGACATTTCCCATGATATATTCGTTACACTTATAACGCGATTTGTGTCCATTGTTGAGTTTCAAAAGGTTGAGTGCAAGCATGCGAAATAAATTTCTACTGTTCAGACGATATGTTTCTTAAACTCAGAGGAATAATCAAATCCAAGATTTACTTTTCCGTTTCCTGTTGTATTAGCCCTTTCTTACTATCCAGTTGTATTTTGTTTTGGGTTTTACAGTGCTGTGCCTCTAGCCTTTGCTGCATTTTTTTCTCCTTAAGCGTGCTTGCTTCAAGAAACAAGAACAACAATACATACATTATTGTCGGCTTCAATCCGACAGCTTAACATACACAGTTCTAAACATTTGAAAAACAAAGCACATTTGAAAAACAGAGTCCATTATTTTATTATTCGCATCAGAGATCCGACGGCAAAACTGCAAATTTTCAAATGATAAAACGATGTACTCTGTCAGCGGATTGCTGCAAAGTTAACACCTAAGTACTTCATGTATCCCTTCCAGATATTATAGTGTATCTAATACACTATAAAAGGATAAATATACTATGCTACGTTCTAAATACACTATGATAAGGGATACACCAAGTACTTACCAGTTAACAGGAGGTGATCGAGTGAGTGAGTGAAATTGGCACCCATAACAATACTTCGGAATTCCAATTCATTGGCATTCAGAAGTAAAAAGCCACTAATAAACAATCGCCAATGCTATAGGGAAAATATTCTCTGTACTTAACGTTTTAGCTTGACCGTATAAAAGGAAGTCCAAAGGAATAGAGGAGTAAGTCGTGCAATCTTTCCAAGAAATACTTACCATAGCTTCCCAGTTAGTCGAAGATGTTCTTTATTCTGCATGTCCAGCATCTGAGATCTCAGAAAAAATAAAAATGACAAAACAATACCTGTTAGCTTCCTTCTAGACTGCGAGCAGGGCGTCGGCTTCACCAGGCAAGAAAGAAGGAGAGGAAAGACCCTCTTTTCTTTCCTACCCGGCTTTCTTTTCTCACAAAGAGACTACTTGCAGGCTAGCCTCCTTCGCACTTCAAAGACGTTCTATTCTCTTTCGCCTCGCTCAGCCGAAGAGAAAACATTTCTATCATAAGTAGAAGAGACAAAAAATACAAGAAATAGTGGAGGGAGCCGCTGAATACGCGGGTTACAAGCCAGAGAATAAAAGAAAATGTTACAAGTTATTTTACAATAAGGAAAAAACAGGCTGGAATAAACTGGTCGGCGTCAAGTGATGTGATATATATAGGAGCGATATATAAAGGTCTTATTTAATATCCCAATGGGAACTAATACAAAGCAACCTAATTAAGCACCTAAAAGAAATTTTGCTGAGGCCTTCAACTTAAGGCGGACAATTACGAATAAAATATTTCTTGACGTTTAAATCAAGTTTTTTGTGCCAGATATATGTTTATCTAAAGAAAAAAATGAAAATTTATAATTCTAGCAAAATGCTCCTCGTCCCCTGTTCTCCTGATACGATCTAGTGCAAATCAAATCAAACCGACGGAATCGGAAGCAGAGCACCGATTCTGCTTATGACTCCGTCGCTTGATCTCGTGAACACTAGATTGTCGGAGTCGGAAGCAGAAGCGGAAGAATGCTCGATTGCTTGGTTCTTCCGCTTCAGCTTCTGACTCCGATAATCTAGTACTCACGAGATCGTAAGCGACGAAGTTGTAAACGGAATCGGAAGAAATGGGAACGTTTTGATTCTTCCGGCTCGATTCCGTTGAGGTTATGACTCTCCTCTTACGACTCCGATTTTTGATTTTCACTAGGTCGCAAGCGCTCTTACGAATCCGACTCCGGCTAGTGAAAACCAGCTTCGAAGGTCGTGAAATTTCTGCTGGGGGGTCGGATATAAAATATATTTTGTAAATTAGTCATATGTCCAATATTTTTCCTTTTTTAACATTCTGGATACAAAAATGTCATTTTATGTACTGAACTAGAACGTGGTCACATTATTATAGGTCATTATATGTTAAGGATCATATTTTATGAATCACTGCATTCACGGTCGGAATGGTATCGTGATAGCCCGAGGAGATGTACTTAAGGCAGGGATTTCATTAAAGTTTTCATCAGGAGAATAAGTTTTCACAAGCGAACAAAACTTTTTAAATTGAACTTCCTAATAATAAAAACTTTTCCTCTAGATTTATCCTCACAGCGGCCAGTCAATTTGCCTGGGGCCCGGCACTTAATGAAACCCGTGACTTAAGGTTTATGCTTCAAGTGACATTTGGGTCTATTGTTATTAGCGCATTAAAAAAAAAAGGATAGAAATGATGAAAGAGTGATTAATGATAAATGGAAACTGAAGATACCTGTCATGTGGGGATATTAGTCCAAAGGTTAACACTGATGGACCCTCGACACAATCCACAAAGACTTTCAATTTAGCCGCACCACATAGAGGATATCTGGTAATGATTTCTTTATAGGGAGGCCAGCAATCTCCTTTAATCCATACCGTTGGAGTTGTGTCTGAAAAGGAGTTCGAGGCGCGGACGAGCTCCAGCGTACAACTACTAGCTGAATCTTCAGAGACTGTGACAATGAAAATATGAAATAATGCCATGTCACGCAGGTTCAATAGTTCTCTTTACGAAGTGTCTAAATGCACGGCAGCCGGTCAAGGTTTTAATAGACTAAACGACCGGCAGTCAAACTTTTTGGAGTTTAGGTTATACAGCGCTCCGGTTAGCGTAAAAAGCACTTCGGTTTTGGCACAGTGGTGATGCGTATCGCTTGCCATGCGGGCGACCTGGGTTCGATTCCTCTTAGGGTCGCCCGTCACGATGGTTGTTTACCATTTACTCGGAGAAACCGGTTGGTCGACAGTTGTAGTAAATGGGACGCGTCAAATCCCGAATAGAAATTTCAGTCCACGGGAATGCGCTGGTCATTACCACGACTTTTTCCCGGGAAGATAGGATCGATGCGATCCAAGCCAAAAGGCTTGGAACTACAATCTAAGACATAATTCGGTCGGGACACTTGAGCCGAACTTCGATTTTAAATTACCAATAATTCCTGCTCCCTCTCCCCCCTCAATGTTGCCTTAGAATTATTTTTTTCTCGCCTGAGCAACCAAGTATTTATACCGTTCCGACTTTTGTCAACATTGAGGGGAGAAATAGCGAACACTGTCCCAACAATCATGTGTTAGATTGTAGTAAAATTTAGCGAATGGAACGCACATTATTCGTAAATTTGGTCTACCTTTCAAGAAATCCCGTTTTCCCGACAAAATGTCTGTTCGCGGAGACGAAATCAATCTTCCCATTCACATTCCATCCAAAAATTCCAGATTTTTTGGATAAATGGTAAAACAACCGATGCTCTTTTTACGTTGTTTTACTGCCCGGTCATTTAGTCTATTGAAAACCTTGCTGACCGGCTGCAGGTCATATAGCCACAGCGTTCTCTTTAACCAGGCTAAAAACAGGTCGGTGTAGAAAACAAAAAATCCTCATGTTTGATCAGGGTGAAAATAAATTTCAAGTGCTAGCGAAATCTCTCTCGCTCGCTCGACCAGTCAAGGCTCAGAAATTGCACAAAATTGCGAGCGGTATACATTCTATACCGGTCGTAACCTTGACATTTCCTCGGTTATGGATCCGGAATTGAAAAAAAAAAAATTTTAATAACCAATTTCAATAAAACAGATTTGTTGACGAGTTGGTTCATGGCAATTTTTTGATCAAATGATTGACCAAAGGAAATCTAGAGGTCAAGGGAAAAACCCCTAAAACCTTCTTTTTGTCTCAGGCAATACAGTGGACATTTGTTTGAAAATCGAACTAAGAAAATTTTGTTACAGTCTCTGACCTTAATATGTCGTTCTTACTGTATGTCACTGAACAATCTAATGAAACATTCGATTCGACAAATTATCATTACGAAAACGTTTTATGTAACTGATGTATAGAAATGATGTCAAATCAGTTCTCAAATCACATTCTGGCAAGTGCGTCTTCTTTGTCGGTGATGATGTTTCTCTGGTTCGATTCTCTGCTGGTTCTACAGATGTTGCTCTATGTGAACGTGGACTAACTCGAGTATTAGCTTGATTATAATCAACTTACCTTGCTCCATATTTAGTGGTTTCTTCGCCAGCCGCAAATTACGTCGTCTTGTTTTCACACTTCAAGGAATGCTGCCTAATCACGCGCGAGTACATGTCAAAGCACGAAACCTATCTGAGTCGTCAGGCAGAAAGGAATACAGGACCAAAGGCCTCTTTTGTTTTGATTGCACCTGAGTGTTCGAATAAATCGTGAAACCAGAGGGGGGAGACTCAGGGGGGTAAGTCTCCCTTCTCCTTACTTTTCAGTTAAGCAAATTTTTCCCTCCTCCCTACTTTAAGGTGGCCGAACACAGTTTTCAAGTGCTTATGTCTAGTTCACCATAACTTTTAAACTAATTATGCTTTGGCGCCCATTTTTTGCAAGAGTCAAGGTTGATTACAGAAGTATTTACTCTCACATTTTGACTAGGGCGTGTGCTGTTGCCATGGCAATGGGGCTGGTTAAAAACAAGACTTAAATAATGGTTTTTGTTTATTTAAAACGGATCCAGTCGTTAGATTGTTTTTATATTTGGCACTCTAAGAATTGATATTAAATCCCTTCTGTCAACACGGTTCTAATAAAATTTTGACATAGGCGATTTTCGTAATTCGCCGTTAATCGTTTTCTGTATTATTAAAAATCCCCTAAGTCAAAATTCAGATTTTTTTGATAGATCATTCACGTGGTCTCTGATCTATTTTTCTGCCAAATTTCTTGAAATCTAACGACTGGATCGTTAGAAATCGGCATGTTTCTGCTAAAGCAATCGGTCTCAATTTTTCGAGCAAATGCGCATGCGTCGCATTTAACTGTGTTGTTTCGGTAACAAACAAAACCTGAAAATTGCTGGGTTCTTTGCATCGTTACCTTTTCTAGCATATCTTTGTAATAAAAGACTAAAGCCATCAATACACTGCGTTCAATTATAGAGAAAATTAACACAGATAGTGCGGGTGTTGAGTAAATAAAATGATCGCTCTACTGACGGCATGTTTGTGAAATCCTTGTGCACGTGTTAAATATTGCATCAGCAAAAGCACGTGCGAAAACTGTGTTCGGCCACCTTAATTACTCTATAAAATTATTCCCCCATCTACAATGGGTGACAAAAGTGTTGAGACACTTGGCAGTAAAATTCGATTTTCGAGCGTCTTGGAAACATTTCGGTCTGAATGGCGTTAACCGACTAGCGACCAAGGGCGAAAAATAGTACACAGTACTGACTACCGACAAAACGAGGAAAAATTACCGACTAGCGACAAAAGAAAACAACTGACAACCGACATGGTCAGAGGTCATAGGAAATGTCCAGATCTTTTAGTGGGCTCTATTTCGCCAGACGTAACCACATTAATTCCAAGTTTAGTCAATTGTAGAATTTCCTGTCTTCAAATTACTCAAGCCTCGGGATCCTCCTTTTCGGGAGCCGCGGGAGCTCGTAATCGAGCCGACGAGACGCCCTGCTGTTGTATTTTCACTGCGCGTTGTTTGTCCATGCGGCGGTCGGGCCATGAGTGGGATTGTTAAAGTCATCGTGAGCGTTTTTCCGAAAAGGTGAAGAGATCGCCATCCAACGCCATAGAACGCCATCGAAGCCGGATGTTCTGGTGGACAAGGAAGCTCAGACAGGAGTATCTGTGCTAAAAAAAACATCTTACGGAGTTTTTAGGACAAAAATAGCAGGCGCATCAATATGGAATTGGCGGGTTCTCGTTAAAGTTATTTCGCCTGGCGAAATCGCCTGCGGGCAAATGCAAAACTTTCTGCAATTGTGACGGATGGGCAGTGCCAACTTGAACTTCCAAATTTTAATATCGGATGAAAGCAGCAGTCAGCTCAATGAAAAGTGTGGAACGCTCTATTCGTTTTAGTGGGCGCGGTTTGATGTATCACTGTAGTTCTTTACTTGGGTATTAAGCTCAAAAATTAACGTGGCTAACCTTTAGTTTCACGTTTTTTCTATTTGCTGTTTTGTTGAACGGAATGTCTGTATACACCGTCCATTTTTCAGGAAGGCAAAAATTGAGAAAAAACTCTCTAACGAAGAGAAGTAGTGAGCAAAACAGTTTATAAGCTTCTTCAGTCTGATTAATTGGTAAATGAACAACACCGTAGCTTAACATATTAAAAACCGTGCTTATTTATACACGCCTTTAAGTTTATTCGTTTCTGAAACCAAACGTTCAATTTCTCTTCGAGGGAAGATACGTAAAATATCATGCTGGAGATTTCCCTCTATGTGTAAGTTATCTTGACGAGCATTTGCTGATGCGAACTGTGCATGTTTTTCAAAAGCCTGATAGCGAGAGAACTAAAAACAGACGCTATTTAATATTTTAGTACTCATCAGTCCAAGAGGTTACAAACTGGACCGGAAAACCCGTAGTGTTGCTGAAGGCGCCGGCTCCAACTGATAAAAGCAAGCAGAAGTCGCACATCTAATTGGGCAGCAAAGTTACTACACACACAACAAATCGTACTATCAGGTTGCTCAATCTGCCACTCCCCTTTCTGCTATAGCTACGAAGTGAGGACATAACACCAGGTATGAAAGGATAGAGAGTTAGAGTCCAGTACGCCAACGGACGGTTAGGAGCGAGACCACTAAAGATATAAGGCTGGGGCCTTGCCGCCTGCTGTCTACGCTGTTCATCACACTGCCAACTCGATTCCCTGAAGAAAACAGCTTATCATCAGCGATTGCAGTACCACAGCGGGTTGTTAGCATACGATTTGTGGACGAAAGGGATGTTACTGAGGTGTTTGAGGATCACAGAGAAGAACAAATTGATGAGCAGGAGTCAGATTCAGGTGACGAAGGATCAGATTTTGAAGCACATTCAGAATTTGTTACACACGTGTAGCTCTCGACATGTGACGGTAATAGGTAATAATAGCTGTAAAGTCATTAAAGATCCATTAAACGGTGCAGATTGATAAGTATAGCAGCGAAATTTCTGGACGTCTTGGGGAAAATAAAAGCTTCCGTAAGCTAACAAAATTACCTCTCCCAAGGGCTAGAGTTGTCTAATTTAACCAGGCTCTCTTGATTTACCTTGATGTCCTGTAATCGACAGGAAAACATATCTAGAATAAAAGTTTTGGTGATTTTATCGGTATACTAGATTTGCAAACAAAAGTGGGATAGCTAGACGATCAGCTGAGGTTGCTAAAAACATAGTTAATGAGGTTTAAGTGCAATCAAATAATCAATTTAAAGTCTTAAAACTCCGCAAATTAGATAACAAATGTGACTAATTAAATTGCATTTTTAATTGTTAA
>OZ026601.1:31260817-31290817 GCA_964020085.1 Micromussa lordhowensis | reverse complement strand
TTTTAGATGGATAAAAGAACTATTCTCTGGAGAATATCACATGGTCTGAAATGGGAAAACAAACTGCCTAAGCTAAAGAGGTCTATTGCACGAGCCGCTTCGGTACTGGTATTTTCCCCTCGCACAGTTGCGACAATCTTACTGAGAGACAGGGTTCGTAGAGGAACACGATTCTAAGACGTATTCGAAATCTTGACTCGCAGGTCAAGGGGAAAATACCTTAGAATTATTGGAGGACTAGCTTGTTTGTAGCGTACTTTTCCAAAACTCTCTAATAATTCATTAAGTTTAAACAAAGGAAATCTTGACCGTAATGGTGTCTGGATATCTGACCTTAATTAGCATAGATGTTTACGCCGGATTTTTTTTCCTTCGTTTTCTCCTTAGTTTTAGTTTCGATTGAGACGATGTATCAAACATTCAAGACAGTGTTTGACCACATTTCCAAACACCTCGAAGTTTTTCAAAAATACTCCGCTACGCGTCGCATGTTCAACTCCCTTCTTGGTGTTTGGAATGTGGTCAAACACGGTCCTTCGTGTTTGATATATTACACGAAACACCCGCCCAAGCTTGTCAAGATATAAGCCAAGCAAAGACACCAGTGAGCTGCAAATGCATTCTCTTTATTTACCACGTCAGCTGGGTATAACGCATTGCTTGCGTGAACGACTGTTAACAATAACAAGATCGCTAAGTGGTTCGAAAATTACATGCAAGGAAACAAATATATAAACAAATATACACAATATATAACAGACTAATAATATATTTCCAATCAAAATCGCAGGAGCAAAATTCACATCGACATAATGCAAGAATCAAACTTGGATTCGTCTTCTTATCAATCGCCATTCTATTTACAAAGTTACTATAAGTTTTATTTAAGTTCCAAGTTAGAAGAAGACATAGCGTCGTTGATAGATTGAATTCGTTGTTTGATCCTTAATCCAACTCTGTTCTGTCGCTGCTTCAAAAATTCGTTCAACTCCTTCTCGCGTTTCTCCCTGTCAAAGAAAAAGCACAACCACGCCAACCCTGTAAGTTCAAACTATGGATTCTCCTAACTAGCGGGTAAGATTTCCTTGAATGTTTGTTATGAGGATTTGGCGATACATAATGACAGTCAACCTTAGGAGATGATTTTGTTTATTTATGCTCATGGCTTTGACATCAAATATGACCAAGTAACTGAGAAAAACTTAGTTTTAGGCTTAATTTGCAATTGCGTATATTACGATAACAACTGATGATGGTACCATCTTCATTTCATTTCTTTTACCGCAGTTCTTCATTCAAAAGGAATAATGGGCTGTCAAGCAAGCATAATGTAATAGGGCCGCAACGCGTACAGAGAGCCCTACAGTTGCCAGACAACAATAAACTATATGAGCCGGTAGTACCTTGGGACGAGGGAGGCAGTCGCTGCTGCTGAAGTAGCGGCGGACATCCTTGTGTTGCCTCCTGTGTGGAGCATCATTTCACTAAAAAACGACAGCGAGACATTTTAAGATGAACCTGAGCAAACTTGTTTGTAGCTGATAACTAAGCTAGACAACAATTAGATCACTCAAGTACTTCTCTTTAGGTGGTATTTGCTAAAAGATTAAACATTCGCATGGTTGCATCATCACCTTAACTGTGACGTCACTTGTTGGTCTTGATCTCCAAGAATGCTTTCTGCCGTGGGGAACTGGGCATGAACCATCTCAGGCGTGGGAACTGGGATCTCCTTGAACCCAGGGTCCGCTTCTTCTTCGTCCCTGTGGTAACAAATACATGGATGGAATAATTTGTTACTTCTTGTGCCAAGCTAAAGGTTTAGTTTGATCTTTGACATTTACCCAATGTCATCTTTGAGCTCAAATCATTTGAGGTGAACAACGTTCGAACACTTTTACCCGGTTGCGGAGTTAACACAGAAACTTCAATTTCGAAAACTGAAATCCCAGGTAGAACTCGATGACATGACTTCCCTGGAAGCAGAGGTTTTACTTTTTTCCTTCAGAAAGAAAACCTCTGCGACCAAAGCATAGTAATCAACATTGGTTTTGGTTTTGGTTTTACTACGTTTTAGAGCGGTTTTCATTTGAGTGTCGAATAGTAATTGGTTTTGCACTTACTACGCCACCCGATTGGTTTAAAAAACTCGCGCCATTTTTTCATCCAATCAGAAGTAAAACCAAAACCAATCTTGACTCACGCGCACGCGTTTTCCCGCGCTTTGCGTCAGCTACATGTAATTACTTCGAGTTTTGATTGGTTCACTGTCTTGTTTATGTCCTTTGTGATTGGCTAGAGCGATTACTTTGGTTTTGGTTTTACGATACTCAATTGAAAACCGCTCTAAGGCTGAGTAGTCTAATTAGTAAGTAACTGGTTTTGTTTTGGTTTTACGACATTGAAAACTGCTCTATTCTGATAATTGCTGTTTACCAACTGTTTTTTCCTTTAATAAAGATATTGAATTGACTAAAAAGATTAAAAAGTTAAACGTACATAAAGGACATCAAGCCTTCTCTTAACACGCAAGCCGACTCCATTCGCGCCAAACTGTTTACGTGACACTTTTATACATTTTTATTATTATTGTTATTTTTCTTTTTGTGTTTCTTCTACCCATAGGACCCGCAAGAATTTTATGTAAAAAATGTTTTTTTTCAAATATTATATATTCACTTCACACTCTTCACTTTTTAACTTGATAATGGCGTAACGTAGCGCCGAAACGTCGTTCACTTTTATAAATGTGTTCTAAAAATCTTTTAGCGTTTAAAACTTTTTAATCAATTCATTTTCAAAATCTCTTTTGTTAATAAAGATATTAGATGCTGAAAACAGATAATTTGTAGAACCTACATTTCATCGTCGCTCATTACATCCTCATCAGGGAGACCATGCAACAATGAAGGAACTTCTGTGGGAAGTAAATCCTCACTGAATGGATCAGTCCTACGGTCAAACAAAGAACACACAAATTAGTTAAACATCATGAAACAGCATCGAACGTTCAACCAAAGTTAATAGAGGGGAATGGTTATCAAATCCCACAAAGGTCTTTGCTGTCTGTTTTTAGCTCGGATAATGACTACGTCATTATTCGAGATATGGGTATAGGTGCAACGGGGCACTCCTTCCATCCTTCCTTCCATCCGTCTGTCCTTCCATCGACATCCGCTGACCAGTATACAAAGCGGTGGCAGTCGTTTGCACCCAAGTCAGAAAAGATTTATTCACCAAGTGATTTGTTTCTGTGGTAATGTTTCTTAGTCGTGGATCATTTCTGCACGGTCGATAGCGTACGGTTTTTAGCTTGAAGTTCTCGCCGGCTGTTAAACCAATTCAATGCTGTTCAATTGAAGAAGCACCCTGTATGATTGACCTGAACGTAATACCAGGACACAAGTCGCATTTAAGCTTATTACGATTACAAGGGAAAGACTTCAAGGTTCATCGTCCACGATTCGGTTGTAAGGGGAAGTCTTCATAATTTTTCCTTCACAATCCTATCTGACACTTGTGATAACTTAGTGCTCCAATAAGGCTAACAGTCCTAACATACTTTGATTTCGAGATCGATCGATGTGATTGATATGATATTCATCGGAAAGCAAACGCTGTGTTTTGGTAAACGTTTTTTCTAAGTAACGGAAAGGCAAACGCTGTGTTTCGGTCAACTTTTTTTATATCCGTTAATAAAAAAAAAGTTAAAAAATATCTATATATTTTTGTCCTCACAAAAGACTCGAATTCACATCCTCTCGCTCGGCAGGCGATCGTCTAATTCACTGCCCACATGGGCATCTGATGCAAATACAGTGATGTTCATTATCTTGCTTTTGCTAAAAACGCTGGGTTGAGTCGCGCGAAAGGTCGCGAAAGTTCGCGCGAAAGTTCGCGCGAAAGTCTCACGAGTCGATGGCTGGTTCCCGCTTATCCTTCAAATACGTCGTTGCTGAGCTTGTTCAAGCGGAAGTGAACTTTTTGTCTTTCTGCTAATGTTTCTCACTTGTACATTCGTGGATCTGTTTGGGTGTTTGACAATGGCGTCATTCTTCACTCAATGGAGCTGGAGTACCGGGAGACTGACAGTATAATTCGATGTAATTTCAAGCGACCACGTTCGCACATATGAATGAACTCGCGTTACGTAAGGTGACTGGAAACAGTTTCCAGTACTTTTTGATGGGTAATTATATCCACTCTATATCAGTCGATACCAAAATCATGGTATCGAAAAACTACCCAATCATTGGTGAACAAGTCGCTGTCAATTTTGTGGCACAATAGGTTACCATAGCAACAATATGACCTGCTAAAAACACCTTTAATTTTAGCTTTAAGCGCTTATAACTCGAAAACGAGCTCGGTGACCCCTATTTTTATTATCGAATTCTAATTAACATGATAAGATGCAACTTTTTGCAAAGTTTACAAAAATTATACGAAGGGGATTCAGAGCCACCGTAAATTTTCGAAAATTGATATAGAGTGGTTATAATGACCCAGCAAACTCTAAGTCATGGAAAGTACTGGAAACTGTTTCGAGCCAACTTAATTAAGACAAAAACTCCATTCTCAGCCTTTCAAAAATCATTATCCGAGCTGGCTCACAGCCACTTTGATTGTTCTCTTTTTTGGCCTTGACTGTAAACAAAACACATAAGTTGTTTACTTACTGAGGAACAAACCAATAGAAACGTTTCGGTTACGTAATTTATGCAATCATGGTGAATTAGCCCAAAACAAACAGATTGCATACGGTCGTGGAACTCCTTTGATGTTTGCCGAGATTTATATAACCATTCCCCTCTACTAGGAATGGTTGGACGTATGCTATCCAAGTGACGGATAGCATCAAACGTGACACGAGTGTCGCGCAAGCCACCAACGCCTGAATTAATCACACCAAGGAAATCATACGGTCCTCTGGCTTACCAGCGAGGAATCCAAACATTTGCAATCGTTGGATTTGCTGCCATGGAGACCAGAGGTTGGCATGGAAACCGCTTCCACGTCATCACGCCAGGAATGACGTCCTGAAGAAAAAGCAGAGACGAATTATGGTGCTGTTGTTACTGTAGTTATTTTACGTGCGCTTCAAAATATGTTGTGTCTTTCCTTTGAATAATCGCTTCCTCCACGAAGGAAAGTTTCCTTCGAGGAGGAAGCGATTATTCAAAGGAAAGACACGACTTATTTTTGCTACTAATCCAATCAAACTGATGGTATAATTATCAATTTCCCGTGCCACGTTTAAACCTTTGCAAACAGGATTTTGTATCTTTCTATGGAAACTGTAGGTACGATCAGAACGGCTGGGTGATTGTGTTGACAGTATGTACTCCATAGTTCAATCAGTCCTACAGTCCAAACATAACTCCCTGTCTTCCAACAAGCACTCACAAGCCTTTCGCCTTGATTTGACAAGCCCCATGTTGGGGTGGGGGGGGGGGGGTGGGGGGCTGTGTTTAACAGTGAACATACAGTTGTTACACTGGGCAATGTTTTGCACAGTGAAAAGAACATGTTATAAGTCGCCCAAGTCAAGATCAGTGGTTTTCACCTGTCTCTCGAGATATTTTCTGCCCTGTCTGCCTGATTTTCCTGCTGTTTTGTTTCGGGGTAGAGGGCACAAATGGTAATCTTCATCCACTTCTGCGTAAGGCAACGGAGGTTTGAATACTTGTAAGCCAGGGGCGGGATTCTGAAACAATAACAGTGTTCAAATAATCAAACCACAAAGGGAAATTTATAACACATGATCCAAATAATAATTATCGGCATTGGTTACAGTGACTATAAGGAAGGAACCCTGCATTACATTCACACTGATTTCATACAAATGTTCCATGTTTCACGACACGATGCCCTGTTACCAATTAATCATAACCATTACAATTTCCCACAAAAGTTTAATTTGAAAAAAGAGTTTTGAATAGTCATTTTTAAATATCCTAATTAAAAATATGGAGAATAGCTTGCAAAATGGCTGTTAAGTTTCTTTCAAAACAGTCACCGGAGACTAAACCTCTACAATTTTACAAAGTCAGTCTCTTGAATTGGGTACTATGAATGATTATTGGTTGTTATAGTGATTGTATTCAATGTTGTGATTGGTGGATTTAGTGGAGAGGACTTAAAATGATTGGCTCATGTAACTGTCTGATTACAGATTACAGGTGTTCGATTACAGCCAACTGTCCGATTAAGCTGTCCGATTATACTGTCCTATTACAACTGTGCAGATTCATTAGAGCAAAATTCGGCAGTTTATGCCCCAATCACATTTGAGAAAATTGTAATTGTTATAATTTAATTTAATTTTGACTATCCATATTCCTAAGCTTTCTTCGATTTCTGTTATTTCCTGTGTTTTTCTAGAGCTTTATGAATAGGTCTCATTTGATTTCATGGCTAGAAAGAAATAATTCTTCTACTTGGCGTGACCAAACGTGACAGAGCGTGGCCTCTTTGACAAGTGAGTTACAGATGTACGTGACTTACAAAAATATGCATGGGGTGGTAAGACGTGGGTCTAAACAGCGCGGCAGGCACCACAAGGGGCACCGTCTCAGGCTCCTGCACAGCCATGTCCTCTTGTGGGGTTGCTATTATGGGGCTTTTCATCTTTGGACTCTGTGTTCTGTCTCCATCGCCTTCTTCCTTAGCTTCCTCGCCGCCTTCTGTGGTCGGCACGGGACTGGGACTTCTTATCGATGTCAGTGGTACACTGCCGACCAAGTTGATTATTTCATCCTGAACAAGACAGAAATTATTGCTTCAGAGATTACTACAGCATGGGAATAAATTATCACCCTGAACTTAAGTGAAATAGATCAGTATAATTATCATAGCACGACCCTGCTGGCCCATTCGTATTAAAATGGAATCACTAGCTGACAAGTGTATAATATAACTTTATTTAAGTGTCATATGTGTATAGCACTGTTGTACTAATTGGGGACATTGTAAATAAATAACCAAATATTTCAAATAGAACATAAACTGTTAAGAATCCCAACTGGTGGGAGGCTGACCAGTTGGCTATTTACACAACGCGGTCGAGGAGTTGAACTCGGGACTACCGAGAACAAATCCAGATAGTGGTAGGGTGAAGGATTTGAACCAGGGAACTCCAGATTTCAAATCCAGCGCCCTAAACCACTCGGCCACGCCGCCTCCAAATTGTCTCCAACTGTATTACTGGAAGTTCCCTGCTAGCAGAGGTCTCGCATGACGTGAACGACGGGAGAGAGACCTCTGCCGGCTTCCGACGAGTTATCTATCCCGCATGCGCTCGCGTTTCCTTAACAACCAGTGACGTTTTTGTCACGTGCGACACAACCCAGATAACCGGTTTGCGTGTTTCCAATTAAAGTTTCCGGGCTCACGTAGACAATTTCAATGCCTTCTAAGGACGGCAACTCGGAACCTTCAATCTTGGTAGCCTTTATCCCCAGCTTCTCACAAGATGACAACTGGTCCTTGATAAGGGCATTCAACGGAGAAACAACTAAAACCACAGGTTCTGTAGGGAAGAGATCCTTAGAAACCACAGACAACTCGGCGGCCACTCGTACTGCGAGTTGGAAGATCAACGATTTTCCGTAGCCCGTTGGGAGGCACGCAAACGTATCACGTCCTTTCAGAAAACCAAGTATGACTTGTCTTTGTAACGACGTTATCTCTTTAATATCTTGATCGCCAAGCGCTCAAAGGGACGACTTAATGGCTCGATCAAAGTGAGCAATTTCGAAAGAAGATCTTGTGGAAGCCATGATCCACCGTGGGCTCTATAATTGTCAGCGAACAGTCTAACCAGGCACGCGCATTACACATTAAACGAAACCGGTTTTGAAAACCGGTAAGTTTCGACCAGAAATTTGGTCGGCGGCTTCATCAAACAACTCGTCGGAAGCCGGCAGAGGTCTCTCTCCCGTCGTTCACGTCATGCGAGACCTCTGCTAGCAGGGAATACTGGAAGGATTGATGTAATGTATATACGAAATAATTCATATATATGAACTGCGGTGGTAGATGAAAGTAAAGAATGATCATCGCAGTATATTTTCCAATTTTAGTAATCGGAAAGAAGATATTAACTGTTAAGGAAAAAAAAAATCAGGACATTCAGCAAGACGTTTTCACAGCTTTCCAACAAAATCAAGCTCATTAAACAAAGTGGCATGATAAAGTACTTCGATATTAACTGAGACAAGCTGCGCCCCACGAGAAGATATTAGTCCTAATTCTTTTTGAGCAACGAGGTCCGTGGACTAAAACCTCCAGCCAAACATATATCCCGTCTGGCCTTCCCACTAAGTCAATAAGCTCAACTATTTATCGTTGGAGTCGAACAGACATATCTCGTCAGAAGTCTAAGAGCATACCTCAGCGCCGACTCTCAAGGGACGAACAAGCTTAGGTGGCACATATCCCGAAGACGCATCAGCCACAGAGTGACGATTATAACCAAAGATTTCATACTGTTTAGGCACCTAAAGATAAACAAAGTACCACCATTTGAACTTAACTATACCACTACTTTTAATAACTATGACCAAGAAAAAAAGCGAAGATAAAGTTTACACCATAGTTTTGGAATAACCCGAAATATGAATATATTTCATAAAAGCTTCTCCTGCTTTAAACTTAAACATTGTCAATAGCATGGCAATATCTTTATTCAGAATGACTGTCGTTCTTACTTTCTAAGACCTGTCGCGTGAAATGGATTGAAGTAACAAGAATACATTGCATCAGTTGTAAACACAGAAGTTTTCGTAAGACACAAACAGCGCAGTCAGACTGTGCTAGAACATGAGTAGCCCGGCTCGCAGTTGTTGTTGTGTTTTTCTCATCTGTTTTGTTTTGTTTCGTGTTTTGTGTTTCGTGTTTCGTGTTTTGTGTTTTGTTGTGTTGTGATGTATTTTGTTGTGTTTCGTGGGTTGTGTTCTTCTATTTTGTTGTAGTGTTGTGTTGGTTTGTTGTGCTGTTGATTTTTGCTGCGTTGTGGCGTTTTGTTGTGTTTTATTATGTACTGTTTTGTTCTGTTTTGATCTCTTGTGTTGTGTTGTGTTTTGTTGTGTTCTGTTTTAGTTTGTTGTTCTGTACACCAGCACACGAAAATTACGCCAGAGGTTTTCTCGTCTAATTTGACATAAAATATGAAGGCTATTCTTGGCGGAATTCTACTTCTATAGACAGACCGTTCATGACAAGATGGACACAGAAACTCCTCAAAAGTTACCTTTAAGTTATAATAAGGAACGTGCGTTTTGACATTAACAACAGTTGATTGAACGGTTAGAGTACCAAGTGCGTCGACAGCCTGTTAAAAAAGATAAAATAGAAATACAGATTAACACACATTGACTGTATTAACACTGTAGTAAATTCTCAAACTCAACAAACATTATATACAGCTACAGTTTGGTTGAATTTCAAGTGGTAGTGATGTGTATACAATATATCAAACACGAGAGAGAGTGTTACATAGGGATATCCAAACACAAGAAGAAAGTTGAAATACGACGCGCAGCTGAGTATTTTCATGAATGACGACTGTAGAAATGCTTAGAGAGATGTACCATGTCATCTTTGGTGTCCGGAGACTTGTAAGAAGGAAAACAGAATGGGGAAATTCCTTCACACTTGATCCGCAAAGGAACTGGAACTTCGTCAAATAGTTTCTCTTCTTCACTCTCGGCAAGTTGACTTCCTAGAAACCATGAAAACAAGTGGCAGATTAACTTCAGAGGGTTGCCACCCAAGGAGGAAAAAATAATTCTTTGACTTTCTACTGATAAGAAAACGATTTTCACTGACCATAAGACCAATCGAAAGGAAAGTTGCCAACTTACGCCTCAAATTTGTTTTATTTGAAGAAGTCTATTAAAGGGGCTACGTCACGGTATTTTGAGTCATTTCTACCATCGACAAAATTACCTTTAAATTGAAGGAAACCTGAAAATAATACTTTAGAAAGATAGAAAAACACTAAAGAGATAATAATAAACCATAAAGGAACAAGGATGGTTAAGAATGGAGAAGATTGACACGGATTACAAACAACAAAATTAAAAAATTTAGGCTAAAATTTTCAAACCGTTTAACCGCGACGCAGCTTCTTTAACATTTTTCATTTGAGTGTCCAAAGTACACGTTAAGCGATTGGCTTAGAAACTCGTACCACTTTGTCGTCCAATCAGAAGTAAAACCAAAACCAATCGTGGTTCGCTGCGGCTCACATGTTTTCCCGCGCTTTGCGTTGGCTAGATGTTGCTTCGAGTTTTGATTGGTTCGTTAGACTGTCTGTGTCCTTTGTGATTGGCTAATGTGATTTCTTTGGTTTTTGTTTTACTACACTCAATTGAAAACTGCTCTAGAGACGACGCTCACTTGATCAACCAAACCAACTGGGAGTGGCTTTACTTCACAATGAAACCCAACCAGGCCAACGAACGGTGTGCAATATCCGTCGTTAGTTACAAAAAATGAATAACGTGCACGTAATTCACATGCCTCAAAGTGTAGAAAATGTGAATGTTGATTACTAGAAATATTCAAATTTTTTGCAAATTTAACCGTGTCTTCTCTTTGAATATGTTAACTTTCTTGCTGCTCCCTGATTTTGTTACTTGACTATAGGTGAGCTTCAACTAAGAGAAATTTAAAGGGCTAATAGCACGGATGCTTCAGTAAAAAATCTCGGCGAGATGCACTCCCTTACTCGTATGTTCTCTGGTGAATTTTCCTTTTCTCCAGTCAGTCACGAACTCTCCCAGGGAACTCAAATGTCTGTTGGCTCTTAGCCTCACGATAACCTAAAACAGACAACAAAAACCACGTTAGAATAAAGTTGACCTGGCCAAAAAGATCGTGGAATAATTAAAACTTCGTAACGCCTAATAAATAGTCAGTCCAGTCTCAAAATCGAGTAATCTTGTCCCGGACGCTGATAACGTAGAAGAATTCAGACGTTTCGGCGACTGCTGTGGAATTGACCGTAAGATGGCTAAAGTACGATGTAGATTGTTAGCTAAATCATTAAGGTGGCTCAATAGGGTTATTGCAAGATCACGAAGCGCGCGCCAGTGACCTCAATCGAAAGTTGATATTCTCGTTCTTTTTGCTATTTTCCTAATCAAGGCTACTGAAACATAACAAGCAAGGGCCAAAATTTGCTGTTCAACAGTCACCAGTCTGATATGAGCTTTTAGTATCAAATTAAAACTACTCAAACATCGCCATTTTTTGACGTTTGTTTGGCTTTGATTTCAATTTTCTTCAATTTCCTTCGGTAAAATTTTCTGATATGCTCAAACCGAGTAGAGTCTGGCAAGAAGAAACTTTTAAAATCGAAAAAAGTAGGGGTTGTCAAGGTAGTTTTTTCGTTTTTAGCATATTTGTGTTTTTTTGGCTAAGCGAGAACCTTGTCTTACAAATTTTTCTGATAAATTGAAAGCAAGGAAAGCTAATAAGGAATAACTTCTCTGCCAAATCTTAAGGAATTTCACCGAAGGAAATTCGAGAAATCTGATAAGGATTTTTCTATTTTTTCACCTCAATGGGAATTACGTCATCAGAATAGGAACTCGCCAAGATCGCTATGTGAGCATGCGCAAGTTTTCGAACCACGCGGTTTTTTCGATAAGCGACTCGACAATGGCGGTGTCATCAAAATACACACAAGACCTTTCCGTCCAAATCGTTTCCTTTACGTTTTCTTTTAAATGGTTTCTCTGTTTCTTCTTCTGGGCTGTAATTTGAGCTATATTGTTGACTTGTTCGCTGCTTTGCATGAGCTTGCGTCAGCTAGCGTGCGCACATTACTAAAGCTCGCATCATCGGTGCGCGCGCTCTTAAAACCCTATGGAGACACCTTAAAACCGTTTATTTGACGTCATAATTGCAGCAAAAGTTTTTAGCGCGCGCAGTCACTAATTCCGCGCGCATGAAGAAATTCGTTAAAATAACATTCGTCATCATATAGAAAAATTCGTTTCCGACCCGTTTACGCAGATTTATTACTCGGCCGGGTTTAAAAAAGGGAACGGATTTTTTTCTTCCTGTCGCAAATCGCCCTCTGACGTCTTCTGCGCGTGCGCAAGGTATAAGAGTATGCGGACAATAGAAAGGTCAGCGGAGCACATGGTGCGTTTGGCAGGTTTGTCAAAGCTGTCTGTCTTTGTTGTAACGTCAGGGATCGTAAGCTTGAATGCTGTCATTTTCAACACTAAATCCATGGTACACCCACACTAAAACATGATCAGCGTCTACTTTGGAACGGATCGGTCCATGAACTTTACGAGAGATCTTTACGAGCGAACTCTTTCGAGTGAATCCTTTGTCCAGCAACCTCCTTGATTTCAGGCTGGTTTTCACTAGCAACGGAGTCGTAATCGGAGTCGTAAGAGCGCTTAGGACCTAGTGAAAATCGAAAATCGGAGTCGTAAGCGGAGTCTTAAGCTCGACCGAATCGGAGTCGGAAGAACCAGAACGTTTCCATTTCTTCCGATTCCGTCTACGACTCCGTCGCTTACGATCTCGCGAATACTAGATTGTCGGAGTCGGAAGCAGAAGCGGAAGAACCAGCAATCACAAGGCCCAAAATCGAGCGTTGTGATTGGTTTATTCTTCCACCTCTGCTTCCGACTAGTTTTCACGAGATCGTAGGCGACAGAGTCACAAGCACAATCGGTGTTCTGCGTCTAATTCCTTTGGTTTGATTTTCACTAGATCGTATCACGCTTCTAATTTACGGCTCCGACTACGACTCCATCGCTAGTGAAAACCAGCTTTTAGTGAGCTATCTATGGAGTTTGAAGCGTTTAGAGGATCACCTATAACTGCCGAAACTGACACTGTTCAACACTTTAATTTACATTGCGAACAACCGCACCTTGAAATGCAACGGAGTTTTCCCGATAAACACAAGAGTCTTCTCGAAGATGCAAGGGACGCCATATTTAAGCTTAGTTGCTTTATAAAAAAAGAAACGAAAAACGGGACGAGTACTTCAAGCAGTTTTTGGGTAAAGTCCTATATTCTTTTTTAAATTTTCGCTTTCGTATTGATGATATATATACAACATGAACTCAAAGATAGATTTCAGGAAAATAAGCAAAGCTTTGACAGCAACAAGCAGAACATCATGAAGCGCATTTCATCGTATTTGCAAAGTGAGATAATACAAGTGTCCTCTAGATTTGCGCTCTTATTTTGAAGCTACTGGGCCAAATAATTTCCATTTTATCTGTAAAGTACTTCTGCAGTCGATACCCATCACCCGAAGCATTTCTAGAAAGCTAAACAGCCACAAGAAAAACGGAGTTTGCAGCGGTTTTGTTGTTAGGCACCGGCGGACTATCGCCTGATATAGTTATTTATGCAAACCAAGTTTATTTCCATGAGAGAAACCCAAGAACACGCAGTTATGCGTCCAGTTGACAGATTCATTGTTGCGTATTTTAATCATAGTTAGTAGAGTGGAGTAACTATGCTTTAATGAAACTTTTATCGCGCATAAGTTGTGGTGTGTAAATAAGATTTGATTTCATTGTGTTTTCTAGCCCCGATAATGGAGTTTGCGCAAAATGCAGTTACCTTTAAAACGAAATTCAGAAGCATGCATGCAGTTTCACGTTAACCTGCGATCAGGCTTTTTTTGTCCTTCCCCCTATTGTAAAAAGAGAACGCATGATCGCAGGTTAGTTTCACGTATCAATCACCTTCCGCCCTGCTTGAACAAACTTCTGTACCACCATGTGCCTTTTGCTCCACTCGTCATTAACAAGAAGATCGAATCTTGGATCATGTTGAGGAACCTATGCATTGTAAAATCAAAATTATTATAACTACCCAGCAAGTATTCACCACACCAAAAAAAACGACACAGGCAAAAACTACTAGACCACCGTAAGACATACAATAGGTAGAAAAGTGAGAAATGTGAACATTTTCGCTGGCTCAAAAGACCAAAATTACTACCACAAATTGTTAGTTTTATTGTATCACCTAACTAAAATAATTACGTACTTTGGTACTCTTGTATCTAAGGATGCGGACGTTTTTATACCCTTGAGGAGTTTGTTAGAATTTCAAGTTTCGTCCTTTAAAAGTGAGTCGCGATACTCTAAACTCTGCTCAATTACATTTTTTAAGTCAAGTTATCAGTAGTTTTTTTGTGGACCGTGGTAGATTTTTCAGCTGATTAAACGGTCACAAACGGGGTAGTATTCACCTCATGGAACTGTTTCAGCGGAACATTCCACTTAAGGTGATTCCCGGGTAAAAGAACCCGCCATAGATTTCCGATGAAACTTGGTATGGTGTCATTACAGTACAAGCAGATGTTAAAAACGTAATAAAAAGAGGGGGTCACCGTGCTTGTTTTCATGTCACGATGCTGACAAATATGGTTATTTTGGTGACTTTTGGTTATCTCAGTGCGCAACAAATAAGCTCGATTATTTTTCAATGCGGCGTGTTATATCACACAGAATTCGACTTTCTTTAATTGCTTATTCATCTACGTCCCAGAAGAAATGGCTTCAAATACCCTGCATTATTAACTGATATTTTTATCCTTTAAAGGAAACATAATTTGGACTTGCTCTAATGGGCCCGCTACGTCTCCATCTGTAGCATTTATTTCATTTGCCAAAAAAGTAGCCATAGATTTCTGCCAAATTTTTTCTCAGTTATTGCGGATATTGTTCTCATTGAATTTATAAAATAAAAAGTGGGGGTCACCGTGCTCGTTTAAGAGGAAATTAGCTTCTATCTCGCTATCGAGCTTAGTTTGAAGGAAATCTCTTATGTTTTGTACGCGCGCGCGCTCATGTGCGCGCGCTGATGACGCAAAATTCGTGCGCAGTAGGAATGCGCAATGCAAAACTCGGGAATCACCTTAAGTTCCACTTCCCAACAACTCCACCTACTACAGGCAGAGAGTGTAGAGAGGGGCAGGGGAGTTAACATGTGAATACAATCCTTTCGTACCTCGTCTGCCTGCCTGTGAATTCTTCTTAACTCGCAGTCAACACAAGACCGGTCAAACTCCACTTCAGTTACTGGGTCACCGCGCTTTAGCTGCAATGATAATCCACAGATAATAAGTATATCTCACTCAAATGTACAAAGCATGTGCAAACAAAGCAATTCAGGCAAGCACAGAGGAGGGGCATATTTATGATGGTGCACAACATTGATTTGGTCGCATCTGCCCTTGCATAAAGCTAGTGTTCACAAAGAAAGAGTCAAGAACAAAGGTAAATACAAGAAAACTGGAAGAGCGTTCTATTCTTTCCATCTGCGTTTCGCTTCCTTTTGCACAAACGTTTTCACATGCATTTCCCTCTACATGTCAAACACTTCGTAAGGTAAATTGCTGCACCTCCTCCAGGGAAGCTCGTGAGGAAAAACAACACAATCGTGCTGTGTCGTTGAGTTGCCAGTTCAGAATAAAAACTCAATCCAGTTTTCTCTTTTATAAAGAGTTTTTCACTATTAATGCTTTCTGGAGGTTCACTCAAATCAAATACAAAACTGAGGAATAAAACAAAAATGGAGAAAAAATATCTGAAACACTGAGATCAAAATTCAAGTTTAACCTGGATTAGCTAAACTGTGCTTTTAAAAACCGGTACAGTGTACTTCTAATTTGCGTACAGCAGGCCCTGTCATATCTCAAATGGAGATTATGGATTCAAATAAAAACTCGTGGTCGTCTAATAGTCCTAAGACTGAGTGTAACTGTTCGAGTCAACTCTTAGCAAGTGACTGGAAAGAGAACAGTCCCATAACAGGTCACAGTTACCTTGTATTCTCTTTCACTGACTGTCCTTGTTTCACAGATTTGTTTTCTTGCAATGTCCGATATAGGATTCTCACCTAATCTTACACACCTGAGAACAAAAAAAGCAACTCGTCTACAATTGTACAATGTACAGGTGCTTCGATTCTCTTACCCACCATACAGAATTGAGCTAAATGGATTGCCAATAAATTGCTGATAGCCAGGTGAAATCACGCTCAGTTAAAGTGTTAGGCTTTAAGCGACTTAACTCTCACTCCCATACCATGAGCTGAAGGCGTGGTGGCCTCATGGTAAGTGTGCTTGTCTCCCAATCAAGCGGTTCGGGTTTGAGCCTTGGCTGGGGACACTGTGTTGTGTTCTTGCGCAAGGCACTTTACAGGTATAATTTTATAAATGGGTACCGACAGATTTAATGCTGGGGATAACCAGGCTTGTGATGGACTAGCATCCTACCCAGGGAAGGGGGGGAGTAGAAGCACTCTCAGCAGCTTCATGCTACTGAAACCGGAGATAAGTGCAAGCCTGATGGGCCACTTGGCTTGCGTGTTGGCGTCACCTGTAAGGCGAATGGACTTTTCTACCTCAACCGGATGGGTGCTAGTCAATCACAGCTTACCTCGGCCCCCTCCCCAGTCGACCCCAGCATTTTATCATATTGCTCTGACCTGAAATTCACTGGTACCCACTTTTACTTGCTTGAACACAGACCACTGAATCTGGAGTCTAATGTGCTTACCATAAGGCCACCACTTCTCCAGGTTACACTGGCTAAATTCATTGTAGCACTGTGTTAGTATCAGCCAAAATGGGAACACTTGCTTCCACAACTATAGCTTGATAATAGGCTCCCTTAATACGAGCCTCATGGATACAGAGGCATTTAGGTCAGCAAGCTGGCGTCACAGTCGATCTTCTTTCCAAATACATTACTTGCAAACAATTTCGGACCATTTGAATTTCGGACAAAAGATGGCTCCGAAAATAAAACCGTCCAAAATTTTTAAGCGTCCGAAATTGAAAAAGACTGAAACAACTTTGCAACTGTAAAAATCAGAGGAAAGTGTCGCAAAAAGAATGTCAAATGCCTCAAAGATAAGGTAAGCGGTCTGTAACAAACACCATCGATTCACATTCCATCCAGTGAGACCTACAAACATAAAAGTGTTAAGACTGCGCCAAAGGGACAGGAAATCATCTTTGACACAGTCTAGATGCATCAAAGTACTTTTCGAAGGCTACTACAAGGACATGATTGAGTAAATTATTCATCAACTCTCAACATACCACCGTAGCTGGTTCTGTCTTTCTTCTTGAATGTTCTGATGGACTTCGTATTCAAACTTGGTTTCCTTTAGACACAAAGATATGAACAGTGAAAATCCCTCAAAAAAAAACACCACTAGCCACATACCACATGTTAAAAACAAGATATTTCTAGATTAATCCTAATCAGACCTAAAAAAGGTCAAGTGAGAAAACAACACTGTATTTTGACTCATAGCCTTGAGAATTTCTACATGAATTATTTTAAACTAAACTTACCTTCATTTGTTTTGTGCTTCCACTCACGTCTTTCTTGGTTTGAACAGCTGAAAGGAAAACATTTTAAATTACAGTTCAGTACTTCTGTTCCAAAGATTTACTTGTGCTGTGTAGTGAAAGTGATATAATCGTAGTACATGCAAGTGCAGTTTCTTGTCAGAAGAGCACGAGGTTTTGAGGTCTGCCATGTTTGCTGACCTTTCTCGTGGCTGGAGAAGAAATGTTACAATTCTGACTTACTATTCAGGCCTTGTCGTCAACCAAACGAGCCAACCAGGCAAACAATCTCACTTTCAAGAGTTTTATCATATAGTTATATAACAAATCATAGAGTAGAATCATAGACCTGCAATGCGTGAAAGGTAACACAGCACTCTGTACATGTTATATTCCAATTAGCCAATAAATTAAGTCAAGAGCCATCTCCTATGGGATTCATTTGGAATTCAGTAAAGTTTCTCACCTTCCCTGAGCTGCTTTGCCTTCAATTTTCCAGGCTGTTGCAGGAGAATATTTGCTACTGTAGATGGGTTATCAAGACCAACAACTGGAAACCTTATTCCATCTTGGACCAGTTCCTTCAGACAGCAAATAAAAGAAAAAATGTTCAGCCTCGAGATTTGGCTGGGTACGAAAACATTTGAATCAGCTATTATTACCTTGTAACATAGGCAATAATAATTATTCTCAAAAACGGGATCATTGGAAAATGCATTTCGAGAGTTTTCTTTAACTTAGCCATCATGGGTTATTAGCCACTGTACCGCCCCATGCTCAACAAATATGGAAATCGTATGCATGATTTCTTGGAGCGTTTTTAGCTATATTTTAGTCAAGCTTTCTATATTTGGTGGCGTTTTTAATAACACATTGACAATTATTCCACTCTTGCTTGTTGGATATGAGATGATTATAGCCAACATGGCGCAACATACATTATTTAAATCTGTTACCTTATACAGGTGAGCCAGGTGCCTCTTTCATTTTACTTAGGCTCTCAATCCTTACAATGCTAGCACAAACACTGCTAAGCCCTGAATCAATGTTGGAACGTTTTGTGTTGTTCATGTACAGTAAGTTATCAGTTTCATCATGAATTTCAATTTGTCACAAATTTGGTCTCTAACTATGCTTAAAATCGTTTTTTCTTTTTTTTGACAAAATTTGAGTTTATCATTTTATCTATTGTTTCCAAAAGAGAAATTTAAAAAAACTCAAAAAGCCGCCGAGTTATTTAGAAAAAACGTATTTTCAAATAAAGTTAATAAACTACGAAGGTGTCATGATCCTGTCAACGGGCGAGACCCCTGGAGAATTTTTCGCGGCAAACGCTAATCGCTCGTATTTCATGTCATTTGCATATTTGTATTTACATCACGTACTTGACAAAAATTCCCACGTGGAGGCTCTTTACGCTAACTCTTATGGAAAAATCAAAAGCAGAAATAAGTCCTTGGGTAAAGAAGAAGGAAAAAACGTGTTGCAATGCGATGCTTTTCCCGGGAAATCGTGATCTATTGTCAAAGACTCTAGGAGGTCCTGTTGTTCCATTGGTTTGCGGTTTTGTCAGGCGTGATAATCTCCGGGCGTGGTGCGAGTTGTTTACGAACCTTTACAAGCTAAAATCTCGCATTTGATTTTTGGAGGAATACATCCACTTTGAGCGAATTTATAGGGTATGCAGATTTGACGGATTGTCGTGAAATTTCGCCACAACATTCCAGATATAATGACAAGCCAAAGTGTGTCGGGAAATTTTGATATGTAACATATTTTTCCCGTGGCGTCCATTTACGCAACACGTCTCGCATATTTTTAGCTACTCCAACTTAAGATGTGGATATCTCGACAACCAATCAGAATATCGAAAAAGCCCGACACACTTTTGTTGATTGATGCCTCGGGAATAGGACTGTACAGCCATTTTGCTCGTATGGCGGAATCCGATACCCGATAAATTCAATACAAGAACCCTCGGTCGTTTCACGCCTTACCGCCTCCTGAGATTTCAAAAAAGAAAATAGCTCCAAGATTTGCTGGCTTGACACCCACTCAACTAATAAGCAGGGTTTTTTTCAATTTTTCCACACTGTTTAGATGAGATGAGTCCTGTTAGTAATCACTCAGTATAATATTTTGATTTGTTAAATGAGCAGTACCGTGTTTTTCTTTCTTTTTCCAATGTCAACTACTCGAATCTCCACTGGGACAGATCAAAAATCAATCTATATATCTCTATAAGATAATTTGGTTTTATCAACTGGGTTGATAATGTGAATTGGCCACCATAAAGAGATTCGGAAGCTGACGTTTCGAGTGTTAGCCCCTTGGTCAGAGCAAATCGATTCCCTGACTCCGATGAATACTCCCATTGACGCAGCACCACAGTTTCTTTAGAAACTTGCCCCCTATATATCTCTATATACACCTGTGGTTTTCCTGGAGTCCAAGGTCTGGTCTTGAGTTTCTTCAGTCTCGTCCTGCCAAGAGGATCAATCAGTACTGGATCTAGAATGCCATTTGGAGGGAGGGGTGGTAATTCTTCTGTCCAAGCTTTTTCTTTTAATCTGTAGTGAGATACAACATGCTATCTTTAGTAAAAGGGATGTAAAGTCAATGACTATATATTTTGAATGAAGTCACCACAATTTTAATTAAAAGAAGAAACTACATGATGCATGACTATTGATGATGTCACAATTAGTGTGCATCTAGAAATCACCCTTGAAGGCTAACAGCTCAATAAATTTGTTAGAGGCAATGTGAGAGAGGTGTGTCTTGCACGTGACACCAGCCAATGCTTGGTGCTAACCATAAGGTTATTGCGTGTATAATTGAAATTAAATTTGTAAACATATACAAGTTCATTAATTCATATAATTATTATTTATAATCTCTCAAATATTTTCATTTGCGCACAATTGGTCTAAATTCATTACATGACTGAATATGACCAGACAAAACTGGAGAATATCTGAGCAAAATTCCCCAATTTTCAAAACCTCGCATATTTCAAAAAATGTTTGACGGATAACAAAACAAAACAACAACCTCTACTTACACTGTAGAGTGAAAATATGCTTGGATCTTTGTCCTTGGGCATTATCTGTTCCTCAAAGCTCACAGTTTTCCTCAAGCTACGCTCTTGGAAAGCTGTTTGCTGCTCAGAACAGATGATGTCCGCTGAAAAATATCTGGCATCTTTTTGTGCCAAATGAAAGCTATTTTTTATATATAATTTATGTTATATTTGATTGAGATATACCTTTTTAGAAGTCCTGGTTCAGAAGTTCCAGTGAAAGAACACACAAGTGGAGACATGTTGAACTGGGAGACCGAAAGCTAAAATTGACAAAACAGGACGCATTAGACAGTACACATGTCAACTACAAATTTCAACCACAAAATGGCCTTGGTACACTTCTATCTGCACTGTTCTAAGAATCACTGTGGCCTTGATAAGTCTTGGCTTGAACAGCCAACTGGTAGGCAGTCAATCACAGTCAGCAACACTTGATACATGTACATACATGTATGTACAAAGAGACTTCTAATGGAGGGGGACATTGAAAAATACAGATTCCGAAATACCGTGTCAAAAATCAACAAAATACTGTACCAATACCGTATTTAGATCCCTTTATAATCGGCCACACTTACTTAAAGTTGCATCCATCTAGTGCATTCATTTATCTTGACCGTTATATAGCTTACTTATTGGCCTTTATAGCTTACTATGTTTTGTTTTGCATAGTATATTGACCAGTATGAGACAGGAGAGCGCAAATGGACGGTACTGAAATACCATGAAGGACCTTCTTCATCAGCCAAAAGGATGAAAAACCGCATAGCATCGGCTAGATGATACCATGATACTGCACATTAAGATTTAAATTACCAAATTCAAATACCGCATGAAAAAAGGCTCAATACCATAAACCCCAATGTCTTTATGACAATTGTGTGGTTCCAGAAAATATCCATACCTACATCAAGGATGGTTTGTAACCCCAGTCCCTTCTGGAATTTCCGGTTTGGCGTAATATAAGGTTACAGTATGTCTCATCTGCATATGAACCAAGTGGCCCATTAGGCCGGAGCTTATCCCGGTTTCTGTAGCATGAAGCGACTAGGAGTATTTCTACTCCCCCTTGGATGGGATGCTAGACTACCACAGGGTTACCCCCAGCATTAATTTTTGCTCGGTTGGTTACTCATTTATACACCTGGGTGGAGAGAGGCACTGTGAAAGTAACTAAGTGTCTTGCCCGGCCAAGAACACCATGCAATGTCCCCAGCCAAGGCTCACACTAGACCACTTGATCAGGAGACAAGCACAGTAACCATGTCACCACCGCGCCTTCACATTTAGCTTAGTTCTCTTCCTTTAAACATTTCAAGCAAGAGACACCCTACCCCTTCAGAATTTCCAGTGACCATCCTTGGTGTGGGCATGGATATTTTCTGGGCATGCACATTGTCAAAGAGAAAAACATGACAATTTTGATCAGTAGAACTGTATAAATGTGTAACTATCTAGCTTGCCCAAAATTATGTTTCCCCATAAATTTGCCTGTAAGATTGGTTCCATGCATTTACCTGGAGTTTCATGTGAGCAGTTGAGAAGTCCATTGGTGTAAATGTCACTTTTACCTCCACCTTACTATTGCCTGGCACAATTCCTGGAAAACATAAAAGATAAAACGTCATAACATAATCAAAGATTCCACCAAATCAAGCATGTACTAGGGTTGTCACAAAATGTTTTGATGTAGATGTTATGGTTCAATTTTATTTTTGGTTTAATTTCTGTTAAACCAGTTTAAATTTTTCAAACTGGTTCATATTTTTCAAACTGGGTTGAAATTTTCAAACCAGTTTAATTTTCAATTTTGAGCAGAATGTGAGCATGTGTCTTAATAATTTGGGTTAAGCACTCAAGTTAGTGATTAGGCCTAAGCACTTATTTAGAATGGTTAGCTTTGATGTTAGGCTAGGAACTTTGCATATGAGTTAGTGGTTTGGGTTGAGCTCTCAGGTTAGTGATTAGGCCTAAGCTCTTATTTGGAATTGATTAGCTTCTTAGTAATAAAGACAAAGTTCATGTATGAATAAATTAAAATGTATATGTATTTATGAATAAATTAAAATTTATATGAGAGGGGCTTGGGGTGATGAACTGATAATTAAAACAAGTATGAGAGCTCTTGCATCCATTGCTTTCATGGTCAAGTGGTAATGACAGTGGGAAGCAGATCCAGAGGTCAGCGGTTCAAATCCCGGTGAGTGCGAGATAAAAAGAAAAAAAAGTGAAACCTACTGTTAATTAGTATTCAAGCTTAATGGGGATTTGGGGGAAGGGGTAGAGTAGACGGGAGAATAAATCAGGAGAAACTCAGCGAGAAAAGGAGAGAATAGGTTAGAGAATAGGTTAGAGGAATGTTAAGAGATATGATATTTTCCCTTTTTATATGAGATAGTTGACAAAAAAAAACTGGTTTGAAAAATTCAACCCAGTTTGAAAAATATGAACCAGTTTCAAAAATATAAACTAGTTTGAAAAATTTAAACTGGTTTAAAAAAAAATTAAACCAGAAGTAAATTTAAACCATAACAGAGACATGTATAGCGCCTTATTGTTAGAGTAAAGGACAGGAAAAGTAAATTCTGCTCTTGGGCAAGTGCCACAAGAACAAAATACATGTAACCATTTATTTTGAAAGTCATTCTTCATTATATACATCATAATGAGGCTAGCATGCACCCTGGTACTGAGGCTACTGGCTAGCCAACCTAGTCTACCATACATAACATCTCTCTACTTATAAAAAAACAAACAAACTAATAAACAGGCAAACAAAAGAACTGTTCCAATCACAGACAACACATCATATCTTGAACTGTTAATCTGAGTTCTCTTATTCTGGCTTGCTCCCACTAAGTCTCCGTATGGCAGGCCTTCTGATATTACGCGATGGTACGATTTCACACAATCGACCTCAGATCGCATCTGATCGCACAATTCACAAAAAATCGCATAATTCACAAAAGATCGCACATTATTCACAAAATCAACCATAAATAAACAATTTTCTTAAAAAGTCCCGCATAAACACGCCTTTTTTAAAGATCATTTGACTTGGAAAAAGCCCTAAAAACGTCTGTCACCTTCGATTTCGCAAACATTCGAAGTTCAAGGCGTTTTTTGCATGTCGGGGGCCTGGTACGAGTCTCATTCTAAAGAGTTGCCTATTGGTGAAATGCAAACGATCTCTTTCTTTGCTTTGACCAATCAGAATTGCCAGTATATATCGACAACGCAGTGATCCAAGTGATGTTCAGTACTGCATTTCGATGCAAAATGTAATTCCTTTCGTGGAATTCGAAACAAACGTCCCTCGAGGATAAGTTTGTAGTGATTTCTTTGACTGAAAAGTTAAATCACACCTTCTGCCAGATTTAACTGCCAAAGATAGAGCAAGAGAATACCATTTTTTCGTGGACGATAGGCTGAAGATGCAACGCTATGATCGATGATCTTTCGCAGCCGGAAGTCCGTGATGGGCAAGCACCTCAAGTCTTTTTTCTCGCAATTTATCCGTAGATGTTTAATTTTTGTCCCTTGATGTTCGATTTGTCTTTGGAGCAGCCCCAAGGTGGTTTTCTTCCTCTAAAACCTAGTAAAATATGCTCAAAATAGCTGAGGAAAAAATCGCACAATTTGCATAATTTATCGCATAATAGCCCATTCTTATCGCGTAATCTGCCCCGAAAATATCGCGTAATTTCTGTTTTTTTATCACACCCTGTCAGAAGGCCTGGTATGGAAGTCCTTCAAGTACTGTACGGCTTTCCGTAGATAAGCAGCAGCCCCACTTAGGGAGCAATTTTTCCAGGAAAAAAATGCGGCTTATACACAGGTAAATATGGTAATTTTAATTTGCTATCTCTTTCTATTAAAATCTAATGATTATTGATCCCAGATATCTGTGATGGCTTTTTTTCAGGTCGTTGCGCACACCATTGATTTCATTCACAGATTCAAAAAAAGGAATCACATGATGACTAATTTTGTGATCATGTGATGAGTGAATCTTTCCTCAGGGAAGGTGAGGGCTTCACAGTTTGTCGCAGAGTATTGCACTTTCTAGCAAGATACAAAATCCATATCACATTGATAAGATAATTTGCCTTGAACTTGCTGAGCACTATGGAATTTGCAACAGCTGCTCAGCAAACTGTAGCCAAGAGATATTTGTCATCACATGATCATTTTTTTTCTAATCAGCGGCTGAAACGAACGGTGCATGTAATGGACTGAAAAAAGCCATTTCAACAGATTTCTGGGTTCAATAGTATCAGACAAATACATTGTAGCTCAACAGAGTATGTAGCTGGCCCAGATAAAGAAGTACACAGTGGATTTTGCCAAAAGCCAGTTACCGGTACTTCTGAAGGCCATCATATTAATTTTCCTGTAAAATATTCTCCATTCCTACCTGACATCGGTTCAACTGTGAAAGCTGGGTGCAACTGAACAACAGTCAATGTGAACTCAAAATCTACAGGAATATCACACTTGAGAGGAATCATCTGTGTTAATCTACATAGTAAACAAAGACAAAACAAATAAATTTGAACATTACTTAATAATTTTATGCCACAATAATTTGTGTAAGCTCAAAAATAAGCCATCTCAAAACACATGGAAGGGCACACAATCTGATTGAGATTCTTTGTTAGTTCCATTAAATTTACATCTAATTCACATTCAAGTTTAAGTTTATCATCCAATTCAACAAGAACTCTGAATATAAAGATCTCACAACAATAGGAGTTGTAAGATATTATTTTACTGCTAATGCTAAATAACATAAGTCACCCTCTCATGAGTATAGCAGGGCTCAAAATTAACTTTTCCATTAGGTAGCCTTGGAACTGGCGAGTTTTATCCCAAAACTTTGGTTACCAGATCATAATTTTTGGTCGTCATTTTTTTTCACTGATTTTTTTTTTCTTAGGTATTTTCCTGATGCACACAATCTTCAACACAATTCTAAGTTTATGTACAAAGAAGCTTAATATATGATAGTAAAATTTTAAAGGAAATACATGTAAAAACATGATTTTGCTTACTTTTCTCCCAATGGAACAGAAGGAAAGTGAACCTCTCTAGGAAAATCATCTGTGTTCATCACAGGGTAAGCGTGAATAGGAATTATGAGGTTTTCTTCTGCCTAAAAAAAGACAAATGGACGCTTAAGGTGATTCCAGAGGAAGAAGGCGTATTGAAAAATTTCTCAAACTTCGTCCAGTTGGTAATCATGATGTGTGTATATTAGTACAAAAAGACAATAAAAAATAGGGACCACTGTGCTCGTTTTTGCACAACATGGATGGCCTTTATAGCAACTTTGCGACCAAGGTTGTCAAAATTACTTAACCTTAGTTAGCAGACAGGGGCACTAGAAATTAAACTCTAAGAAAAGCACTTATTGGATTACTTTATTAGAGAAGTTGAACAAAATAGACTCCAAACTTACATTTTAAACCCTGTTAGTTAAACCGGAGTTACGATTATACCACAAACTTGAGAATTCTCTGCGTACGTGCATACCAAGCACTACCTCAAGACGTGTTCTTTACACAATTAAAATCAAAATATTTTTAAGCAGAATTTTAAACTTTTCTTCAAATCAAGATATATTGTAGATAACCTTGTGTAATTTAAATTCATGCACTAAAAAGTGGGGGTCACCATACTCGTTTATGAGAAAACAAGCATTTATTTTGTTTAAAGCATGTGCTCATATGTGCACGCTAATGACATGAAAATGATGCGCAGTAGGGATGCACAATGCAATACAAAGGAATCACCTTAGATTAAGTTTAAAGTTGAAACAGCCAAAGTACTGTAGGCTAAATGGTGATAGTGTCAATAACTATCCATACCCATTGCATGAAAGGTCTTTGGAAATTAAATGCAAAATTTGAAAAGGAGAGAATGAAGCTACAGTAAACTGGAATTTCCAGTGGAAGGAAGATTCAAACCTAAAAACTTTCCATGGGGCGTGGGTATTTTCTGGTACACAAAATCAACTAGCTAGCCAACTTCATGTTGATGAATAGCTAAATATTTCAGTTGCCCTCTGATGCATCCTAAGAGTGTTTTTCAGAAACTAATACAGGTTCTGTTCTGTCTTAGAGTGGTATCCACCTTGAACATGTCCAAACTGTATAGAGCTGTACATAAGCATTGCTCAAAAGCTTTTATATGTACGAAAACCTAAGATTGGTTACCTTGGTATGAACCCGAATGCAGTCATAATAATATCGCCATTCATCAGGAGTAAACTCAACAACAACTTCAATAAACATTCCTGGCACAAGCTTCTCCTAAAAAAAAAAAAAAGATTTAAAAAAATCATACGTCTTGAAAATCATTTCTAGCCTTTTTTCTCAGAATTACAGAAACACCATTGAAGAATACTGACGTATGTGTATCATCAACAGGTTACCTTCTTGGTGTATTTGATGTAAAAGTACTTTGTAGACGGTGGGAGAATGTGCATTCTTTGGCTTTCATCAGAAGCATTTGCTAACCTCTGAGTAACAAAAGTAGGCATGTCAGGTCTACATGTATTTTAGATAAGAAACTTGTGTTAAACAAAGCTATGAAGCCATTTAGCTGGAAGCAACTACAAAATATGACTTAAGTCTATATATACTAAATTTGCATTAAATTCATATAGTAGACCTGGCTAAACTAGGAACATTGTTGCAGAGGCAAATGTTTTTCCCAGTTTAGTTGCGCAGGAAACATATGTTGCGGAAACAAATTGTGCTGCTCAGAAACAAAAAATTTGCCTCAAGTCAAAAACATTTTTGCACTAGGGACAAAAGGAAGTGGCTTACTGCCAAGTTGATGCACAGATGTCAGAGAAATATGGTATCACAAGGGATTTTTACAAAAGCAAATGGAAAATTCTGAGATCGCAATTTATGAGGGAACAAGTGGAACAAAAAAAAATATCTCCAGGCTTCTTCGAATGTCAGTTTATTATAATGCACATGCGTCTCCCTTAGTTTTCAGAAACAATGTTTCCTTATTTAGCCAACCCAGGAAACAACAAGCAACGATGTTTCTGCAACAATGTTTCCTAGTTTAGCCAGGCCTTCGCATACAGCAAATTACATACTTAATCGTAGCTATAACAAAATTCTCGATTGTGATTGGTTCTCCGCACGCCTATTTGTCACATAATCGGCGCGCGATCACGTGGGTGTCCAATTACAGGTGTCCGATTTGAAATCGGATACCCACGCAAATTGCACACACTTTAATGGTTTGCTTAGCAAAGTTTTCTACAGTTTTCAAACTTTAGGAAACGCGCTACAGACGTTTTCGCTCAAAAGAAGCTCTTAAAAGACATTTTTAATTTCGAAGTTTGTTATAGATACGATTAATTAGTAATTGGACCTTGTGTCATACAATTCAGGGAGTAATCGTGCTTGTAATTTCAAATCGGCCTTGCGCTTCGCACTCGTCCTATTTTGAAATTACTCACTTGATTACTCCCTGAATTGTACTCTACTTGGTCCAATTACTATTACTAACTAGACGCATATTTGCGTTCACTCGGGCTTTATGTTTGGGAGAAACTCTGTTTTTTTTGGACGTAGTTTCGCAAGGATTTATCTTGTAATTGTTTCTGTATCGGTATGTTGAAAATGCAGGGTTATTACTTATGTATACAAGCAGAAGTTTGAAAACATAGTTGTTATGTAGGCTGAAGACATGTTCCTGGGCTTGGTCAAAATGTTAGGAGTTATCTCTTTTTTCATTTTTATGCGAAAGTTCAGCGTAGCGTGACATATTGCATATATTGTTACATCTACGCGAAAACGTGACTCTTGCTTGCAGCATATGGAGGTGTTGCATTCGGCCGCCTGTGATTAATATAGAATTAATCTAACATACAACTTAAAGGTAACCGGAAGGTAAAGTAAGTGAAGTTAACTTAAAGCAAAGTGGAGTGTTTATCAGAAGCAAACCTAAGCGCGGAGTTACTGCTTACATAATCATTCGTCTACGTGGGAGGCATTTTTCGGAGTTTCAAGTTTCACTCCTGTGATTAAATATTCATTTCGGAACAAACATCGACAAAACGAATGAGTTCTACCTTTTCAAAGAGAATTTATACGAACAATTTTTGATAAAGACTGCAAGATTTTATACATCAATCCTTTCGATTACCAAATTTTGAGGGAATCGGAGGTATATTTATGTATCGTTAAGTTTTTCTATTCTCTTTCGTTAACATTACGTAACTCAGTTGATATAGCATGTTTCTCGATGAAAGGTTCACTCATAAATGTTCGCTCATAAAGAGAACTCTCGTAAGGTTTGCGGACCAACCCGTTCCGAAAGCGCTCCTCATCTTTTAGTGTGGGTCTACCGCGAACGCTGTGTGCACATTTTGTATCCGTTTTGTATCCGTACACAGTATTTGTGCTGATCTTCCTCCGCATAAACTCTTCTCCGTCCGCCATTACACCATGCCATGTGCTCATCAATTAAATCTTCGCGCATGCGTATTAATTACAGAATTGCAAACTGTGGCTGAACGAAAAAAAAAAAAAAAAAAACGAAGCCGAAATTTCAACTCGGGCGTTTCCTTTGGAAAGCCCGAGTAATTACATATTAACTGTGAGTGAGAACTTCACTGGGAAATCTTAAACTGAGACCTTACTGTACTGAAGTGGTGTCCGGTCAATATGGCAAGGTCAAAGATTGCGATTTTCCCATAAAGACCGAACATTTAATAAGTTGTTTATCAAATGGAGAATTAAATGCTCTAGAGTTAGCCAATGAGAGTGTGCAATAAAGAATGGTTTTCAATGGAGTGTCGTAAAACCAAAACCAAACCAGTTACTTATCAATTAGATTACTCAGTTAATCTCAAACGGTAGTAAAACCACAACCAAAGTATTTGCCTGATTACTTTCGACACTCAATTGAATTTAACTGCTCTATTGGCTATAGAATAAAGTGCTGTAATCTCCCAGATCCTCAATATTGTAAATAAAAAAAATCATTACAAAAATTAGAAAATCATTGAAGAATTCACGATGTCAAGAACACAGAAGTATCCTTAGATATATTCTAATAATCTAGCAGCAAATTCAGTTTGATTTTAGAACCTTTTATGACTCTTCTTACATGAAAGCTTGCTTGTACTCCAGCCATTTTTACATTTGCATTTGTTTGTGAATTAAGCTTACATTACATGTATATTTTGATGCATGACATTAAACGTGCATTAAAATAAGACATGACACTCACAAGGGTTTTGGTAACTTTTTCGCCAACTTGAAATCCATTAAAGTGAACCACAGAAGGTTTGGCTTGCAAAACAGTGTTCTGGCCAACTTTGGCATATATCTCTGCAAAACCAAATAATTTGTGAAGTTGACCGTCGAAAATCACTGAAAATTCTGTACGAAAATTCAATTAACGTTGACCTTAACAAGTGTTTTCCACTTAATAATACACTTACTTGTTTCCAAGAGATGATTAGGCACTGGTTTATTGATCACAGGTGACACAAAACTATCAAAACTTTCCGAAA
>OZ026601.1:31103317-31255817 GCA_964020085.1 Micromussa lordhowensis | reverse complement strand
TCAATGTGGGCTCGTTCTGGTCAGCGGTACTAATCCCATGTAAAGTGAAACAGAGTGTCCTCCTTTGAAAACGATTTGATTTTGGCAACCAAATTTATCGTAGTGGCGACCATTTTACGGAGGGAGGTCGCCAAAAGGCGACTTCTGAAAACCTTGAGCTTGGAGCACTGACAAGATGAACAAACAGTGACATGGCTCCTTTAAATAGTTATATGATAACTTGTAATTCACTCACTTGCTCATTTCTTGTAGTTACAAGAGGATATTGGTGATGATTTCGCATTCACAGGATTTCCTCAATGGAGTGTGTACTAACATTATACACATGCACAAACAGAAGCTTGTGTATTATGGGGTAAGACCTGTCAATTTAACATTTCATTTCAAGATATACTTCTTGTTCAAGATACTATACTGTATAGTTGACAAATTACTAAAACAGATGCTAACAAAAGTTCCTGTCATGAAAGTTGGTACTACAATGGCTATAGGGAGGCATGGTGGCCTCATGGTTAATGTGAGCTCAACTCAGGATCAAGTGAGTTGTGGCTGAGCCTGTGCAAAAATTTGAGTTTTGTTTCTCGGTGAGTTTTTGTCTGGTGAGATCGCAGCTTGATCTTGGCAAGATCTCAAGATCTCGGTGGCCAAAAACTCATTGAGAATCTTGTTGAAATTTCAAAAAACAATATTGCTGAGATCTCTACAAGTTTTTGGCCGGAGAGATCTTGAAATCTTGCCAAGATTCTCATAGACTGAGAAATCAAAATGTCCGAGGCCAAAAAGCTTGCCTAGAAACTGGCAGATTTCTTGGTAATCTTATCGAGATATCAAAATGTCAACACATAGATCCAGATATCATAAATTTGCAAAATTCAGGAAAGTTAACACAATGTCACTGTTGAGAGAAATAGCCTCTAGCAGTCAAAAGAAATTCACTGAAATATGACCCCACTGTGTCAACATCAACCAGATTTATTGAGAGATGAAATTGTGTCGTATGGTTCAGAAAAGCTGTAATACAGTATCGGACACTTTCACTTTCACTTCAGATTTAGCTACGTTTTATTCTACATTTTGAGAAACTTTATTAACTCAAATGTGTACGTTTACCCTGCTAATGAATAAAATCCTTGATTTTAAAAAGGTGTTGATTATCAGAAAATTACAACATACATGTAGATATTGTCTCTACTTCATTACACATACATGTATATCCAAGTAATAATTCCATGGTACATTAATTAATGCATGTTTTATTCATGTCTATTCAAGGGTAATTATGACTCCTATGTCAAAACAAGGGCAGAACTTGAAGAGAATCAGATGAAACAGTATAGCAGAGAGCAAGACCAAATAAAGCACATGAAGGTATGTGTCTAAGTAAGACTTTTTAATCAGAGCTGAACTCTAACCCTGAGTGAGCATTCAGTGCACTGCACATGTATAAAAATGGCATTTTTATCTGGCAATAGAAGAATGATGACCTAAAAGGCCGAGTTTTAGCAGCTCTGAGTTTAACTGAGAAGCTGCGATGGACACAATGCCTGAAGCGATTTATTAACAACACTGACTTCTTAAGCCAGATGTGTCTTGCCGAAACACAAAGTGTTTTCATGAGAATTAGTGGAATTTATTGCCCCAATGGATTCATGTAATTTACATGTCTTAGTTACATGTAGTTGGTTAGATGAAGAAAATATTTCGGTATTTGGTACTATTAATAGAGTGTGTGCACATAACGTCATTAAATTCTCAAATCCAAAACTGAAGAGGCATTAAAGGTTTTATCCTCATCAGGCATAAGAGGTACCAAATTTATACCTGTTTACAACTTTCTAGCTCAATAGCATCCTTCGTTTGGAAACTATCGCATTTTGAATTTCAAAGTTACGGCGGTGCATGACATAACGTGAAGATCGCGTTTGTCGAAAAATATACATGTACTTATCTCGTGACTTTTAGCCATTTTAGGAGTTCAAGTATCAGGAAAAGTGCTTCTGTAAATATTTTTGGTTCGGTTCAGATAATCAGTCGACTAGATAGCCATTGTAACTTCCAGATGTTTACACTATTTATTGGCCGCCATGTTGGAGGAGAAAAGAGGTCCTCCAACATGGAGGATCCATACTAGGCTCTGTAATTTTGTGCGGAACATTTCAACGAATATCTCAACTTTGGGACAATGCACACGGCTTAAACTTGGAGAACTGTCTTCTTTATTTATCGTCAACAATATCACAATTTTTTACTTTATCCAATGCATGGTTTTTGATTAATTTTTATTTTCTGTTGTGTGACAATGCACACACTCTATAGGTGAATTTGTTTTTCTTTTTGTTTTTCTCAGAAATGATCAAAAATGTTTTTTTGCAAACAGTTTGAGAGCAGCTGAAAATAATTAAATAGTCACTGCAGTATCTTTTCATCATATTCCTTCTTTTGTTTGTAATATTGTTGTGCATAGGACTACATTGCCAGGTTTGGTCATGGTAGTGCCAAGCTCGCAAGACAAGCACAAAGCAAAGAAAAGGTTCTTGGTAAGATGGTGGCCAATGGACTCACTGAAAAAGTCACTAGGGACAAGGTGATGAGAACTGTCTTAGTTACATGTAGATCTTTAAATCCTCTCATTCCCAAGCCCTAAACTATGACATTAAATTTTGTTTGATTTTAACTATTTTTTTGCTGAATTTAAGAGAGACTAGTGTTTTTTTGTACCTGTAAATTACCACAGTCTGTAAACAGAGGATAAAGTTGAAGCAGATTATTTGTATCAGTGTGTCTAAAATATAGATGCAATACACATGAAACAGTGAAACATGTATTTTCGTTTGCAAGACACACAAAACAGTGAAACATGTAACAATGGTCGCCATGATTATACAGGAAAGCAACTTGTGTCTGTTTCTAGGGGGGTTACTTCATGCAATGGAAACCTTCAGCTCCAGCATCTTCATCAGCCACATGTCGCCAGGTGTTTGCATGTATCAATGTTAACATGTTGACTGTTTTTTTTTTCTGTGTCTACAGGTTTTGACATTCTACTTTCCTGACTGTGGCAAACTTGCCCCTCCCGTAGTCCAAGTACAGACCATGAGCTTCAGTTATGGATCAGAGAAGGTAACAAGTCAGAATTCAAAGTCGGAGGGCAATACATACATCTATGAGAGCACTGCAAATGGCTCATAATTTCAAAAACTACCTAGTTTGACATTACTGTCGGAGAACAATTGCTTAACTTAAACTTAAGTCATGGAATTTTTCAAAAGGTTGTGGAAAAAGTCATAGGATTTTAACAGGTTAAAAGTGTATGAACCCTGCATAAGTTTATGATACTTAATTCTGCCACCTGTCTTCCCTAGCTAATAGCTGTACTATTATTATATGTAGTGGATAGCCTGCATACACTGTAGCAGTCATTTCCTTCAGAGGTGTGCAAGAGGTGAACAAAACGTTTGGGAGCCATGCAAATTTGCAAGGAGACAAAAGTGACAAAAAAAAAACCTTCCTCACCCCTCCCCCTTCCTAGTCTTTGCGTGCCTCCGAAGCTTTTCATTCACATCTCATGCCCTTGGGAAGGAAATGACCGTGCACAGGCGATGTGATGAGAGGGGAAAAACATTGAAAAAGCTATGACGATGTTGGAAGTATGTTCTTCTTTTTGCTCATGGATGTTACGTAACATCCATGAGCTTAGGAGGCAGTCGGATGGCACTCGATCACTCACTCACTCACTCGATTCTGATTAATTTATTCATTAAACCGGATTAAATCGTTTCTCCCAACCCTCCCCTGCTTAGTATGGTTCTTTTCCTAGGCACTTCGTGGTGTAGGTTCAGCAGGTTTTAGCGGGGTACTAGAAAGACGAATTTTTTGTCCGACAACATGGAGTTCGTACACATGGCGGCTAACGCGGCACGAAGATGGTTTTTGGTTCAACTCGTGGAGTTGTAAAATTGAAATTTGTCAAGCTAAGCAGCAGTAGCTGTAACAAATGGACATGGAAAGACAAGAAGCATAGCGCTCGTCAAAAACCCATGTGTAAATTCATAAGGTCAAGGTGTTTTTTCATTAGACGTAAACAAAATTCTCCGATTACAAGTCACGCTAAACTCACGCTATGCAAAGAATGTAATCAGATACTCTTTTTTTCGTATATAGAGAGTCACGTTTCGCAGAAAATGTAAGTAACCGCGTTTTGATTCGTGACCTGAAGGTTTTGCGTGATCCGTGAAGAACCTGAAATATTAACCGATATTCGTGATTTTACCACACAACTCTACGTGATTTTGAGACACAAGTTCTCCCAATAGTTACAGTGGTCTATCGAGAGTGCCTTAGCCATGCAATATGCAATACGGAGCCTTGATTTTGCCATTCGCGATTTTGCTTCCTACAAACACTGTTTTTATTGTAAGAACAGGTCCTTACTTTCTTATTTTCATAATTCGGGAAAACGAAATTTTTTTATCCGTGAACCGTGATCCTCTGTATTTTAGGTTCGTGAACCGTGCCAGAGACTTCCCTGTACGACCCTCTTGATATCTAAAGCTTTTAATCGGACATTGTAAACAGACCACGAGAAGATGGTAAATTGTTTTTTTGTTAGATTATTTTTTATCAGTGCTGGCCTGATGGGCCGCTTGGCACAAATGTAGACTTTGACTTCCACCGTCTGAGTTTCTATTTGCAGAATGAGTGCTTGTGCCAAACGTTTCCCATGAAAATCACTTGATTTTCATGCGAATGACCGTGCAGGTGACATATATTTTCATACCAATAGTTTCGCTCAAAGACTCGTTTTCCACAGTGGCAAAAGTAAACTTGGCATTGGGCTATTCATCCATGAGCTGCTCAGAGAGCCTTTGATTCTCCCAATTGCCACTTCCTGCCTTCCCTTCCTCCACTTCCCAAAGTGTTTCCACCCTCTCTACATATAGATTTCCCCATATCCCCCTTTGTAGTCCAAAGATGTAGTAAATGTACAAAGTTGCATTCTTGGTAAAGAATGATTTGTGATGATTGAAAAGATTTGATTGCATTCCTTTGCTTAAGTATTAGTAACTATACTTATTAACCGAGAGTGAGGTCTTTACAGGGAAAATCTCGGACCAAGACCTTGCCGTATTGACCGAGCGACAGCGAGGTCGGCAAGGCCGAGGTTTGAGATTTTGCCGTAAAGACTGAATGTTCGAGGTTAATAAGTTGTTTATTATATGGCTTTTTGCTTCGCTTTTGCAGGCCCGTAATCGGCCCGTGGGCATTACGGGAGAATAATGCCCTAGTATTAGCCAATCAGAGCACGCGTTAGATCGGCTACAAACCCAAGTCATATAATAACTACCCCTAATTATGTATTTTTATCTGTTTCATTCAGCCTGCCATTTACAAGAACTTAGACTTTGGAATTGATTTGGAGTCCAGAATAGCTTTGGTGGGACCCAATGGTGCAGGGAAGTCGACACTTTTAAAGCTGCTTGATGGAACATTGACACCTACTGATGGGCTCATACGAAGGCATAATCACCTTAAGATTTGCCGTTACCATCAGGTTTGATGAAACCTTCTCAACATTTAAATAATTTACATGGCAATAATAAATGCTTGATTACCAGCTGCTGTTTAGGAAACAAGGCTGTGCTCCTTCCCAGAAGCCACAGCTGGACATGTGAGGATTCTTACTTTTATTCGTCTTAGCCAATCAGAAACATAGACCAGACTCGAGAGCAGCCGAAATCGAGCCTAATGTAAATTTTAAATCACGAAGCAAAGTTGAACACCAAAGACAACACCAGTCTGGTTAAAAGCTCTTTAAGAAATAATTTTTTGTCAGTCCAAAAATGTTTGAAATAATTATGCCCCCAGTGATTGTCTGTTTGTTTTGTTTTGATCTTTTTTGTTTTGGTTTTATTGTCTGTTCCACATGTATGTGTGAGATCAATCAATTTAAAAAAGAATGTCTTCTGTTGTAGCATCTGCAAGATGTGTTAGAACTAGACATGTCAGCCATCTCATTCATGATGAAGTGCTTTCCTGAAATTAAAGAGGTTGAGGATATGCGGAAGTCGTACTACACTGCACATATAGAAATTACATTTTTTTTTATCTGGCAATAGAAGAATGATGACCTAAAAGGCCGAGTTTTAGCAGCTCTGAGTTTAACTGAGAAGCTGCGATGGACACAATGCCTGAAGCGATTTATTAACAACACTGACTTCTTAAGCCAGATCTGTGTCTTGCCGAAACACAAAGTGTTTTCATGAGAATTAGTGGAATTCATTGCCCCAATGGATTCATGTTAAAATTTTTTCTCACTGTTGTTGCTATACACTTGTAATTTACACACGTCTTGGTTAGTTGGTTAGATGAAAAAAAGTTTTCAGTATTACATGTAGGTACTATTAATAGAGTGTGTGCACATAACGTCATCAAATTCTCGAATCCAAAACTAAAGAGCCACTAAAGGTTTTATCCTCATCAGGCATAAGAGGTACCAAATTTATACCTGTTTACAACTTTCTAGCTCAATAGCATCCTTCGTTTGGAAACTATCACATTTTGAATTTCAAAGTTACGGCGGTGCATGACATAACATGAAGATCACGTTTGTCAAAAAACATACACTTATCTCGTGATTTTTAGCAGTTTTAGGAGTTCAAGTATCAGGAAAAGTGCTTTTGTAAATATTTTTTGGTTCGGTTCAGATAATCATTTGACTAGGTAGCCAAAGTAAGTTCCAGATGTTTACACTATTTACCGGCCGCCATGTTGGAGGACTAAAGAGGCCCTCCAAGATCCTCCAACATGGCAGCTCCATACTAAGCTCTGTAATTTTTAGTTTTATTTTCTGTTCCACATGTATGTGTGAGATCAATCAATTTAAAAAAGAATGTCTTCTGTTGTAGCATCTGCAAGATATGTTAGAACTAGACATGTCAGCCATCTCATTCATGATGAAGTGCTTTCCTGAAATTAAAGAGGTTGAGGATATGCGGAAGTCGATAGGGCGATATGGGCTGACAGGAAAACAACAGGTTTGTAGTGACTTCTTATCATCATTATAGAAAGAGCGTGGGAGAGAGAAGAATAGCTAAGTACATGTAATCTAGTAGGTGATTGCCTTCTGAGCTTGACTTGCCCAAATGAATTGTCTCCAAACTTTTAAAGAGCTTGTGAAACTTGGTAATGGTTAGCTCTTTGACTGTGATACGGGGTATGCTCTACAAGCGCCCAAGTGCAACAGGTGACTAAGTTTGTATTTGGGTGCCTGGAAAACCTTATTACTTGGCACCCAGGATTTCATGGTCAGGAACCTTTGGGCTCCGTATAATTTTTTCCTAGACCACAGTCTTTGAGATATTGTCATCCCAACTTATGAAGTCTTCAGGGCTGTGCTCTAGACGTGCTTGGGTGCAACTAACTCTTGCCTTTGGGTGACTGGATAAACTTACTTTTTTCCATATAAGCTTAAGCTGGGCACCCAGGATTTCTTGGTTTGGAACCTCTGGGCTCATTGTAACTTTTCTTAGACCACAGCCTTGAGTCTGCATTTTATTTCACCCAGAGGGATTAGAATCAAATGGTTTTAATCTTGTACAGGCCTGTGTCACTCTGGTGTTGAGTTAATACATGTACATAGGTTTACCAACTGTTAAAAAAAGGTAATCAGTGATTTATCTAAAATCAAACATGCAGATCTGTCCCATGCGGAACTTATCTGATGGCCAGCGTTGTCGGGTGGTGTTTGCTTGGCTGGCTTTCCAGTCACCTCATCTCCTGTTACTTGACGAACCTACAAATCACTTGGACATGGAGACAATTGATGCTTTGGCAGATGCCATCAATGACTTTGAAGGAGGGCTGGTGTTAGTTAGTCATGACTTCAGGCTCATAAATCAGGTAAATAGTAAACTCTAAATGTGTCCAAGGCACAGATTTGACATGAAGTTGTGAAACCTTTTTCCCTGGACAATCGAGATTTCATGCAGGGGTTTCATCACTGTTTTCAGCTGTCCTGAGGACAACTGGTTTTCACTGGCAGGCAATGTTATGAACGGAACTTCATTATTATTAAGAAAAACTTTCTTCAAGATAGTCAAAGCAGCCCTTAATGAAATCCCTAGGTTTCATGCACAAACAAGACCATCATGTTCAGCTTCATGTTACCATTTAAGCAATAGAGCACTTTTTCCGTGTTTATATAGCCTCATCTAAACATGAGGTGGGTTGGGAGAATTCAAGACAGTTATGCAAACTCGAGATGTTGTCGAGGGTTTGCATAACTATTGAGAATTCTCCCAACCCTTTGAGTGTTAAGATGAGGTTGTATAAACACAGAAAAAAGTGCTCTATTGCTTTTAAAAAATGATTCTCAAAAATGTGCATGAATCTAAAACGTCACAACCGTGTTTTCATACTCATCTAAACACACCTATCGACCAATGAGAGTGCGTGTAGTGGCTTTGTTATTTTATAAATAAGAATGTTAATTTGTTGGTTACAATTCAGTTACAAACACATAACATGGCAAGAAGTTACAACCACATAAAAGGTGGTGGCAGTTCGTGGTGATTGTTACGGTGAAATGTATGGCAATCATTTTAGGAGAGATAATTTCTCTCTTCGGATTAAAGGGGAAAATACGAATAACATGGTGACATTTACACAAAAAAGTTGTCATTTTGTCGTATAATTATCTTCTGTATTGTGTCAGGCTCTTGCACTTTGTGACACAAGAGACGAGTTGGTGAGTGATACAAAGCGAGTCAGTGCCTGCTCCTCAGCCTTAATTTTACGTTCTCTTTGTCTAGGTTGCAAAGGAAATCTGGATTTGTGAAAAACGGACAATAACACCATGGAAGGGTGGCATTTTATCCTACAAACAAGAACTAAAGAAGAAGGTCACCAAGAAACAAAAATAAAAGCAGAATTATATTTAATACACAGATTTCACAAAATATCAGAACCTAACTGACTCAGGATAATCCAAGTCTCTGTTTTGCAGTAAAGTCAAGATCAATGCCATAATGCCCTGGTGTCAAATTGTTTCCAGAGGAAGATGGTGGTACTTCCAGTTGTACAATGCATAATCCTTGTTCTAGCTAGAGACAGGTGTCATCTAAGCTGGATCATATTCTTTCAACTTGTTACTTTAATGACAAGGAACAGCTTCTAATTATTGTATTCAATAATTATGTTCTGACCACGCTAATATTACACTGCTACATGTACTATATAAATATATATTATGTACTTTGCAGTTGCCTTTTTTCCGTATCCTAGACAAGTTTCATATGGCTGTTGTATTGGGTTCTTTTCACAAGTCTGATCGCACTTATTTATATAGGCCTATACAACTTTGTAAGGGGTTTTAGATAGGCTTATAATTATTCAACAGGGTGTGGGGAGGGGTCATAAGCAGAATCAAAAAGCTTTTCAAAATGAACTATAGCATCAGCGATGAGATTACTTTCTCCACTTACTGGTCTTAATTACAGTCAAACCAAGTGAAGAGTACCCTTCAAGATTACATTAATGAATTGATTATTTGAATATTGAACCTGCTACAGTAGTCGGTTTGACTGTATGCTGTAGAACATCGTAATAAATCAAATACATTTCATTTTAAACAAGAGGAGAGGAGAGCTTACTGTATATAGGGGGGGGGGGGGGGGGCTAATAATAATTTAGAAGTTATTTTTTGTTTACAGGCAGATATGCCTATAACCATGGAGGGGTGGCTTACATGCACCTTACAGTAATTCATTCTGGTCAAAAACTGGTGTTTTCCTTTCCTGTGTCCTACCATGTTTTCAGTCCTAACTTCAAAATATGAATTCCACCTTCTTTTTGTTACCTAATGTTTAATGCATGCCCCCAAATATTACTGGATTTACACTTTGGCAAAAGCATTAATAACAATGTAGAGACAAATTTGAGTATCAATGATGATCTTGGTCTAATAACTGCTATACAATTCTCTTGTCTTTGCCCTACATGTATTTCTCAAACTTGTTATTTGCCCTACATGTATTTCTCAAACGCGTTATTTAATAATTTGTCAAGTATAAACAGAGGAAGTCCTGACTGTAATGGTATTTGGATCTCTCATCTTAATTGACATATATTTTTACAAAATCTTTCCTCCGTTTTCTTGTTAGTTTTATCGCTGATTGAGAAGATATATAAATCACTCGAGACCCTGTTTGACCACATTAATTTTGAAACACCTCAAAGTTTGTCGAAAATACTCCGGTATGCATCATATCATATTATATTATACTCCCTTCTTGGTGTTTGGAGATGTGGTCAAACACATTCTTCAAGTTTGATATATTACTTAATACATGTAGGCCTTTCCTAAAAATACAACACTATTATACTCTTCTATATGCAGTTTTAGCATGGACAGAGAAATTATTCAGTCCCATTGTTCCATTGATTGTACATGGAGTCAGCTTGCGCTTGATCATGAATACTGCATGTTCTGGAACTAAAGAAACCTAAAATCTTGGTTCTGAGGTAAATGGAAACCAGGCTACAGATAAATTACAAAGAAGAAAAGCAATGCACATTTGTACCTTTTCCCTACATTCACCATCTAATTAGGCAAAGGTTATTTTTGAGAACTTGTTGCATGGTGTGTGCAGCTTGTGCCAAGGACAGAGGTCGGAGGACATGGTAAATGCTTGGATCCTCAATATGCTGAACAATCAGATTTCCAGGTTCTTGCAAAAGGGGTAATGGCACCCCCACCCTTTAGCCATTCACCCTTCCTTGACAAGTCAAGAAATATTAATAGCCCTGTTCATTGCACTATCTAGAGGTTAAAAAGTGGTTTTGGGTAGTCTTAGGGTGTTCAGCCTCCAGAGGCTATGAGCTTTCATACTACCTTTTAGGCTATTGAGCTGCAAAAATATGATGGGAGATATTTGACAATCGACTATTCAAGTAGGTGTTCATAAAAAAAAACAAATTACTACCCCTCTAGGGGGTGAGAAGCCTTACCCACAAAACAGGATCTTGGTACCTCTTGGGGGTTCTTTTCAAAATTTTCGACGAGGCTAGGAACACCCCCTTCTTTTTATATATGGGAGTTTCCCCCGACCCCCTTTCGAAAGAGCGTCACTTATACAAAAGAATAAGAGTATCACTTTTATCTCCCAAAAGCTTTCCGTCCTTGACAGTAGTCTTGTCTTTAATCAGTCCAAGTATTTCTTCCACCAGTTGTTTGTCCGCCGTCTCACGAAAATTCTTCGTGTGTGTGAAGAAATCGAGAAGAAGATTTCCTTCGGTTGATTTCTCATCAAGCACATCTGTAACATCAATGGAATACTGCTGGGTGTATATTTCATGCTTCCAGCCGTTGTCGTTAGCAATCCTGGCAATCCTCTCGCTTCGTTCGCAGCTCTCGCTGACTATACCTTTACGTCTTTTCTTCAGCTTAGAAATCCAATACATCAGATCCTTTCCATCTATGACACAAACCACAGCTCCCTCGTCGTAAAGTTCGTTCTCAAAACAATGAGTCAAAGCCTGTTCGAAGTCCATATACTGGGGGTAGAGACTGTGTAGGAAATGGACAATGTGAAACTTCCTGATTGGTTTCTTTTGGCCTTCCACGTACTCTTGAAAGGTTTGCTGGCAGATTTCGAACTCTGTCTGATGATCGTTTAGTAGTGTTGGCAGGTTTTCAATGGCAGCTTTGTAGAGACGACATGAAACTTCATTAGGCTCGATAGCTCGGTTGAGCAGTTTGATTTGAGAGCCGTGTTCTCTTTTACATAATTCTTGCTTGATTACTTTCAAGGCATCCACATCTACCTTGCCGGGTCCAGATCCGACGCTTAAGATATTGAAACATGGCCACTCGCTTCGTTTGCGTAGTGTCCTTTGAATCAATTCCGGCAAGTGATTTTGTAACATCTCGATGATCTTTCTATGTTGTCCGCATTTTGCGTGATAAACCTCTAAACTGTTGACATAATGTTCTGGCGAGTCCGAGACGTACGAACACATATCTACCCTCTTTTAAAACTAAATGCCCCTGTGTCTCCGATGATACAAGATGATACGACGGTCGTTGTACAGCTCGGAGTCGGGGTCTGGGTCGGGTTTATGTATCTTTTTCTTTCTTTCTGTACTTTTCTTTTTTTATGTCTTTTTCTTTTGTTTTCTTTTTTAACCCAAATAAAATTCCGATTTCTCGAGATTTGCCACTGCATCACTGCAATATTTTCCCATATGAAGAAAATGAAATGCGGCGGAGCTCATCAAGACAGTCGAATACATGTATAGAAGCCGCACAAAATAATTTTGTAGTTCAGCGCCGATTTCTGTAATGGAAGTCCATGAGTTACTTGATATAGTGGAGAACTAAGGTCAAATAAAGATTCTTAAAAGTCTACGAAAATAAATCTATTTGAAAGCTGAGTATATACACTCGATGCAACTCTATTCTGGCAATAGCCTGTTCCAGGCTCTCGGTCATACATCGTCTGTAAAATTACAAGACGATGTATGGACAAAAATAAAAATTCTCTACATTTAGTTATAAACTAGTACAAATTTCTCCTATCGTGATTTTGGTAAATTCTGGTGCATTTTTAAGCATTAGTAGCTGGTTTTGCGAGTTCACCGAACTAATTTTTGTCATGATACCATACATTTCTTCTACTGGTTACCCCCCAAAACGCAAAGGATTATGGTTATGTGCAAGTAGCGAATGGGCTATAAAAACGTTTGTGTCAGGCCTTTCTCTGCAATTCCTCCCTACCCCTACCCTCTTGCTAACAAAGGCCTGATACTCAGGTTAGCACTTTACAAAATACAGTTTGGAGCAACTGTAGCCAAGCGAACCTAGACGAACTGTTTTCAAAAGCGTTGCGCTTGATTAATTTTGGATCGTCCTTAGGATGCACGATCTTTTGATAATTTTCTAAAGCATTGATCAAATGGGAGTTCAAGATCAGTAAACTCGGTCTTTTAAAGAAAGTTATCGGTGGAATAGCACCAGAATACTTTACTGCATGCTTAGACACCCTTCGTTTTGAGCAAAATTATCCCACAAGAGTTAAAACATCATACCGTTTACCGAAACCAAGACCGAAGCAATGAGGAGAACATTTTTCTATTCTACCATAAAATACCTCAATGCTCTTAACTTAAATCCAACGGCCTCTTTTCCATAATAATCTTTCCCCATCATACCTGAGGCGGATTTTTACCAACACCTCAAATGAACACTCGCACAATCTTAGAAACTCTGAGATAAATTGCTATGTCCCCAGACCAAGAACTGAATATGTGAAAGGGAGCCTAGAGGATCTGTTCTGTGGAACAAGATTCCCTCGGAAATCAGACACCTGCCTAGTTTAAAAGCGTTTAAAACCTCGCTGAATGGGAAAGATTATTTTTAGTTCCGTATAAATTAAAGAAAGTCTTATTATATAGGTTTTTACTGTACACTAGTTAAGTAGTTCGTTAGTGAATGCAATTAATGTATTTCCAAATTTGCGAACAAGAAGCAGACATGAGATAACTTTGAGGAAGAAACACACACTTTTTAGTTTACAAAACATGTTTCGGATGAACAACATCCATCATCAGTTACGAAATACAAATGAACCGCTAGTCGGTGTGATATAAAAGAATAAAGGGGGCAAGTTTCTAAAGAAACTGTGGTGCTGCGTCGGTGGGAGTATTACAAGATAATTTGGTTTTATCAACTGGGTTGATAATGTGAATTGTTCGCCGACACGACTACATCCCCCATCCGAGTTGTCGTACCATTTAAAGATCAGGTCTCTGCTAATGTAGTGAAAAACGTCTCACAGACCTCAGCTCAAAAATCAAGACCACTATTCAGCCCGTGTTCATCAGCAGAAAACTCAACGAAGACCTTAAAGTTCGAGAAGTCAAGCCAGCCACTGTTAACCAACAATGTGTAGTTTATAAACTTCGATGTAATCTTCTCTCCTCTCCCCTCCCCCTCGCTTCAGTTTTTGCGCTCTCCCCATTTTTCGCGCGACCAAAACTCGTTCGCAAAATACACATAGGCGTTCGAGCCGGGAGGCGAGGGGGGGCTGCAGCCCCCCCCCCCCCCAGTTACAGAAGTTTTTGAAATTTTTTGGGCAAAACGCTATTGATTCGGGCAAAAGTACTCGGGAGAAAACTCTCTGAAAGGCTGTCAAAGCCAGACTTGAGGGCTACTTTCTCCGATGTTTGCCTTGTCAAGATGGAGTTAAGGTCAAATGATCGAACGATCCAGGTAATTTGTTTTGTAAAAGCCATGTACCGTTTACATGTGTTTCGTAGAAATCCACGAGATGGATGTTACTTCCATGAACAAAAGAATGGCATAATCAAAACAAACAAAGACCTAGACGTTTTTGTGGTGGCTCTGAAAAGAGTAGCCTGCGAACAGCAGACGTATTTCCGGTCGCCACATGGTAAGTTTCATCGATTTTTATTTCCATTTTCTAGCAAATTTTCAGACCTAAACTTCACCTCATATGTTCTCTATATTTTCCTATATTATGTCACATGTCACACACAGTGAGCCTGGGTTACCTATGGTTACCCCAGATTTCTCGAAATATCCGATTTTTCGAACCAATTTTCGTTTCCTTTGGAGGTTCCAAAAATAGGGAATGAAAATACGTTCATTACACGTCAGAAATGTGAACGTTTTGTTTTTACTGTGGTTTGAGTGCGTTTGTACACTGACACATGCTTTCGGGCATTGTGTAATAAGGTCACCGCCCCCCCCCCCCCCCAGGTCCAAAGGTGCCCGTACGCCTATGATCATACAAGTGATTACAAAATCGGACGACCGCGCAACGGGAGACTGATTTGTTTATCACGAGTATGATTACAGAGCGAGTTGGACGACACAAAGTCTTATTACCAATTAATCATAAAAAATACAATTTCCGAGAAAATAAGAATAGCCAAATTATAAAAGAAAGGGAAAATTTGCATTTTTAAGGCTGACATAGGAGGCGTAAATTTGAAATTGAGATTAGTTTATTTAAACTACAACTATGGATGTGATTGGTTGATGTAAATTAAAGTACATCATCATCATCATCAATTTTTATTTATACACGAAATCATATCATTTTACATGGTCTTCCTAAGAATCGTGTTTAAAACTAGACTAAAATACTCTAAGGAACTATTGACTATATAATGTTAAAAATACAAAAACTTACATTATGAATAATAAGAGTTATATCCAATGGGTCATGGTGTGTTAGAAAAATCTTTCCAATGAAATGAAGTTTTAAAAACATTTAAACTAGGCAGTTTTTTAATCTCTAAGGGAATCTTGTTCCACAGAACAGATCCTCTGTAGTGTAGGCTCCTTTTTGCAGACCCAGTTCTGGGTCTGGGACATAATAATTTACTCAGAATTTCTAAGATGGTATGATTGTACATTTGAGGTGTTGGTAAAGATCTGCCTCAGATACGACGGGGAAAGATTATTATGGATTTTATACATTGTCACAGCCAACTGTTTAAGTCTTACATATTCTAGCCTTTTCCAGCCAAGCTCATCCAACAAAACACTTGAGCGAACGTCATAGTTAGAAAAGGTGAGAATTCTAGCAGCCATATCCTGCAGCTTTTCAAGTTTGTCTGCTAGTCCTTTATTGATATTACCCCATACAGCACCACAGTAATTGAAATATGGCATTACCAGTGCATTGTACATATTCACTCTAGTATCAAATGGTATAAAATGACTAGCCCACCTTAAGATAGCAATACTGGCGGATATTTTCTTTGAAATGGTATGAATGTGTTGGCGCCAGTTCAAAGATTCATCAATTTGAACTCCAAGGGATTTATGTTCAATTACTCTTTCCAAGGATGTATTATTGACTTTGACTGTGAAGTCACTACTTATTTGGGATAACTTAAATTGGCTCCCTATAAGCATGTATTTGGTCTTCTTAACATGTAAAGTTAATTTGTTTGATGACAGCCATGACTGGATTAAATTCATATCATAATTCATTTTATGTTCAAGGACACATGGGTCTTCTGCAGATGTGGTAGGGGTAGTATCATCTGCATACATTCTGGGTTTTGAAAACAAATAACATGAAGGGAGATCATTAATATAAATAGTGAATAAGAGAGGGCCTAAAATAGACCCCTGTGAAATACCACGTTATATTACAGAAATCAGATTGAACTCCATCAATGAACGTTTGTTGCTTTTGATCAGATAGATAGGACTGGAACCAGTTAAGAGATTGAGAACTGATCCCATAAAGTTTAAGCATGGCATGATCCATGGTATCAAAAGCTTTTTTTCAAATCCAGGAATATCACACCATTTAAGAGACTGTTGTCAATATTCGACTGCATATCTATGTGAAAGGAAACAGCGTGTTAAACTTGACAATACTAACCCCCAGTGGAGAACTGTTACGACTGGGGTCCCTCAGGGGAGCCTTTTAGGTCCTTTGTTGTTTAACATATACATGAACGATTTGAATTATTTTATAGAAGGCACTTCATTGCGATTATATGCTGATGACACAACTGCTTATGCCTCAGATATATCTCCTGTTGTTTTAGAATACATTATTAACTCAAATCTTCAAGTAGTGTGTACATGGCTCCAGCATAATTACTTACAAATCAATGCAACAAAGACCCAAACCATGGCCATGGCCCAGTAAATCATAGATATACTATTAATCTGCAAGATAATAATATAGAGCAGCTGACTGATAGTTTGAAGATTCTTGGTGTCACTTTAGACGAAAGAATAACATTTAAGCCTTATATACAAGAACAACTTAAGAAGGCATGTGCTAAGGCAGCTGCCCTGCACAAACTGTGTAGGTTTATACCACAAGATTTTATGATTCGCCTTTACAAAGCATATGTACTATCTCATATAGAGTATTGTAGCCCACTCCTGTTAGGAATAAGTAATGGACTCAAAAACAAGTTAGAGGACACTAATTACTATATCCTAAGGACTATCCTAAGGTATTCAAGTTCAGTGTTTTATGATTCTCTCCTTAACTTAGCTGAATTACAGAACCTAGAGACAAGTAGGCAATTTCAGTCATTAGTCATTTTATATAAATGTTTAAGAGGACAGGGACCAGAGTATCTTAGCAAGTTTTTTAACATTTTAAATGTAAATTACAATCTGAGGGGGGCTAGCACACGCCTCATGCTGCCATCTTTCAATTTAGAATATATGCATAAGTCATGGTCATATTTAACTACCAAGCTTTGGAATGGTTTACCCACTAAAGTTAGAGAGTGTCCTGACTTGGCCGCTTTTAAGCGCGCGTTGATTTCGTTTATGGCAAGGCTTTAACTTTAACATAGCATACATATGAATTATTTTAATTCTTCGAATTTTAATTTTAATGTACATTCGATTGCAAATTAGATATTATACATAATTACATCTTACATACTAATTAGATATCACATAGTTTAACAATATTTTTATTATTTATCATAATTTTTTATTAGCTCAGTATTTGTAATTTGTTTCACGTTCACGTTTAAACGAGCTTTTAGCTCCTAGGTGACACGTGGTTAAATAAAGTATTATTATTATTATTATTATTATTATTCCATAGCCATTCAATCGTAGCCTTAAGTAAAGCTGTTTCAGTGGAAAACATAGGTCTGAAGCCAGTTGTGAGTCAGTTAACAAGTTATTATTAATTAAATATTCATATAGTTGATTAATCATCATCTTGTAACAGCCTGCCTTAAACTGAAGTTAAAGAGTGCAGGGCGTCTAACCAAAGGGCGCAGTCGTTTCGATGTGAGCCAACTGAAACACCCAAATGTGCGAAAATCATTTATCCTGGAGGTGCGCAACCGATTCGAGGCTCTTGTGGAACTAGACGGAAGGGAGGATATTAATGATGAAGGGGTGAATAGGGACTGGGAGAAAATTGTTACTGCCTACAATGATAGCAGCAAGGCATGTTTAGACTGTAGGCAGCGGAGGCCAAAGGAATGGATGTCACCTGATACCTGGAAAGCAATTGAAAGTAGGAGGAAACTAAAAAAGAAAGTTATGGACTCAAAATCCCAACGGCTTAAAGAAAGGCACCAAGGGATGTATCGGGCAGCAAACAAGGAGGTGAAACGCCTATCAAGAGCAGATAAACGGAAGTACATGGAGAACCTTGCCTCCCAGGCGGAGGAGGCAGCTGCACGCAATGAACAAGGAACAGTGTATAAGATCACCAAAATCATAACAGGTAAATGCCACACAACCAACGTGCTTGTAAAGGACAAGAACGGTATCTTATTAACATCAGAGGGAGAGCAGCAACAGCGCTGGACGGAGCACTTTAAAAAGCTTCTAAACAGACCACCACCAACAGTAGTGCCAAACATCCAGGAAGCCGCAATTAACCTTGACATCTGCACAGATGTTCCAACTAGGAGGGAAATCATCCAAGCCATTAAATCCCTAAAGAATGGAAAAGCTCCAGGCAATGACAATCTAAGTGCCGAGCTGTTTAAAGCAGACCCTGAGCTTGCTGCAACCATTCTAACCCCCTTGTTTACAAAGATCTGGGAGCAGGAAGAAATTCCGGCAGATTGGAGCAGAGGAGTGATAATCAAGATACCAAAGAAAGGGACTCTAAGTGATTGTAACAACTGGCGCGGAATTACCCTTTTGTCTGTGCCGAGTAAAATCTTTTGCAAGATCATTATACAGCGCATCACCCAAGCTGTTGAAGACATCCTGCGGAACGAGCAATCTGGGTTTCGCAAGGGGCGTGGATGTACGGATCATATTTTTACACTGCGGAACATACTTGAGCAATGTACTGAGTGGAACAGGGAGCTGTATGTAAATTTCATCGACTACGAGAAAGCATTTGACAGTATTCACAGGGACAGTCTTTGGCAGATTTTGAGAGCATATGGCATCCCACAACGCATTGTAAACATCATCAAATGCTTCTACTCAAATTTCACATGTTGCATCGACCAGGGGGATCTAAGTTTTGAAGTTAAAACCGGTGTACGGCAGGGATGTGTCATGTCGTCCATTCTATTCAATATTGCTATTGACTGGGTCCTTTGTCGAACAATGGAAGATCAGCGAAGAGGCATAAGATGGACCCCCTTTACCACGCTCGAAGACCTCGATTTCGCAGATGATTTAGCCCTATTGTCCCACACCCGACAACACATCCAAGAGAAGACAGACCGGCTGAGCATGTTCAGCAACCAGGTCGGCTTGAGAATTAGCTTGAAGAAGACGGAAGCCATGTGTGTTAATGTCCCTTCCCCAACAAAGATCAGGGTAAGAGGACAGGACATTCCATACCCAACAAGTTCACATACCTCGGAAGTGTGCTTTGCCAAGATGGAGGTACTAGTGCAGATATACAAAGCAGACTGAACAAAGCAAGAAATGCATTTATGAGCTTAAGATCAGTATGGAGGTCGGCAAGCTACAGCACAAAGACGAAGCTTAGAATCTATCAGAGCTGCGTACTGTCCACTCTCCTTTACGGCTCGGAATGCTGGCGAATGCTAGAACAGGATCTCCAAAGACTAGCATCCTTCCACACTACTAGCCTCAGGAAGATTCTGAGAATCTTCTGGCCCCAGAAAATATCAAACGATCAGCTATTGAGGCAAACCAAGCAGGAGGATATCCGTACACTTATCACCAGGAGAAGATGGAGATGGATCGGACATGTGATGCGGAAGGCCAATAACAACATAGCCAGAACCGCAGTACACTGGACACCCGAAGGCAAACGAAGCAGAGGGCGACCAAAAACAACTTGGCGCAGGACTGTAGGGAAGGAACTGAGGAAGCTCAATTACAGCTGGAGCACCATTGAAAAACTGGCTAAAGACAGGCAGGGCTGGAAGGATTTTGTTGCCGCCCTATGTGCCACACAGGCATGATGGGCAGTGATGATGATGATAGTTGATTAAAAACAACTCTTTCAATTAATTTACTTACTACAGGCAGAACAGAAGTACAGCTTTTAATGTGATTGGCTTATTGAACTGTCCGATAGCAAACTGTCCAATAACAACTTGGCAAGTGAATTAGTGGAAAATTAACAGTTACAGCAACAATAAACAGAAATACAGATATCACGAAAAAAAAAACAAAAAAAAACAAAAAGGTTCCAATACAATTTTAATCCATAAAAAAATTTCTAACTATTGAAAACATTCGTTCTTGCATATCTCATCTTTAGAGTTAACTTATCATCGTATCTAAACAAATAGTGTTCAGTTTCCTTATAGAAATCTACATAAGGTTTAACATCAATGTCAATTATTCCGTGAAGAGCTTTATATAAAAAAGTAAGATCTGCTAATATTTATCACCTCTTTTCCAGTGATATCAGATTTAATTTCTTTAGGCGGTCAGCATAGCAGTCATCAGTTCTTCAGACAAATTTAGTTGCCCTTTTTTGAACTTTCTCCAACTTTTCAATGCCCTTTTTGGTGTAAGGAGACCAAATTACAAATTCTAAATTTGATCGTACGAGAGCACAGTAGAGAGTTCTCAGAGTCTTGCGGTCTTCAAAATCTCTGCAAGATCTTTTAATTATTCCCAACATCCTATTCGCTTTGGCTTTTTTTATTCGCTTTTAATAGGACTAAGTGGAGTCCAATTCGGTCAGTAATCATACAAGTGATAACAAAATCGGACGACCGCGTAGCGGGAGTCTGATTTGTTTATAACGAGTATGATTACAGACCGAATTGGACGACACAAAGTCTTACTACCAATTAATCATAAAAATTACAATTTCCGAGAAAAGAAGAATAGCCAAGTTACGAAAGAAAGGAAAAATTTGCATTAAAATACTGACAAAGGAGAAGTAAATTGATTTAACTACACCTTTGAAGGTGATTGGTTGATTTGAAATACAACTTTGAATGTCATTGGCTTATTGAACTGTCCAATAACAACTTGGCAAGTGAATTACTGGAAAATAGGAGATTTTTAAACCAATCATAATCGAAGAAATTGTAACTTTTATGATTAATTTAAAAAGCAGGAAAAATTGATTCTAATGTTCTTAACATCCGCAAAGAATCATAGGTAATTTCCTGTTATATTTAAGTCACTTCATTATTTTATTTACCTCATCCTTAATTTACACTGACTATCAGTTTAGATTTATGCATTTCCAATACATTGTATTACGCAAATGTCGTAATCACTATATAAACACCCCTTGAAACGTAAAATTCTCACTGTACCAGAAGAAGACTGATTTAGCAAAGCCAAAATATAGTACACTAAATTTAAAACCATCCTTCATTGTATTCGTCTCTGCTTTTATATTCCTTATTTTTTATCTCCCTTCAGTGAAGAGTTTTTATCCATTGTCCTTCTTGTGCCAAAACAAATACAAATAAAGGAAACATTACTCAAAAGATCACAAATCATTTTATCTTTGATTTCTATATTTCTCAAGCTTATATGATTTATTAATTACTTCCGCCGACTTGTATCGAGATATTATTTAATCAGCAATGACATAAATCGTTCTCTGGTTAAATATTTTAAAACATAGGTTTTTCCGCTTCCAGTGTAACCTGGAAAGCCATTTGGAAAACGTTTTGACTTGTAACCCTGGTTGGGTCCTGATTACTCCTCAATTTTCAATGAGTTTTTAAAAGTTAGTTGACTTCATTCGTTCCTTGTATTTGTTTCATGCTTATCATTTAAACCTAAAATTACAATGCATGTCCCCCCCCCCCCCTCGCCCCACCCCAACCACCCGCCTCTGACCCAACAGTACATCTCCCGAAAGTACATGATATGTATGGTAGATTTCTTTAAAAACTAAGGGAGGAAAATGTCACACAAACTGTAAGTTGCAGTAAACACTGGGTAAGCTCCCGCCCCGTGATACCAAAGCAAATCGCTTCACTTGTAAATAAAAATAAGCGATTCTTTTTTGTCTCCAAAACGCTTTCCGTCCTTGACAGTGGTCAGTTCTTTGATCAGTGCAAGCGTTTCTTCCACCAGTTGTTTGTCTGCTGTCTCACGAAAATTCACAGTGTGAGTCAAGAAGTCGAGAAGCAGATTTCCTTCGGTTGATTTCTCGTCAAACACATCGCTAACATCAATTGAATATTCTTGGCTGTATATTTCATGTTTCCAGCCGTTGTTCTCGGCAATCTTGATTATTTCTTCAGCTGTTCCGAAATTCTCGCTATCCTCGTCTCTTCCATGCCATTGACTGTTCTGCTTTAAGGTAACCCAATAGATGAGGTCCTGACCCCCGGAAAGACAAACAAAAACTCCCTTCTCGCTGAGCTCTTTCTCAAAGCAATGATTCAAGGTCTGTTCGATATCGACATATTGATAATACAAGCTGTGAATGAAATGCACCATGTCAAACTTCACTGAGCCGGCCTCCTGACACTGCTGCCTTTCCTTGTATCCTTCAAAGGTTTGCTGGCAAATTTCGAACTCTGTCTGATGATCGTTCAGAGCGCTTGGCAGGTTTTCAATGGCAGCTTTGTAAAGACCACACGAATATTCATTAGGCTCGACAGCTCGGTTGAAAATCTTCATGTGACGACCTTGATCAGTTTTCTGCAATTCTTTCTTAATAATTTTCATGATTTCCAAATCCATCTCTCCCGTTCCACTTCCAACGCTTAAGATATTAAAACTCGAACGTTGTTGACACGAAGAAAGACTCGCAGTGTGAATTAGCGGTGGAATATGATATCGCAATATCTCGAAATTCTTCCTTCTTTCTCCAGAAATTGCAATAAACAAATTTAAACTTTTTACGTAATGTGCTCCGCAGGTTAAGACAAACGACGTCATCTTATAGTCCCTCTGAGGTATGTCGAGGGTTTCATACGATGGACAAAAGTTGAGAAAATAGCTCGATTTAAATTTAAGCCAAGGTCTTTCCCATGAAACCGTGAACACAAGAGAAAATTTTCTGGGATGTTTATTGTTTCGCGACCAATCAGATGGGGACAGAGCTGAAAAACGATTGCGCATGTCACTAATTCGCGCGGGAAAACCTGGAAACATATAACTAAAATGGCGGAATTTTTGAAAACACCAGAAGCGCCGAGGGAATTTACCTCAGATAAGACTTAGGTAGACTAGGTAGACCAGATAAGCTTCAAACTTTCACAAAAGAACGACCAGTAAGAGTGCTAAAACATATCTCCTGAACACCACAGTTTCATACCTGAACACCAACTGAAATTTTACTGCGAAGTCATGAGACTCGATGGTCTTTCATTCGGAATGTGTTGCTCAAAGTGGATATTTTCGCGCCAACTGCCTCGCCAACTGAGTCGCTAGTGACGCATGCGCAATCGTTTTTCAGCTCTGTCTCAGATGGGTTTTGCTAAAAGCAGGCCCGCGGCCCAGCGGCCCGCGGCCCACGGCCCGCCGCGGCCCAGCGGCCCAGCGGCCCGCGGCCCACGGCCCGTCGCGGCCCGGCGGCCCGGTGGCCCAGTCCTGATTTTCAACAGTTTTTTTGTCAAGCGGTAAATCCAAACGCATGCGCAGATCTGCATCGGGTGTCAGCGTGCAAAATGGACGACGGTGAGTTTGAATTCGTTTAGCAATTAATGATTTGAATCCTTGTTTCTGTTTGTTGCATGTTGTTGAGATAAAAACGTTTCTATTCTCTGTTCATTTGTCTCTTTTACAGAAACGGATAGCACAATAGACGACTTTCATTATCGAACGATGCAAGTTATTTTTAAATCATACTTTGAATGTCAAAATACCATAAAATATGTGAACCGCGAATCTTTTTCAAAACAGACATGCCAGTCTATTTGCAGGAAACCCGGGCCAAAAGGAGATCGTGTTCAGTCTCAAACATTGCTTTACGGCGATGTTATAGGCAATTGCAGAAACGTGAGAGGACTGGGAAAGAGTATGGTTGTTTTCCGTTTTTTTGAAAAACTAAGATATTCAAATGAAAGATCAACTAAATTTGAGAGTATTTTACCAAGAATAGAAGTATTTAGAGAAGGAAAATGGCAAAATGGTAGCTCTTCAAATATCACCTAAAATAGAGAGTTTGTATGGATTGGGTAGAAGCCACAAAATTGTAAGGATTTGTATGGAATTTTGCAACTTTTGAGATTCTCCCATTTGAACAATTTTCAACTAAAAACTCTCAAACTTGGCTGGGTAGCTATTCATTCCGTAACATTTCAATTGAAATGTTTAGATTTTCAATCTAATCAATATAAGAAACTCGTCCCAGTCCTCTCACGTTTCTGCAATGGGCTATTGCACGCTGACACCCGATGCAGATCTGCGCATGCGTTTGGATTTACCGCTTGACAAAAAAACTGTTGAAAATCAGGACTGGGCCACCGGGCCTCCAGGGCCATCGCGGGCCGCCGGGCCGTGGCGGGCCGAGGGCCGCCGGGCCGTAGCGGGCCGCGGGCCGCTGGGCCGCGGGCCTGCTTTTAGCAAAACCCCCCCAGCTGTGGTTATTTTACCGCAGTCCGCAGTCTATAATTTATACTAACCACAGAGTTTGGGACCCAAGGGATGTAGTAAACAGTCAACTTAAAACCCACCAAATCGCTCAAATTTGCCAATTTGAGCCCAAAAAACGACAATACACTACAACTGAGGTAGGTTTACGTTTATTTGAAGCTTTAACATGGACATTACTCGATATAAATATAGAGATTTGGAGCTTAAATAGACATTACTCGATACAAGGTTACGATGTAGTGTGGCGTAACGCCCGAAAATTCCCTTGGCGATAAAACTGGAAAACCAAAAGCTCACAATAACCCCGAAACTAACAATAACTGTATACACATACCCATTCCCACAATCCCGCAACACTCCATCGTAAATTAAAACAGCTAATATTCATTAAGATAATTACAGAAACTAACGATAACGATAATACAACAAACTAAATTATTTACCTTAGTTAATTACAGGAATATATAATAATTTGAAACTACAGTACACCAAATCTATTTAAGGGAGTATTGTTAAAAAAGGTAAGCTTTTACAAGTTCACTTCAGTTCATCTTTGCGTCCCTGTCCTTGACCTGTCCTCAACCCAACAACGTGCCACCAACAAACGATCGATAAACCAAGCTCACTATTCCCAAACCAAACTCGCCGTTTAACCCCAGTCAGTTCCAACTTCTCGTAATTCGGTTTTCGCTCAGATTCTCCTACTGGCTTACTGTCTGACAGAAGAAGTTTTCCTTCTGCTTTGCTTTCTTAAGCTAGCTTCTCGGCACACATACGCTCCCCGGCAAATGGACTGTTTGTCGTGTAAAGGAACGGTTTTACTGAATAACTCTTCAGTGATGAAGTCGCGCTCTGAACCAAACGAGTCTCCGTTACTTTCAAAACCTTCGCGCGCCGGTGACCTTCTCTCAAAAACAGAAAAAAACTCGTCCTACGAGTCAACCTAAGGCCCTAAATATATGCTAACAAGGTGTAAAACGAGATAAAGGGAAAAAACTAATGGATAAAACATAGGATGTTACGTAAAAAAGAATACAGGTGATGTAATAGGTGCCAACGGAATGCTAGTACTTTTAACAACTAATCTTAGGAATAAATTACACCTAAATAAATTTAATCTTAAATACATGTTTTCCGTGACATGTAGACCTTCAATAGTCCCATACATTTCTTTATATTTCGAACATACAGACACGCCGCTTGTATGGGTGCCCTGTGCTCTGAACAATTTTCTGACAGAGTTTGAAATTGTGCCAGCGGCATTAGGAGGTCGGCTCGGGGAGGTATGTTTTGCAGGTTGCAGGTTGAAAAATTGACTTTTAAGTCCGAGTGAGTCTACTTAGCACTTCGGTTAGCCTGAATAGCACTCCGGTTAGCCTAAATTAGCTTAGGTTGCTTGCGGTTAGCCTCTATACTGTTTATTCGACTTTGACTCAAATAAACAAGTTGTTTCAACCTGCAACCTGCAACCTGCAACCTGCAAAATATACCTGCCGGGTCGGCTCAGGGAAGTTTGAATGGTACATTTCATTCATAGCATCTATTATGTTGATATCGAACAGACCTTGATTCGTTGCTTTGAGAAAGAACTCAGAGAGCAGGATGCTTTTGTTTTCATCATCAAGGAACTGGACTTCACGACTATGATTATGCAAAGAGGTGGTAAGGGATGGAATTAGAGAACACAAAGAATGCAACGACTAAGAACATGATCAAAATTGCTCAGGACAATGGCTGGAAACATGAAATATACACCCAGAAATATCGCATAGATGTTGCCGATGTGTTTGATGAGAAATCAATTGAAGCAAATCTGCATCTCGACTTCTTCACGCATACTGTGAATTTCCGTGAGGAGGCAGACAAACAACTGGGGTAAGAAACACTTGCACCGATTAAAGACAACACTATTGTCAAGGACGGAAAGCTTGTTGGAGAGAAAGACGAGTCGCTTATTTTTATTTACAAGTAGAATATTTTACAAAGAGACAAAGGTAGCTAAAAACCGATCAATAGAAACCCTTCAACTTTTCATTCAAACAAAACATAAGCTTCAATGCCCGATTAATCATACCAAAGTTAGTAAATATTTGAAATTTTGGAAGAATTTGTTGCAACCTAATGCAAAAATATGACCTCAAATTTGCCAATTTTTACAAGGAAATGCATGCCAGGGGAGTGGTGGCATTTTTTTGTAAACATTGGCAAGTTTGGGGTCCTATAGGATCATGAGTTTGCAACAGCAGATTCTTGTGAAACTTCGCATATATACTCAATTCAGCATGATAAATTGATCTGTGAAGTTTTTTTGTTGTCGTTTATATGAAAAATTGTTGATATTGGTGGTTCATTGGACATATATTTAGCCCTCATGTGTATGGCTCAGTGATTTGACTGACAAGGGTTGTTCAAAACCACTTGTAGCATCACTTGTCACTTGAATTCAGAAATGTGTCACTTGTGATGGTACAGTCGTAGTCTGAGTGGGGCACTTCGATGCTCCAAGTGAAAGGTGGTTTTGCTGAGAATGTATTGAACCCTATTCATACTCACAGCTGGCCTTAGGAATATGTAGATCACATACAATTTATTATTTAAGACCTTGTGTTTCTGTGGAATAAAGCAGTAACAGACATTCAGTTTTTGAATCACCTGTTTCCAGATTTCTTAGTTTATTTTGGAACTTTTAGTTCTTTCTATTGAGATAAAAACAGTGTGTTATAGGAAGAGGGAATAGTGTCTAAAGGACACGCACAGTAGAAAGGTAAATACATGAAGTACTTTTTTAAATTTTGTTTTAATCTTTTTTCATTTCAGTTTTTTAGTAGTATATTTTGTGTTTGCTACCGACAGAAACAAGAATAAAAATTAACTGCAGTTTACAAAGACATATGTATTATGCAATGCTCAACAAGATGTCAGTAGGGTGCTTAACTATCCATGTGCATGTAGTCCTTGAAAATACTAATCTCCCACTCTTTATTTACAATGGGGCAATTCATCAAGTCCCTAAAAACTGATTCCTCACTAGCATCAATGGAATTGAAAGATGCCTCAATAATCCATTCATAGAGACTCTCTTTTGCCGGACCAGAACTGTTGTGTAATCTATAGACATGTAAAGCCTCAAAGCCTGTCAAACTCAGGATGTAATCAGCATAGGCCATAACAGTGTCGTTTGGTAGAGCTTTCTCCTCATGGAGAGGAATCATAGTAAAGGCCTTAAAACCAGCCTTGTAGATTGTGTTGTGTTTAGCAGTAGTACCATTGCCCTTAGCTTCATGTACTAGCTTGAATATTCCACCCTGTAAAACAAAAAGTGTATTGGTGTACAAAGGAATTAGTTTTGAAAGAAACTGGTGGGCTGCACCAGCAGACAAGTGGAACTCTGAGCTACTTATTAAGTTGAAGGTGATAAACGTTGAAGGTGATAAGGTAAGTTAACTGCCGTAGAGAACTCGTGAAAATGATTGTTTGAGTGTTAGCTGTTTGTCATCTGGAGCAAAGCCACTCTACTCTCACTGATAAAAGGGCCATTACTTGAACATCAGCTTGCTTAATTTACTGTCAACTTCAGACATTCTGGGAAAGAGTGTCATGGCTCCCATTTCGTGAGCACTGGTAATCAAGTCTAGTATACATATATAGATATATAATTCCTGAAAATATACCAAAATGCTGAAATATTTCTATTCCAGAGTATGACAAAACTGAGATTTCTTCTCCAATCTGGGAGAATGAGATGGATTGGTACCATACCCAGTAGGCTGTAGTAAATACCATGAAACCCTCAGTTGTAGTTCTAAATAAATAAACAGGACCTTTTGAACAAACCAGTTGGGAGAAACAACTACTAAGAGCCTTGTCTGCTTTTAGAGCTAGAGATTGGACAATCACCTAGTCCCAGTGGGGGGGGGGGGGGGGTGGGGGAGGCTCTGCCCACCAGGGGTAACTTTTGAGGCCTCATGTATAAAAAAGGTAGGGATTTCCCAAGTTGAGGTATATGAAAGGGTTAGGAAATCTGTCATTTAGGTATTTAAAAGGGCCTTTAATTACATTTGAACAGACACACCTTATGGCTGTATCATTTAATTGATTAAGCATTACTTGAAAATATCCATGTTCTTCTGTAATATTGTTCATTAACTTCATTCCAAGCATTAAATAACATTGTAGGTTTAAAAAGTGGATGCAGTGTTTGGAAGCAGTATGTGAAAGGGGTACCTTTTTCAATGAAAGGCATGCAAAGGGGGTACCTGTTCTGTCAAAATGGTAAATACAAAAGGGAAAAACTAAACCTCCACCCCCCCCCCCCCCCATTACTCTATCTTGCTCCTGTACAATAAATGTTGAGAAAATCCTGTTCCCCCAGTATTAAAGGTAATTTCTATAGATGACTGGTACTCAATTTGTTTTCTGGCTTTTCCCAGAGTAGAACTAACATTTTTCACCTGAGAGACTGATATGTTTCCTCTGCTGTTAGGAGGCGGGACACCTCTGGGAAATGTGCCTTTGATTGCCTCAATCGATGCCCAGAAATTCTTTGAGATAAATTTGTAAGGACTCATATCGCTGCTGAGCACCAGTTTTTCGGACAAGATCACTGTCTCGATACCGCGCGAAAAGAGTTTTTCGGAAACTGGTACCCACGTGTTTTGAAACAACTCCACAGGAAATTTTCCTTCCGTTTTGAAACATACAAACTGTACAAATTCGTCCTCTGGTTTATCCGAGTCGGCCATTTTTGCACAGCTTCGGTCGAATGATCGATTATCGTTAAGCACAAATGAATAGTTATGGCCAATTTGGACTGTTTACGCCTTCAATTTTCGGTTAATCAAAGCAAGTGTATGTTCTGCCTGAAGTAATGACTTTTGAGACAGTAATAGCGAAAATATTCACCTTTATAATTAAATTGTAGAGCAAATATAACTTTAAATTTGCTTTAATCTTACCTCCAGTTCGGGAATTCACTTATCACGACAAAGAACAATTTTTTACTATCCATGAATTTTCCAAAATCTTGCGGGTCGTTCTGCACCAGTCCTCACCAACTCACCAACAGTAGTGCTGGGACGATTTTACTGGAACCAAACAAGAAGAATCAAAATGGCGGACAACAGCAACGTGGATTTGAAACGAAAGCGGGCGAAAGGATTTTATGTGGGAAATAAAAAGAAGGTCAGTTATTTTGTACCTAAGAATTAACTTACTCATTTATGTTACTGTGACCTGAAGCAATCTTCCTCTTGAATTTTGTCAGAAACGAGGACAAGAGCTCCTCACTCCTGGGATGAAAGGTGTTCTTGTCACATGTAACGAACGAGAGAGATTATGCCTAAGGGAAGCTTACAGCGTCCTCAATGATGTAAGATTTCAAGTTTTCAATGTAAAGGCATTCATAGTTAGTCAATGGTCTCGGGTTTAAGGCCTGTGCAGGGCTCGAAAAATACTTGAATTCCAGCTTGCCTTTGGGACAAGTACATGTAGCTCTCAAATATTGCTTATTACCCTTGGCGAGTTGGTAGATGACTTGCTTGATCCCTTGCCTACCAGGCAAGTGAGAATGAAGAGCTACTTGCCCAGAAAGAAAATCTGCTTGTCTTGGACGACTGGACAACACTTTTTTCGTGCCCTGCCAGTGCTCATGACCGGGGAGGTATGTTTTGCAGGTTGCAGGTTGCAGGTTGCAGGTTGATAAATGGACTTTTAAGTCTGAGTGAGTCTACTTAGCACTTTGGTTAGCCTGAATAGCACTCCGGTTAGCCTAAATTAGCTTAGGTTGCTTGCGGTTAGCCTCTATACTGGGGTTTATTTGACTTTGACTCAAATAAACAAGTTGTTTCAACCTGCAACCTGCAACCTGCAAAATATACCTGCCGCTCATGACCTAGCTAATAGATACTATGCAAATGGTGCTTACATGTTCTTTTATAAACATATGATATCTGTCGGGTGCAGGGATAAGTTGGGTGTACAGGGGGACTACAAAGGTGTTTTCATATAGAGTGTTTTGAATCACCTGTTGCCTTGATCTTCATAACCCATAACAAATATCCTGTTCCAGAAAATATTCATACCCACTGTAGGTAGATGCTACAGATAACGAACACCAGAGTTCTAATGCACAGGTTTAATCATTGTGCCCATGAGCATGTGAGAGTGAGCGAGTGAGTGTGTGATTCAACTGAAAAATAAACAGGGCAAAATACCAAAGTACCAAAATATAACAACAACAAAAAACTGATCACAGAGTAAAATGAACTTACAAACTGTGGAGAATCCAACAGGATTAAACTCTTCAGAATAATAATTCAGAAGCTCATAACATGTGAAATGCTAGCCAACACATGGTAGAAACCAGAGAAAGTTAACTACCAGCTGCTAACAAGCACTAGCAAAAAAACTGAATACCAGACTAGGTTAAGTACTAACGAGTAGACTACATAATCCCCAATGCGTAACGCATTGAAATAAAAACAAAGGAAATTCTAGTTGCTACACCCACCCTGAGGAGGGTTTTTAGAAGTTCCAAAGGGGATGGGGGTCTCAAAAGCCCAAATTGTGGGTTTACCTCGGTTTTAAAACTTGTGAAGTTTTTTCTTTGTTTTGTGGCTATTGTTAGGGTTAGGGTCTATTATGTTGTCTTCTTTGTTTTACGTCACTGGTGAGTGTCACAGGTTCTTACACCGATGATGAGCCCAAATTTTTAACAGAAATTGTGAACCTAAGCTGGAATTACTACCGGAGGGGAGGGGATTGTTCAAACCAAAAAAAACCCCTGTAGGAAGGGTATGGATATTTTCTGGAACAAAACAATCTTGTTACTGTACTTTGTGGGTGAATCATATCAACAGCAGGTAAGATCAGTAGCAACATCAACAGTCCATCAAGCATACTTAGCTGTGACATGTGTTACTGCAGGTTATGACCCTAAATGATTACCCTGGTTAACAGGTTGGGAGGGTGAGTAAGAGCCAAATTGTGAACCAGTTCAAAATTACTACAATGTACGAGTTTCCCTGTGTGGTGCATTATTAACAATTTATAGATTTGCGGATCTCCTGATTATGTTCACCTGGCTTGAACCTGTGATTAGGCTCGATTTCCACCTCTTTCTTGAGTCCAGTCTACATTCCTCCCCGAGAAGAGACGACTAGACACATGAGCAGCAAAGAATGTCTGTGACGTAAATTCATAATTTAATTCTTGAAGGATCTTATTTATTTACACAACAAACTAAAACACACTACTTAAACTATACTAATTAGAAAAAAAAGGGTTACATTATTTTACAATACTGTACTAAAATGACTTAAAGCAATATGAAACTAGTTACAATACGATATTACTAATTCAATTTTTTCGTTAACGTGGGTTGTGAAATCTGTGAACTGAATTTGCACGGCTTGAAAAAAACTTGAATTCCAGCTTGCCCTCAGGACAAGAATCTCTCAAATATTGTTTGGCCTGGGCAAGTCTTAGTTTGCTCTTTTAATGATTTAGTTGGCAGACGACTTGCCTGTTCCCTTGCCCATTGGACAAGTGAGAAATTTAGGTACTTGCTCAGAAGGAGAATCTACTTGTCCCGGATGACCAGACAGTACTTTTTTCAGGCCCTGTGTTTGTTTTCATTTGTTTTTTATTGTAGTTGCAATAACAGAAGGAACTACTCTAAGAAAAAAATAGCTTACTTACATGTACATGTGCATCCAAATGTACAGTACCGCTCAAAGGTAAGTTACCGCCTCTCGTCTTGTTGCTCGCGAGACAGGTCTCGTTTCTTGCGAGACGTTTCTCGTTTCTCACGAGACGCGTCTTTTTCTCTCGAGAATCACTGATGCGTTTAGTATGGCATATATTACGCGTAAGAAACCGGACATGTGTAACGGTTGCTGCTCTGCAGTTCGTTGGCAAATCGATGGGACCGTCCAACATAAGATGTGCATCCATTTTATATCTGCATAAACTACATGTATAAGAAGAATTACATGCATTTCAATTCATGCGAACACGAGGGCAAAGAGTTGATTTTGCGAATCTTGTTCTCTATACTTTTTCAATCCTGATACTGTGAGTATTTTGGCATTAGATATCATATACTCATAATTCAGTTGCCTACTTTTGTTTGCTCTCCAATAACCGCTAACTCGCACAACCACTAAATTTTTATGTGGGAGAAAAATGTTTCGACTTTCAACAAGCGCCGACGAGACAATTGTCTTTTCATGTAAATGGAGCACAGGCGGCCCAAGCTCTCGTTGTGAGGAGTTATTATTGTTTTTTTTTATCTTTATGCGAACGTTCCGTGACATAGTTACCGCCGTCGTCTACTGTTACATAATGACCGAGTTTCATTACGCGAAACGTGACTCTGGCCTTTAGCATTTGAAGGGGTTATGTTACAACGGTTTGAATTTACAAAGGTTTGTATGGGAAAAACGCTAACATAAATTTTAGCCGAAATTTTGATATTTTTGCAATAAAAATGACATACCTCAATGCCTTGTTGTCCTTTCTATTGTCATCTTGCTTTTCAGCGCGATCCGTAGCCTTTTAAGCGAGTTATCGCTTTTCGTGTTTCCTCTACTAAGAAAGAGTAAAGGCTACACACTCGATTCTGGACTGACTCCCGCTCGAAGCGAAAAAAATCACTAGAAGAATGCCAGCCGCCCCAATTCCTCCGCAGAATTATAGTACAGGGTTAAGCGCTCCCTTTCAGTTAAATTCCAAGCCAAATTCATCTGTACGGCGCACGCTACAAAGCTCTTTATCGAAGAAAGCTAGCCATCAGGACAGAGTAATCATGCTGTCGGCGTGAACCATGGACACAATCAAAGCCCGAGCGGAATGTCGGGCTAACAAATTAACCCTGACCAGGGGATGGGAGCGCACAGTTCAGATTTTTTTGTACAGGCCGCCGACGGAGCATTGTTGTGACAGCTGTCTTGAACTGTGCGCTCCCATCCCCTGGTCAGGGTTAATTTGTTAGCCCGACATTCCGCTCGAGCTTTGATTGTGTCCATGGTTCACGCCGACAGCATGATTACTCTGTCCTGATGGCTAGCTTTCTTCGATAAAGAGCTTTGTAGCGTGCGCTGTACAGATGAATTTGGCTTGGAATTTAACTGAACGGGAGCGCTTAACCCTGTACTATAATTCTGCGGAGGAATTGGGGCGGCTGGCATTCTTCTAGTGATTTTTTTTCGCTTCGAGCGGGAGTCAGTCCAGAATCGAGTGTGTAGCCTTTACTCTTTCTTAGTAGAGGAAACACGAAAAGCGATAACTCGCTTAAAAGGCTACGGATCGCGCTGAAAAGCAAGATGACAATAGAAAGGACAACAAGGCATTGAGGTATGTCATTTTTATTGCAAAAATATCAAAATTTCGGCTAAAATTTATGTTAGCGTTTTTTCCCATACAAACCTTTGTAAATTCAAACCGTTGTAACATAACCCCTTCAAATGCTAAAGGCCAGAGTCACGTTTCGCGTAATGAACTCGGTCGTTATGTAACAGTAGACGACGGCGGTAACTATGTCACGGAACGTTCGCATAAAGATAAAAAAAATAATAATAACTCCTCACAACGAGAGCTTGGGCCGCCTGTGAATGGAGTCACAAAAGCGTCACGGAAGTTATTAAAGAAATTATATCTCCGGTTCTGTGAGGTACAAATCGTTCATTCAAACGCCAATTTTAAAAAAAACATATCTTTGACAACAGGAGTTTAAATCAAGGATTCTGAAATGTGCCGTTTGCAATACACTGTAGTTTCAATTTTTTTCTGCCAGGGAAAGTTTCGTCTAGTGTAGGAGATGACGAGTCAGTAACATAATGAACTTTCCCACGTGTGAACGTAAACGCTGAAAATATCTCCTGTTCTATTTGGCATAAATTGTTCATTCAAACACCAAAATACTATACCTTTAAAGACAGGAGTTTTACTCAAAGTTTCTGAGATGCGCCGTTTGCATTAATTTTAATTTTTCTGCCAGGGAAAGTTTTGTCTAGCGGCACAAGACAAGTTTATAGCGTAAAAAACTTTATTGTTGTCCGAAGCGTCACGGCAAACACGAAAAATATCTCCTGTTTTATTTGGCATAAATCGTTCATTCAAACTCCAAAACACCATACATGTATCTTTGAAAACAGTAATTTTAATCAAATGAATAAAATGTTAGTCGAGGTTTCAGGATCAAAGCATGGTTTCGCATGTTAACAAGTTTGAATAAAATGTTAGTCGAGGTTTCATGATCAAAGCGTGGTGTCGCTTGTTCACAAGTTTGAATAAAATGTTAGTCAGGGTTTCATGATCAAAGCGTGGTGTCGCTTATTGTTCACAAGTTTGAATAAAATGTTAGTCCGAGTCGAGATTTCGTGATCAAAGCGTGGTGTCGAATGTTTACAAGTTTGAATAAAATGTTAGTCCGAGTCGAGGTTCCGTGATCAAAGCGTGGTGTCGCTAGTTCACAAGTTTGAATAAAACGTTGGTAGAGGATTCAAGATTAAAACATCGTTTCGCATGTTTACAAGTGTGAATAAAAAACGAGCCAAGGTTTGATGGTCAATCCTTTCGCGTATTGGTACTTCTAGTGCACTTGCGAGAAACGAGACGCGTCTCATTTCTCGCAAGACTCGTCTAAAGAGAAACGAGATGAGTCTCGAGAGAAACGAGACGCGTATTGGTACTTCCAGTGCACTGGCGAGACGAGACGAGTCTTGAGAAAAACGAGACACGTCTCGTTTCTCTCGAAACTCGTCTCGTCTTGTCTCTCGTCTCGAGACGAGTCTCGTGAGAAACGAGACGTGTCTCGCGAGACGGTGGTAACTTACCTTTGAGCGGTACTGTATCTAATGTTTTTAAACTATTTAAGCCCAAACTATGAAAAACATATCATAATTAACCAAGAGTGTGGCCCTTTCTGTGTAGTATGCAGATCGACTCTATGGTCCTGAGCATGGCCGACAAGGAGATGATAATGGCAATGACAGTGATTCTGAGGACATTGAGGAAGCTCTAGCAAAGGAAGTCAAGGAACTACAGGAGACAAAGCAGGAAAAGAGATTCCAGTCTGTTCTCAGTGGAGCAACTAATGTCATCTTTATCAAAACTAACCTTCCTGATTCTAAAGATCCTACAGAGTTGGTTCATACCATTTTAACAGATATGCTGAAGACTGGATGCAAGAAGACCAGGTTAGACCAACACTGAAGTGAAAAAAGGATTTTAATGTTTATTAGCATTTCTTCAATACTGTGAATAGCTTGTTTGCTGGTTTCTAAGTATCTACTTAGCTTTAATATATAGTTTTCTTACTATTCTGAGAAGTTTTTTTTAAGGGCCCCACTGAAAACCGCATGGTGAGTTGGGTTCCCTTGTTAAATATTATTATTATTACTATTATTATTATTGTTATTATTATTATTAGTTGTTTTTAATATATGCATTTTTTCTTTTCTCATAAAATAAAATGGGTTGTTGTTGTTGTTGTTGTTGTTGTGTTATAAAACTGACAAATCAGTGTTCCAGCTCAATCAGTTTGATTTTGTTGACCAAGAGCAAGAAAAGTTTTACAAAAGTGTGGAATACTAAGCAACAGTAATAACTGTGCAGGTAAAGTCTGCATATGAGCCAAGTGGCTCATTAGGCTGGAGCTTATCCCAGTTTCAGTAGCATGAAGCGACTTGGAATATTTCTATCCCCCCCTGGATGGGGTGCTAGTCCGTCGCAGGGCTACCCCCAGCATTAAATTCGCTGGTACCCATTGATACACCTGGTTGGAGAGAGGCACCGTGAGAGTAAAGTGCCTTGCTGAAGAACACAGCACAATGTCCCCGGCCAGGGCTCAAACCCGGAGCTAACCATGAGGCCCCTGTGCCTCCCAATAACTGTGTATATAATTTTACAATTGTACATTTTTCGCACTTTCTTTTCACATATATTTTTCATCACACACTTTTACGTTTGTAAGATTCTCAACCACAGAATGCTTTTACACTAAATGATTCATAATCCTGGATACTTCTCCTTTTTAACCAATAATATTACTGGTCTTGTTAAAATATTTTTTTGTCACAATACACGTCAAACAAGTTCTCAAAATTTGACCAAAATTAAATTTCTTCTATTCTGACATTTCCAAAAATATCACAATTGAAATTAAATTAACTGCTGCAAGAATTTAATTAGACTTGCTACAAGTTGACCTCGTGAATTTCAGGGTAGAATAGATTAGAACTGAGCGAAGGGAGCAGCGAGGATTTAGGACACGAAGTGGCACTGTCAAGGTTGCGAAGCAGCTGAGTGAGTGACAAAGTCACAAGAGGTCAGCTTGTCTCGCTTGTAGGGTGTCTCTTTTAACTAAAATGTCCTGTAACTGTTGTTCTGAACAAGCTCCTACCTAAGACTCTGAAATGCCAGGGGAATTTAATAATCTTGAATAAGCGAAATCAGCAGAACCACGTGCAGCAAGATGGAGGAGTTGCTATTGCAGCTATTCTCTCCATTTAAACAATCAAAAGCATGCTGAAATTGATCGAAAGTCAAGCTTTTCCTAGCTCCAGTTGTGGCAGAAACCCAATGCATCTCTACCCGACAGACACGCTTCCACTGTCTTGTGCTGGTAGTCACGCAATATAGAATATTCTGTGGACTTTGGGGCTTCTTAATTGCTTTCACAATCAACCCCATATTGAAGTCAACCGCAAGTCAAGTTACATTGACAGTTCTGTCCCCAAGGGATGGCAACTCTGATTGGTTGAAGTGCAGCGACCCGCTTTTGGGTCGCTAAAATTGGTGCCAGTCAAGTAGGAAAAGTCCTTTGTCTGGCAGGTACTGGATAAACAAGACAAAGGACTTTTCTGAAGGTCTAGAATTCAATGTTTAATCATCATCATCGTCGTCATCATCATTTATTTCTTTGTAAAAATGTACATTTTACAGTAATGTTGGACTGGCCCACGGATAGCTATGGTAGTCTAGGCGGGCCAGTCGATCAATAGTTACAAATTATTTACTATTATTATTCCATTTATTTTATTAATAAATTAAGGTAACTTGCAATGCTACATGCATGCTATGCTAGCTTGATAGCAGACTGCTTTAATGTTAACATTATTATCATTTTTCATGCATTCCAGACATTGTCAAAGGTTTCTTCCTATTGCTGGGTCCTGTCATGCGAATATGGCTGATTTACAGAAACTTGCTGAGCAAATGTTTCAGTCAACTTTCTTCGCTGAAGAAGCTCAACCATCAACGGTAGGAGATGGAAATAACTTAAATTATTTTAATTATTAGTTCATCAAAAGTTGCTTACAGACATTATATGACACTGTACCTTTCAGTGCCTCACTAACCTTATCTGTCTTTTTTGCTTAAAATTTGAACTTTGTCATTGCAGTTTTGTGTGATGTACAAATCCAGGAACAATAGTAGCATCCAGAGAGATGACACGATTGCTAAACTTGCTACCATGGTAATGAATGCTGAAAAGGGACACACTGTAAACCTGAACAACCCTGACTTGGCAATTTGTGTTGAGATCATCAAGGTAAAAGTCTGAACTTGTTAGGGGCACTAACAGTCGAACCTCTGTTAGCCACCCATTAAGCCTCTACCTGTTGAGTAGCCACTGAGTTATCAATGAAAATCTCCAAATTGTTGTTAGTAATACCAATTGCAGGTGCATGCCCTCTATGACATGTTGTGCAACATGGCAGGCATAATCTAGCTATTGGGTCAACCGAGGCATGCAGCCATGGTTTACCGCATACATACTTGAATTTGACATCCATGTTCTACTGATACCTATCAAATCGAGGTATCCACTGACCAGTATCATGTGACCATATCACAAGCTCAGGTTTAGAGCTCATTGTTTTTTTAAGTTGACTGCCAACAATATTATTGGATTGCAGGCTCAAGCCAGATTAATTTATTGTAAATACATGTAGGAGCTGCACTTTTAGGCTTGGCTAAATCTATATGCTAACTTGTTGTTATCAATTTGGCCCTTTTTAGAATGTCTGCTGCTTGAGTGTGGTCAAAGATCTGTTCAAGCTGAGGAAATACAACATTCAGGAGGTGAACAAGCAAATCATCCAGTCTCAATCCAATCTCAACAGTGCAAGGCGAGAGGACAAAAAAGCCAATGACCCAAGTATTGAGAAAATAAATGACAATAGTCAAGACATATCTTCAACAGACGTGAGTCACACTGGTGATATAGTGGCTAATGATACAGTGGCTCACAATACTGTTGCTCAAGATACAGTTTCTCAAGATACAGTTGTTCAGGATACAGTTGCTCGAGATACAGTTGTTCAAGATACAGGCACAGCTGATAATCCAATTATCCTAATAAAGGAAAGCCAAGAGTAATATATCAAGGAGATTTTAAATGAGACAACCAGTGTTGTTGATTCATATTATGTCGAGGAGGTAAGGAATGACTTCAGTATGGAAAAAAACTACAGTAACTGTGACATGGATGAGAACGTAAACTGTGTTTTCTACAATGTACATCAACTGTAATTGCCGCTGACAGTGATGTGTATTGTAATTACATGATTGAGCACAGCAGTAAAGGTGTTCATACCTATTTTCGCATATTAAATGTCAACCTCTAATTGTCGTCTTCCAAGACCTCAAAAACATGACATCCGCTACACTAAAGCTTACGGAAAACCTAAGGTGCACAATCATTTATTACTGTTTGCTGGTAATAATCATTATACTATACTTGTATTCTCAAGTTGGACCTCTGCTTGGCAGTCACCCTTAATGTTACTCAGTTTATAATAAATTATTACAGGCTAAATTAGACTCAACTCAATCCTATTATTGTGACATAAACTGTAATGATCCAGGTAATGCCCATCATATCTAAGGCATACCTACCTACAGCTGTATCTCTCCATACTCTAAGTCATGACGTACAATCACAATGCTTTGACATTCTCCTTGATTCGTCGCTAGAGCTCTGTCAGTCGCCCATGACTGCCACCCAGCTGTACACCTTTCTTCCACAGCCATTCTCTTCAATGGTCTCCCAACAGGATTGGATCTACTAAACACCGAGCCCTAGTTGTTTGAAGGCTGGATAATGCTATCCACCAGATAAATGGCTATCCAGTGGATAAGTGTTATTAGTATATACTAAAACAGTGGATAGCATTGATGGCGCACGCTGATTGGCTCGTCAAACTCTGGATATCCTCTGCTATTTACCTCCGAGCAACTCAAGAGAAAATGGCATCCGGTTTGCATCCGTGAAAAGTGAAGAAATCATTATCTCACTGTTTTAGTATAAACTAAAACAACTATTCACCTCAGTGTCGGTGGCTAGCGGTGGATATTTACCTTGCCGCTTCGCGGCTCGGGAAATATCCACCGGTAAGTGTTATTAGTATATACTAAAACAGTGGATAGCGTTGATGGCGCACGCTGATTGGCTCGTCAAACTCTGGATATCCTGTGCTATTTACCCCCGAGCAACTCGAGAGAAAATGGCATCCGTTTTGCATCTGTGAAAAGTGAAGAAATCATCCAAATTAATTTGTTTTTGGTGTTTATTATCTCACTGTTAGTATAAACTAAAACAACTATTCACGTCACTGTCGGTGGCTAGCGGTGGATATTTACCTTGCCGCTTCGCGGCTCGGTAAATATCCACCGCTAGCCACCTCCACTTCGGTGAATAGTTGTTAAACAACACGAACCAGGCAGGTGCTCTATCTACTGAGCTACAGACAGACTCGCCGTGAGCAATGCCATTTACTGGGTTCATACTGACATGTGTTCTGCATACTGCAGAACAGTCAGCATTCTTGAGAGCATATTGTGTGATGAATAAAGATGGTAAATTTTTAGTTCAGTTGTGAAATGAAAAAGATGCAATGTTTGTCATGTCTCAAGCATATTAAGTCCCTGAAAGAATTTGAACCCCAGGGCAGGGCAAAAAAACTTTCACCCATCTGCACGTCTTAGATGAGTTGATTTTGGCTCGGATGAGTAAAGCCCACCAAATTGGACAACATTGAAAATTTATTTCATGATAATCACTTAATAATAAGTCAATTACATTGTTGCATGAGATTGGCTGCTTTAAACTACACACACAGAGTTCTGCTCATTTTGAATTAGGGGTTTTTGGTTCCCTTTTTCAATGAATTAGTGTAAAGCACCAATGTGGTTGTTGTTTAGTTCTCTATAACAAAATTGTTAGTTTAGGAAAAAATATTTCCAGCTCCTGCACTTACAGACTAGCAATGTTGTTCAGCATTTTAATTTACTTTAATTAAACTTGTAAATACATACATACATACATTTTATTGAGCACATCCCCACTGGGGCTTTTCAGTGTTCAATTACATAATATATAATTACATGACATTATATGAAATTAAATATAGAATAATTACAATTACAGAACAATTACAATTACAGTTAAATTACGTAACTATACATATAAAACTGTTATTAAAATAAAAATTCGCTCAGGAGTTGCTTTTTCAAAGCTCTCTTAAAGGAAACTGGTTTTTCACATTGTTTCAGTCTGGAGTCAAATTTATTCCAGATGGATACACTTCTATAATAAAATGTTATCTGGCCTGTGGTAGTTTTAAAAAGGGGAATATTAAGTTGTTGAAAATTCCTTGTTACACGCCAAGTTACGCTGCCTCTTGTTACAAACTCAGATGTCAAATATTCAGGCGCTTGGCCCGCCATGCATTTAAATGTTAAGATGGCATCTCGATAGTAAAGGTTTGTTTTTACCGGAAGCCAACGTAGGTTTCTTAATGTAGAAGAAATGTGGTCGTACTTCCTTACATTATAAATGATTTGCGCGGCAAAGTTTTGTACATATTGTAGTTTATGAACATTACAAGCTGAGGTGGATGACCATACTGACGAACAGTAGTACAGCTTACTGAAAACGAGAGCGTTGATTGTATTTTCAAGCAGTTCTTTGTTAAAAACGAATCTAATTCGGCTTAGTTGGGATAGTTTCGACATGCAAGATGAGACAGTAGCAGAAATATGATTATCGAAGGATAATGTGGGATCGAAAATAACATCTAGGTCTTTGACTGTCTGAACCGGGGTAATTTCCTTTCCAAGCAGGGACAATTTAAAGTCTGGTACTTTAAGAGCCATTCTTCGACTGCCAAAGATCATCAGTTTCGTCTTCTCAGGATTAAGCATTAAGCAATTGTCGAAACACCAATTGCGGATCCGTTGTAAATCAGAATTCAACCTTTCTATAGCTTGAGTAGGATCATTTGCGTTAAAGGATAATAGAAGCTTTGTGTCATCCACATAGCATTCAGTTGAACAATCCTGACAGATGTTTGGTAGGTCGTTCACATAAATGCTGAATAGTAATGCTCCTAGTACACTCCCTTGCGGTACACCGCTGACTACTGGTAATCTATCAGATAATACAGAGTTGATGCGGACCGCTTGATTTCTTTGAGAGAGATAGCTTTCAAACCATTGGAGTGCAGAAGATGATAAACCGATGTCCTTTAGTTTCTTTAGGAGAATCGCGTGATTGATGGTATCAAAGGCTTTACTCATATCGAGATATACAACCGCTGTGATTTTTTTTCTGGTCAATTGCACGAAGAACAAAATCAGTACTAGAGATTAGAGCTGTTTCGGTTGAATGCCATCTTTTGTTATGTAAATGAAGTGATGTGGTGATAAAGTGGTGCGTTTTTGTACTATCTGTTGTTGTTTTGTATTAGCCAATATATTGTTCATTGTCTTATTTTCGGACAAGTGGATTTTATGTTCAGAGACCAAATTCTGCCAAGTGACCATCCAATGGATGAGTGAACTGAAAAAAAATTCTAACTCTGAACCCAAAACCTCCCAAACGCTGCCCAGGCAGATTTTTCTACCCACTGACATATGAAGAGAGTCATGGCAAGAGGTGATTTTTATGTTGTGTTGACTTGCGTTGTACAATTGTTAGAATCAGAAATGTTGAGAGCATACTGCGCACATGGCAGGTTGTAAGCCAGGATTTGAAAGGTGGTGTGTCCAAACTGTGCTGTAGGGTCTGCTCAAATGGGCAGTTTATATTTTAAAGCAAAATGTGAAAAATGTACCAACAAGTGTGTGTCCACAGGATGCCTGGATGCTCATCAGGCTAAAAGCTGTTGTCATAGCGAAAAAATATAATTTAAACAAGGTTAATTTTAAGCTTGGTAGGGAAATGAAAAACATGTCAGTAATGTTTATGATTATGTTCATTGTTGCACACCTGTGACATAGTCAGCTTAACAAAATTGACGTCAGTTTTTCATGCATCTGTCCTGTTATTGATCATAAATTTCGTCATCACATTGTCAAAGTAGCTGTGGATCCACGAGGCGATAGCCGAGTGGATCTGCAGACTACTTAGACAATGTGATGACGAAATTCATTGTCATTAACAGGACAGACTCATTAAAAACTGACATCAATTTGTTTTTTACGATAACAAATGCTCGAATTGCCCACTCTTGCTCGCTGACGCGTCACACGAATTTCAAATTCACGTGTCTGTCCGCATATTGACAATAAAAATTAGCCAATGAGCGCGCAAGAATTTCTGCAGTTATCATCTTTCTCATTTCTCCCTCTCTGTGTATTTATGCTACAGGTAATTCACGCACTATTTTGTATTAACTGTTTATTTCTCTTCAAAAACAACATTCCTTACTACACCAATACTGAAAGAGGTGAAGGAACAATATCATATACAATATTAATAACAATTATCTAGGGCACAACATGTGCCCTAGACTCCTTAGCTCATCATTCGTTAGGTAGAGCTGATGATCATTCAAAGTAAATAAAAAGGTAAACCACATGAAAATTCAAAACCAATAATTGATTCCAATAATTTAAGAAATTGATTCTGAACATGACTTCTGCTCACGTTGTCGAAACTTCTGTCACCAACTCACTTTTTTTCAGAACTACTTTCACCTGGACAATAACACTATACAAACCATTGATTGATATGAAAATTAACCTCGCTGGTTGCCTATGGATTGTCATTATGACTAGCAGTTAATTGATATTAATTGCTATTGATCATTTTAAACTCTTTTTCATTTACCAATTGGATACCCTGGTACAATGTTGAAACCACTGGGCTTTTGCATTAAATTCAAATTCCCTTTTTTCCACTCTCCTAGGAACTTGTACTAATGATTGTAGGTAAACATTGTATATCATTACCAGGATGTGTTGATGTAAAACACATTCAAGTGTTGCCTGACACTCTGTGTATAACATAAAAGTATTTACTTTATAGTAACACTAACACTAATTATCACACCAAAATAGAGGTTACAAGAACCTTTTGATACAAAAGATTACATTTTGTGAAGACAAAGAGAACTCTCACACAGGTGGTCACACTGAAAATTTGAAATCTTCTACACAATACTCTAAGGGGTTCAGTTGAACCCACTAAATTAAAAAAAATGAGATACTATAACACGCTGATTTAGCTCCAGAATGCCGGAAATCTCATTTTAATTTTTCTTTAGGGGGAGGATTCCCCCCCACCCGCCCGATAGAGGACTGCATTCTGTAGGCCATATATTGAAACTCGCTCTCTAAAATAATTATCCTGTATCCACCCCAAAATGCTGTGTGCCTTTCAGGTATTTCCTAATATTCAAAATAAGAACCGTGTTATAAACTAATACTTGGAACTGTTTCATATTAATTGCATGAAAATCCAATTTCTCAAACCTCCAGGGGAAACGCAAATTGGTTCGAGAAATTGGAGAGTTTGAGAAATCGGGGGGTAAATTAATGTGTTTTGACTGAGGAGAGGGAATGAGTTTTGGTTCGAGTTATTGGGAGGTTTGAAAAAATGAGGGTTTGAGAAATCGGGATTCCACTGTAAATGTGAATGGTATTTTCTGCAAGAATCATTAAAATCAGTGCAGTGTGTTGTTCATTCTAATGACCCTGCCTGCTTAAATTAAGACTACATTAAAATAATTAATATGGGTTAATGTCCATTTTGAAATTTAGCACAAATCATGGCATATAACATCACCTTTAGCAATATCTTGCAAATTCAGGCAGAATATCAAGTCTATCAACTATGAACTGATACTTAGCGGACAAGATTGTACTGCAAGTTGGTTTAAGTCAGATGATACTGTGTGTATTCCACAAGATTTAGGAGGATTGTGTTATTATTCAACCAGTTGATAAACTGTGAAAATGCTGGCCTGTGAAAAACATTAGAGGAATGCATATTGTAGCATATCTCATATCTGTTATAATTACAGATCACAGACAATAAGGACCTACAGACCCTGATGTTATTTTGAATGGATACTGTTGTAATATAAATTTGCTATATTGACTGTTTGCGGGTTGTTGTTGTTGATCAGCATTATGGTTACTTTGCTTCTTTTTTCAACGGTAACTAAACTCGTCACTGATGGAATCAATCCAATGCTCGGTATTATAATTATGTAACAGTGACTGGCCAATGATGTAAATTCCAACAACATGTTCAAATGCAAGTTAATGTTATTTAAAAGCATGCAAAATAAAAAATGAAATAAATTTCTAAAAATGACACTTCTTAACCATTAAACTATGTCACAGCAAGTGTATGGATTTTTTTTCTTTATCTTTGATTTAGGAAGACACATTTCAAGACATTTTTCCTTGAATAAATAATCGCTTAATTTTTGTTTATTTTTTTTTCTGAAACATTTTACTTGACTAGAGTTTTCTAAGTGACTTTGCTCTTTGTTGAAGATAGTTAGTGGAATTTGTTAACATAATTTAACTATGGTAAACTTGTGATTTTGTTCCTCTTCACTTTTTTCACTCTTGTTAACATTGTTCATACGTATTAACACTAAACCGTCCTGTTAAACTGCATTGAATCCTTAATGCAGATAACAACCTTTTTGTGTACTGTACGTTATGCCTCATGAAAACTGTGAAGTTCCCTTCTATGACTAATTATGAAACAATATTTTAATAAAATAATTATTGTTATTCTTGAACTACACATTGAAATTTTGTGAGAACAAATTTCTACATGAATTTGTAAGTCTTTCCAACGTCCTTCAAGGCCCTGTTTTATGTTTTTCGGTATTACAATTTTCCGTGCAATAGTGTGGCAAAGAGGAGTATAAGAGGAGAGGGTGGCTAAAGGATTTAATGCATGACAAGTGATGGCGACAAAAATTAGTGTTGTGATCACATTTAAAACGTTTCCAAGTCTTGGTCTTGCAACTTAAAAGGTCAAAATGTCTTGCGCTCACAAAGAAAACTCTTAGGCTCACCTTCTCTCAAAGCCTTGCATTTTTTTTCACCTTAATTCCCCCCTCTGTAGCAGATTGCTCATCATTTGCGGGTAAGTCATGGAAGGCACTGCTTAAGTAAGACACAAATTGGTGCAAAGTGAACTCTAAAGAAATCCACTGAACCCAATACATGAACATATTAATTACTTGGAAATATATTACACACTTTTTTTAAAATAAAGATAATATTAAGTAATTTTCTAAATTTTTCTTTGCATGTTACAGTAGGACACTCAAACCATGAACAGTTGACATTTTTTTGTACATTGTTTTGGCTACTACAGAATGAAGGCTCTTCATATAATGTACAAGATTAGTATTTTTACAGTGTAAAAATGCTAAAAAGCTACAATTTCGGACAAAAAGATTGGGTCACCAAGCAAGTTCTCCCCTCCCCCCACTTACAATGTACATAATCAGGTGATTTTTTCCCTTTTTGTTGAAAAAAATGCAACATTTTCTAACATTGATTAGGGGAATGGAGATAACGTGATCCAGCTCAAGTGTCCCAAATACTTTTGTCCGAGGTTGTAGTTATACAAAAAACTGTGAAGTGTCCACAGTTTGAGTGTCCTTGCTGTAATTTCAACTTTGGTATTTTAGTTTTCACACCATGGGTACAAGAGCATACCACCAACTGGCCGCATAAACATGTAGTTTACAACTCAGGGTTTGCAATTCCTCAACTGCAGCCATTTGAAATTTGTATATATAACGTTCTGCACACCACACCAGCTCCATGTCACTCCGTTTCAGAGCACAGGACCATTTTCCTTCTTGTTGGAAACATTTGGACAACTAAATTGTGAATTTTCTTTATTGCCATCATGAAATTCTTGAAAATACTCGTGTTGAAGGGCCTCCATTGCACCAATTCTTCTCTGAGAGCTAAAAATGAGCATTTGCTGAAATAAAAAGAGAACTTGACTGTTTAATTTTAAAAGTAAAACTTGGTAGTGCTATAGTTACATACTGGAAAAAATAGGTGTCTCTAGGGGTTTGAGCACTGATTAAAACAGATTGAGTGTATTAACAACGAGTTAGAATTTGAGCCACTGTTTACCGTTGTGCAAATAAAAAGACTTTGTGGTATTCCATGTATGCTGTCAACTCGCCTGGATTATCAATCTGTTTAGGATGTATTCTGACATAAGAGTCTTTGAGAGTCTGAAAAATCACCTCGAGGCCTGGAAAAGTCATTGGCTCAGGCATGAAAACAGTCATCAAATTTCAGATTTTTGCCCAAATTATTATAACATACACAGTGCAAACCAAAACAGAAGGTGAATTATTCAGATAAAAGAAAGAAAAATCTCAAACCATAAATCTCATAGATGTGCCTTTTTTCTTCATTCTGTGCATGAAAACATGTAAAACCATACTGACAGTATTTCATGTACCCTGTATGTGTGTCTGGAATACGTTTTTTTTAGTTTCATACCTTGAGTAAATGAGTTCCACTTGAGCACATCTCTGGAATTAACTCCGCCAGGGAAAATGAAGCATATCTTGGGAATGATGATCGTGAAAGAGAAACACTCGAAGGCCAATCACTTTGTGAAGGAGTACCTGTAATGCTGCAAAACAGGGAAGAAAACATCAACTTCCAGTTGTAGAGTAGAGATAACAACATACATTTATTGGAGGAATTCTGTCTCTGTGTTTGTACAGCAGTTGGAGCTGGGCAGGGTCCCGATTTGTCTACAGTAGATGGGAACATTAAGGGAACGTCACTATGGCATTGTGTTTCTTAACAAATGTTTGCATCATTCATCAGTTGATTCCTTTAATTTGGCTAGTGATTAATTGATAGGGATGTTGAGTGATCAACACATGATTAAGAGAATAAAAACAAAACCTTGGATCCACTGTTATAAATCACTTTCCAGATGAGAAGTTTAAGTAAACAATTTCTTTATAAGGATACACTGTAACTCAGCAAGCAGGAAAGGTAAATCAAGTCCAGTTTGCAATTGCTTGGCATGTCGTCTGTGGTAGTACAGAGATTTAATATGTTTTGTCTAGGATAAGATTGGCTTGACGTTTTTGCACAGTTTTGAAAAATAGATTCTGAATTGACTCTTCACATGTTTAAGTACAGAGTTTTGTAGGTGGCGTTTTTGCTGGGTGGAGTAGGAGGATGACATTGCCATCCAAAATAGTTTAGCAGAGAATGCGGCCAAGATCATGAAGTACATAGTGAATTCCCTTTTGACAATCCTGGATTGCTGGTAAATTGTGCTATATTTTGGGGATATGATGTGGACTAAAGGTAAAAAGGTAAAGTGGCCCATCAGGTCCGATGCTTAGCTTCAGCTTCTGTAGCATGAAGTGACTAGGAGTATTTCTACTCCCCCCTTGGATGGGATGCCAATCCACCGCAGGGTTACCCCCAGCATTAAATTCGCCGGTACCCATTTATACACCTGGGTGGAGAGAGGCACTGTGAGAGTGTCTTGCCCAAGAACACAACACAATGTACCCAGCCAGGGCTGAACCCAGACTGTTCGATCCAGAGGTGAAAACAACTCAGTCTGTAAAAGCATGGAAACAACCTTGGACATTTTATCTATTCAGTGGTTTACCTAAATATTTTATGCAGCTGATCCACCTCTGATTTTCCTTCAAACAGTGGTTTTCTGTTGTAAAGTTCTGCCATGATGCACCCGACACTCCAAATGTCCACAGCTGTGGCATAACTAGACTGAAGGAGAACTTCTGGAGCTCGGTACCACAGTGTTACAACCTAAAACAAATAGAAGAAGTGCATGCTTCAATGTCAAGGCAAACTTGTATAGAAGGAGAGCAATGTTCTTTACATCTGGTGTTGATAGTTGTATTCTGCTCCTGGGAATAAAAGGACTTAATTTTTAACTTTTTTATTTTTATCTATATTGCTAATTTAACTTGTCCTCCAGTTAATTTTTTTCTAATCTGGTGGTTTTCCTTTTAAGGGACACTGAGCTTTCTTGTGAACCATCCAGGCAAATAGCTTTTCAATTTTTTCTTACATTTTTTTTCTTTATTGACTTAATTTATTTTTTTCATTTTCATCACCATTACTTTTGTTCCTGATTTGTGATTACCTGTAGATCTTGTTACTGAATTGTAAATGAGTTAAGGTAATTAATTCATACAAATGCAAGTGTAAATCATGACGGATTTACACTGCAAGTGATATTTGAAAATTTTCTCAAAATCGTATGAGCCTTTAATTTTGGACCAATGAAACAGCCATGTCTACCTTAGAACGGTGAGCTGACCATAGTGTTTTTGATTTGCTTGTTGAACATGTTTGTGTATAAAGCTTAGCTCAAAATTTGCTGTCTTTGATTACCGATACTTGTTTAGTTCATTTTAATATAGCATTTACAGGTGAGAGAGTCTATGGGTCAAAGACAAGGTCATGATATCAAACTGACTACCTTCTTCTGTCTCCAACTTACCACTGACGTCAAAGCCATGGCATCACGGTATATCCTTGCCAGTCCAAAGTCAGCAATCTTCACTTGGCCTGTTTTAGAGACCAGGATATTTTGTGGCTTCAAGTCTCTATGAACTATTCGATGGGAGTGCAAGAAATCAACACCATTCAACAGTTGATGTGCGATGTCCTGATAAAAAAACGCCATCAGAAGAGTTAAGCCACTGCTAAGAACTCAAAGTGTCTATCGTAAGCTCATAAGCTTATAAATTTATTAGATTAAGTTATCAAAGAACAATGTGATTTCTTCCCGTTATTAAAACCAATACCACAGAGCTAGTTTACAATAAGCTTATGTTAAGCAGCTTTTCATCAGCATTTGACAACTGCAGAGCTTGTTAAGTGGGATATCCTGTTTAGTTTGAGAGCTTTATCATGCAGTATTCTTAAATACAATGAAAAATGAGTTGGATATAATCTTAACCCCCCTATAGACACCATAAGGTCCAGAAAACAGGATCCATGGACAACCTGATTCCCAGAGTATTATATTATATGAGAGAAATAAGGCTTGGGATAACATCTGTGAACAATACATGTAAATGGCAGTCATCATTCAGTCAGACTTTTTTGGGAGGTATATGGAGACGTGTTAAAACATGTTAATTTTTTTAAGGGCCCAATATCACATATGAAAAATAGATAGCTGTTTAGATTAATTGACACTCCCAAGATTCATACTCTTGAGTTAACCAATAGCCTTCCTGAAATCACTCAACCCTGTTTTTATTCTCATAATTAATGAAGAGTGAAAAGAAAAGAGCTTTTTGCATACTTGTATTCATTTGAAAAGGTACAATACATAAATTCAGTTCCAGTAACTGAATGTCAAAAAATGTGACCTTTTAGAGTGGCCGTGCTCTACAGAGAAGAGAGTAAAATTTGTAGGTAATATCCAGGGTATTTTGAAGTGGTCCATAATGTTATTAAAACCTACTACAAAATATCTAACGAGCTATTTTGTACATTTTTGGTTCCAAAAGCAGGATTTGCATAAACTGCAGTCTGAACATTGAAGATATTTTTAGTCTGATTAGAATTTTGATTGAATGTTAATTCGTGCATGCACAATGGGTTGTGTCCTGGATGGTTCATTAAGGGTATTGAAAAAACGAATTTCATGTAGTTAGAGTGCAAAACAGAACAGTGGGTAAATTAAATTCCTTACAAATGAAACACTTTGAGTGGTTTTTAGGCACTCGGCAATATATCTATTCTGACAGTTAGGGTTGTTAATTGCCCAATTCACATCAAGTAATGTTCCCTGGACCATAAATATTCCTTTATCTATAGTTTTCACGAGTGAGTGAAATGTCTTGATTTGCATGTGGTTTAAATCATTATGCACCTTAACAGAACACACCTTAATTTTCCACTCTGGCAGCCCTGGTTGAGGGCAGTTCTCGAGGTAAACACTAAGATCCTGCTCAATGTGCTCGAATACAAGTGACAGGTGGGTCTCTTGACGTAATGGCGATGTTGTGTGAAACACATCTAGTAGCCTATGGAAAAATTCAAGAGAAATCTTTGTGAAGAACTATTTATCAAGCTAATTATAATCTCAAATTAATTATTCCTTCAAGATGATACAGTTTGTTTTTAACCCAAAAACTACCAGAGAGTCGCACCTCAATTCAACTAATGAGATTCTAAATGTTTCTCTATAAAAACCGAGGGGCTGACCATTCAATTAAAAGCTCCCTGTATTCGTAACACTTTAATGTGGGGTTATTTCTTTCACAGTGTAATTTCAGCCTACAAAATGGAATTTTGGGTTTGTTTATTTTTAATCTGTGGTGGATGAGAAGGATAAGGAAAGTGGAATATATCCGCAAGCAGTCTAGTTAAAGATGTTTAGCTTAAGAATGCAGTCTGAGTCAGGGAGAATGAGACTAATACAGCATAGGAGGAACCAAATCTACCGGTAACTAGAAGACAAAAAAGTTATCCTTGTTTAATATATTCCATTTTACTTAATTCTTGTAATGAAAGTTAAAATTGGAATTTTAGAGTATATACAAAGAAGTACCATAATAGGGTTTTGCGTTAGGGTTAGCCCAGCCTCAAATAAGTGCCCACCTTGAATAAGCATTCACCCTCAAGGTCCAATAATTTAATAAGCACCCGGGGAGCTAAATTGAATAAATACAGTATGTGCCCTACACCTAAGTTTTAGTGTTATATAGTCATTTTGCTGTACTTTCAGACAAAAAAAGACCACAACAGTCATTGGATTTCATCAAGAGCAATCACATACACACATGAACTTATTCAAGTACTAAATAGGAGATAGATTTTAAAGATCTAGTCTGTAAAAGGATGCAGATTCTAGAGGTCATTTCTTCAAGACGCCATAGAAAAAGCAGAGATTTTGGTTAACAAATACAGAAGCCTATGAAGTCAGTTATTGTACTGTTAGAAAACACAATAGGCATTTGAGAACACAGGAGAAATGTAGAAAATATGAACAGCAGGTGACTACTTTGTACATTTCTGAAATTCTCAGACTGTTCTATAAGAATATTGTACATGCTTTAGGCTTCTTCATATATGTTGCGTCATAGATTTAACACATGTGTAACAATAAAGACAATTTTCTGTTTTATACTCTAATAAAGCAGCTTTTTAGTGAAATCTTGAAGTCCGCGCAGAACCCAATCTGTATTGTAACCTGAAGGATGGAACTTTTGAGAATCGGGTAGCACACCAAACATTTGAGCACCCTCTGCCACAGTTTGAAAAATTTGGTGATATGTCAAGTTTACGAGTTTTATTCTTTTCGGTACCTGTTTGATTGACAGTGTATCAGTTTTGTAAAGAGAAATTTGAAGGAACTTTATTTTCAACGGTGTGCAAGCATAAGCTTAAGCAAAGTACGCAGACGCAGTAAGGTGCTGTTAAGTATGGTCTTTTCTTAGGAAATTTTCCTAACAAAAGATGCTAATTCTCAACATCTTACTGCATCTGCATATGTCAGCCTGCTTATTTTATGCTTTTGCCCCAAGGAAAACCAACCTTAATATTACTGATCAGTTTGGAAACTAAAGTATTCAGAGCTGTGAATTAATTGGGTCCATTACATGTATGCACAGCAACTGGGACAATCAAACCTCATTTTTTTCCATCCCAATTAGCTTAATCAGTCTTCTTAAAACTTAAAAATTGAGAAGAGTGTGCTGTTTCACTGGAGGAAATGTCAAGAGAAATAAGGAGAAAAAGATTCACAGACTAATGGTGTGATTTTTTAAATTGGATGAACACCCTCTGATCACATGAAAGTCATTTTTCCTGATGACAGAGAGGCTTCTGTCAGAAGGTCGTGAGGTAAGTGTGAAAATCACGTACATGTTTGCTGCCTAATTAAACCACGGGGGATCCATTGTTGAGAGCAGAATTATACATATATTACAACATGCAATCTGTAATAAGACGTTGACAATCGCGAATGGAATGAAAAATGAAATAATGTTGATCAGTTGGTTGAACAAGAGACGTGGTAGAAAACACTCTGAATTAAGAGATCCTAAACATCAAGGAATAGCAGAAATAATGCTATGACCCTTTTTGAATTAACTCTTCTTTGTTGAGCCATCAACACCATACACTGCAGCTTAATGTTAAGCATTATTCTTGTGGAACTCGATCACAAAAGAGTCCTTTCTTTTTGTTTCATTTACCTACAAGTGCAGTGGAAGAACTTTATCGACGCGCCGGATTTGTTTAAAATTCAACAAAGGATTTTGTTGGTACAGTCTAAAATAAACAAAAGCGCCCTGTTTCTTTTGAAGTCGTAATCAATATTCAATCAGAAACTTGTGAATTATGCACCTATCAAGGTATGAAGCGCCAGCAATAAACTTTTGAAATCGAAAGCGATCTTTTACATCTTCGTATTACATCTTCGTATTATCGCATGACTTCTCAAGCATATGTGTATAACAAAGTATTTATTAGTCAAAACAAATTATAGATCGAATTTCTTAGTGTCAACCTTCGAGTCCGAAAACTTAAGGAAAGAATGTGCACTTAATAGAAAGCGTACTTATCAAACTGTCCGACTGTCACATGAATTCGGCCGCCCTTGACAAAGAATACGTAACGCTCACTCGAAAGATCACAGTTTCTTTCAAGCTGAGAAACGGGTCAAAGTTTTATGGTAATCCCACGGGAATGTAAATCCTTGATTAAATGTTCCACTCGCTGTGTTTGTTCGTTTTCACATCGAGATAAAACGCAGCGTTGAAAGGTCGAGTCGAACATCAGTCAATCGTATTTCGGAAACTTGAGACGTCAATTTAAGGTAAACAGGGCTTCCAGAAACGACACCAGCGGTTGGTTCGGTGTAATGGCAGGCGTAAATGTTACGTAAACATCGCTCTATCTGAATCCTGTCGATTTTCACCGCGAAGAATCCAATCTCGAGATTTTTCGGCAACAAAAACTGGAGTTACCTTCGAAGGTGGGATTTAAATTTACCCTCGACATCGCGGGAAGTCGTTCAGCCAATCACATTGCTACTCGGCCGGTAAAATCTACTTCCGGTGAAAGCAAAACATACACACAAACTTCCTATGCAGCCGATACGAAAAATCTTGGGTCGCTGTGCAAGGCATTCGACCTCGTCGGAATTGTTTTGATATTTTCGCGTATCCAATGCTAACCATATGGACACAGCACAGAGTAACACATCTGAATACAACCAAATGGACAGTGATTTATTCCGTGAAGATTTTAATTGTTATCTATTGAGGCGCTAAAGCCTTTAATTATGCGGTATATAAACATGTTTCGGCGGTCAAATTAATTTCTAACTTAAGAACCTCCAGAAGATGTTGCGCGATGCGGCTGTATTTCACGCGATAAAATAAGAACTTGACTTGAAGCCCGACAGGTTGGACTGTGTACAAAGAGACACAATTGAATTGTGAATTTACAGGTTTGGTAGCCCTCGGAATGCAATAATTAAACAAAAGATGAATTTTAATATGTCTTTACTGATGGCCAAATTTAACCAATTTAAATCCTTTTTTAATTTTTTCTTTTAGCTACCTTTAATCATTTAGGCCTCCCGTGTTTGGAGGGGAGATCTTTGCGCGGATAAATAAAAATAAAATAAAACAAAAATATTGGCGTTGATATCTGGTACAACAAGGGAAGGGTTACGGGTTTCGCAAGGTTCTCGGGAGTTTGTATAGCAACCCACAGACACACCAAAAATTCTGGATCTCCAAAATATCACTTTATAATTATCGCCTACACTTCAAACAGGTCAAACAAACCCTTTAGCCTACCTGACGATGTTTTCATGCGAGAAATTATCGATCTGCTTGAGGAGGGCTATTTCGCGGATTGTGGAGAGTGGCATTCCTTCTTCGCTGTTTACAATTCTGACTCTCTTCAACGCCACGAAACGGCCTTCGTTCTGAAGATCACGGGCCTTATACACGGTGCCATACGCTCCATTCCCAATCTCGGCCACCTCTTCGTACTTCTGAGCCATGGCTCCGATTTCAAAGCAGTTCAGTAGCCGAGGTTCACTGTCTCAATCTCGAGGCTTTGCTCATTTTAGCGTGACATGGCGAAGCATCCAGGGCTTGACACACAAGAATCTTTTCCTTCTTATCGCGTTGGCCAACTTGTAAGGATTGCAACCAAATCCTATGAATCTGCTCCTCAATTTTCCATGGAAGTTGCCTTTCTCGTTCAGGGTCCTACGAGCTAAACACACAATCGGATCGTCCGCTAAAGAGTTTAGAGATTCGATAATGCTTCATAAAAGGAAAGTAAATATTCAACTTCAATTCCGCTCTGGTCTCGGAGGAATTACAAATCGCATACGGTTTCAATTCAATCGGGTGTTTATGTAAAACAATGCTAAAATAGCTGGGTAATCACTTTTTTCCCTTAAATCAGTCCACTAGACCGCGATCTACTTGCTGGCAAATGCGCGACTTACTTTGATCATGGACATTAAGCGGAGCCTGAATGAATGAAAAAGTCACATGAAGACTTCAAAATAAAGGTTGCAAGGTTCGCTGCTCTAACCACGTGCGCCGCGCTATGCCTATTTATTTCCTGTTGCACGAACGACGCATGTGATTGGTTGCCGAGGGCTTTGCCGTCTGTGTATCGGAATGCGGGATCTATTCATTGGTTCGCATTGTCACGCCCTCGTCGAAAGCGGCCAATAAAGGCAATTAAAGACACCTAAAAATACAATTTTCTGCATGGAAAAAGAAAAGAAACCTAGAGACCACCTACTGGATAGAAACGGAAAGCAATGATTGCCCAAAGAACTAATGTTGTTTCACAGCACATGGTGCACCATCTGCGAACCATCTCATATTTCACTCTGCACACAACAAAATTGGTCACAAAATTCTAAGAGCGTTGTGTACATTCAAAGAACAGCTCAGCAACAACAAGACAACAGGATCTCAAAGGCACCGGAATTCAATGGGACATTTTGACTCGAGTCGATCACGAGAGCCATCAACATCCTAAAGAGGTGGAGTTCTCGACAACATTTTCTAGATCTTATCTAATTGACTTTGTCCGTTGTCGAGGCAACCAAAGAATCGATTACAATATCGGAAATTGAGCGACAGATGTCTTTGGCTCTCATTCATTGGCAAAGCGAGGCTCTGGCAACGTTTTTAAAAGTCCCTAATCAAATTGTTTACGAGCGAGCGCTGACAAACAAGTCACAAGGTGGAACGGTCCAATTGTTAATCACGAGTTACCTGCCCGTCACGGTTTGGAGTTTTTCACATTCGGTAATTAGGAGCTGATTGATTTAATTTCATCAATATTTAAGCCCCTCGTTAAAATTCCCTCGTGGACGGAGCATATTTCGGTATTAGAATCCGCGAATTGCACGCTCACGCGAAATTCTGTTGTAAGGTGAACCGCTTCAGGTAAAGTGAACCACTTCAGAAATATTCCCACATCAGCCCTGATCAGTCACACTTTAAGTAATCATCATTCTTTTCTCTCTTGTTGTGCATTTTTGTGTGACTTCCCACTGAAAAAGCCACGTCATTATTCACACGAGGCTCAAAGGAGCAGACACTAAGCACAGAAACTATTGACCTTCGGTTGAATTTAACTTTCTCAAGGCCGTTGCCTCTCTTAACATATTTAGTTCCTGTTACAATATCTTGAGGACAAGTGAAGAAATTCATCGACTTCTTCTGTTCTTGATTAAGCAACAAATTCTCAAAACTAAAAGTAGAAGAAAAGAGTAGGAAGAACTCGTCTTTGGAACTTCGAGTGAAATGGTCAGGACCCTAAGTACAAAACTTACATGATTCAATTAGTGAGCATTTCTTGCTCTGTCATTCATTAGCAATGAACTACAAACCGGTCATGCGGCCTTGGATAAGCGTGGGCGAGTTAAGGTGTGGGCAAACTATCTTAAACTGATTATCTTAAATTATCTTCTACACGTCAGCGAGTCACATGAAGCCAGCAGCCGATCACTATGAAAACAAACACTGTTAAGGAACAAAAAGGAAAGGAGAGAAAAGTCATTTACTACATAGTAATGCAGTAGGCAAACCCAAGTAGGTAAGCCCTGACAAGAAAGCACAGAGTCGACACAGAGACATGCTACAAGCAGCTTAAAGCTATAACTCTGACGAAGGCAACAGGCAGTGCAGGTACTGTATGTGGATAGGTAGGCAGGCAGGCTTAACTAAAAAATATATACAAAACGGTATTACTAAATATAAAGTTGGTAAAGTGAACAAGGAAAAAGTCAGTGCCATGTTTATAGAATCCAGAGAGGAACTTGTTAACACGTTTAATGGCAATACCTTAATTGTTTTAAAAATGATAACCGGTTTCACGTGGGTGCAAAAGTTAAAGTGATCTGTTGTGGATAATGTGTCTGTCATTCGTTCGTTTAGTTTGATCTGTAGCTTATCAATCTGCTAGCGTCAATCTACCCGGCATTTGCGTTGACTCTTGGTTATTGATTGTTCTCTATAAATAAACCTATAAGTTATTACTGTTTAAATTTACAGACCACAAATGAAGTGGGAACCCACTTTGTCACAGTGACTATTGTAAAAAAAACAATTAGGACTTCCAGTTTTCTCCCGTCAAGTTAGTTTAACTAAACACGGAAAATGCCGGAATGTTGACAGTTTTAAAACAAAATGCGCGTTAAAAATTTAAATATAACTATCACTGAGCCAATGAAGAAACGCATTGTGAAGTGATGAGAGCATAATCGCAGAGCAATGAATAAATATATACTTCTCCTAAATTGGTCTACGCTTTTAAGTCGGTTTGTAACACCCAGAGTAGCGTCTTTGAAGCAACTACCTTGCCTTGAAATTGTTGTGTAAAATGCCTTTTCCTTCCGTATTCCTTGATAAAGATATGGTTATTGTGATCGCATCGATCCCTACTTGGTTATAATTACTTCTTCACATATTTTGCTTGTAAAATGATATTTCCATCTCGCGAGCCTAGTTTCATACAAATCATAGGCAGCAATTCTTTATGTAGCTCCTGAAGAAACGCTTGTTCAGTTGTCTTAATCTAAAAGAGTAACTCACTATTATATCACCTTTTTGAAATAAACATGTGTGAGCTGGAAATAAAATCATCCTCGGAGTGTCTTTACCTTTAAATGTTTCTGGCACCGCTGACAATGATGGGAGAGCTACTTTACGTTGTCAGATTGTCAAAAGCCTCCTGTTCATTTACTGGCAGATTTCGTTTTCGATTCAGTTATTTTGGGAAAAAAACTTTTTGTTCTCTTGGTACATGAAGCTGACGGCCAGAAAAATGTCGTGTTCTAATCGAAATTTCGCTAAGCTACGCTGGCGGGCAAGATGACAGTATGTGCGTGACAAAGTTACAGCTATTAGGATAGCGGGAAAAGGTAAATGGTTACCACTGAAAAACCTCAGTTCGGTTTCGAAAGTAACCTCTGGATCTAATAATAATATCGTCAACAAAGCGCCAATTAACTGTTCCACTCTAGGAAGGCTTAAATCGTAAATTAATATTCCCTAAAATAATTGTTATTTCCCAACATTTGGAGCTACATAAAGATAACATCCCCTTAGCTGATTATTTTCTTTGTTCTCATCACCTGTCCTTTCGTCAGGTTCTCGATATTGTAAGGAGAAGCTATTTCTTGACACTTTTTTGAGGGTCCTGTTCTAACAAATAGGGTTGTCAATTCATAGACATAGAAACTGATACGATATGTTGAGACTTCGAAAAGAAATCGAAAGCAAATAACACCACAAATTTTCACTGATGATATCTCAGTGCACGAGACAGGCCTCTCTGTATATTCTTACACATGATATAAAAAACATCCCATTGCTGCATACATTTACAGTAGTAACGAAAGCTCATATGTCTTTTACATATCTTTGAAGAATCCTCATCTATATTCTCCTAAGATTGTCAGCACATTGTCAAACACACAGGTAAAGAGAATAAACAAATTCGTCAATGCTTTTTTTATCTTTGATATGTAACACTTGACTTTACTTATTTGCGTTATATTCTTCACTAAGTCATGTTTAAAGGTGAAGGACGCATCTTGATTTTCCTTGCATGATTTATTTCATTTCACTATGGTATTTTGATCAGGGTTTTGTGGTTCAAATTTCAAATGTAAGTAGTAAGGGGCCAAGCGGAAATTCTTTACTAAAAGAACCAAAACATCTTCTATAGCTGGTCATATGCATTCAGCTGGCTTTTCGAGATTGACGATGGCCGACAGAAATTCTTCGTTTGCGACGTTTTGCTCTGTTGTTATCAAGGCTGTCTTCAACGCTTCTAAAAGTCAATGTGATACACAGGTGTAGATGTAAGTTTTTGCGGTCCATCCCTGACTGCCATTTTTAGCATTTTACGCCTCATAAAGGCATGTTTCACTTTCGTTTGTTGTTTCGAATGGCCTTAAAACAATAAACATCATGCAGGGAGTTTGACTAGTGTCGTAATTTTAGCCTCGACTGGCAACAATATTGATTCACAACGTCAATTACTTTAAGTGCCTTGAAAAAAATAAGATAGCAATCTCTTTTCCGGTCCTCCAGAGCAGAACTCTCGCGCAAAACAAAATGGGCCTTCTTGTCTGTTATGTATCATGCAGGTTGCTGGGATAATAAACATCAGATATCAACGAAGATTTTGCATGTTTTTTGGTCCACTCGCGTTTGAGTTAGCTATTGCCTTAACTGAGTAGCAAATTAAATTTTGCTCAATTTACTGTCTTTGTTGTTTCATGGAATTTCCTGCTGCAGCCCTTACATGCTAAATTGATTTCAAAGATCTCCGTTTTGACACACCCAAGAGAGAAATAAAGTTACCCTAAACAGATGCTAATAAACAAGTTATAAGCTGCTATTTTAGAAAAATAAAAAGATGAATGACTGAAAAAAGGCGTAAAACGGTCGGAACTAAAATGTCACCGTGTTCTTTAGTAGTTCTCACCCAAACATCTTTAGCTCAGTTGATGGAAGATTGGAAGATTGGGAGAAAAATGACAAGATCGTCAATGTCTTTCAACGGGTTCAAAAGCATAGATTTGATCAACTCTGTGAAGCAGTTCAATCTTGTTATGTTTTGAATAAACAAAGGTTAAATAACACAGGTCTAAATGGTAAAACATATTTTGCTTGTTGTTAAACCAAGCAGGATTTATACAATTCTTTGTTTCTCGGAAAAGATCTATCCAAGGAAATATCGCAGGAATGATATTATCACCTTGTTCGCACATTAAAATTTTTAACGACGAAGAAATTACTCGCCGCTGACGAGTTTTCCTTCTGTTCTGGTAGCTCTCCCATAAAACTGATGAAATCCAAGATAAATTCCCAGCAAGGCATATTTGATAGTACGAAGTATTTACATTGGGTTTCTCTCTACAAATGATCTGATAATGGTACAGAGAGAAAGTCGGTAGAACTTTACACAGATACTGAACCGAGCTTAAGGTAGCGGTCTACTTCTTGAAGAATTTATTTTTTCCCGTATTTTTATGTGGATTTTTTTTATTACTCGTGATCTTGGTAAAAGTTGTCAGCAAAGTGTCCGGCAGCCGATTGTGTTGCAACGTGTTTTAGTTGTGCTATATTGAATAATAGTTCCAGACTGGCGGCTTTACCACCTGTTGTGTCAATGCATCGATGGCGGCATACAATACTAACCACTTAGTATAAAAACCTCAAAGTCAATACCGTGTGGTCCCGATTTTTCGATCCACCTGGTGGAACGGAAATTGGTTTTAAAACACCGGTAGTTGGAAAAATCGAGAGTCGCTAGTTTGCCAAGGAAGCCAAACAATTGCTTCGGCAAACGAGGGCAGTTCGAAAAATCGGGACAGTACACTTTTAGTATGTTGGACTTCATGAAGAGCAGCAAAACACATCGAATGTAATGGACTGTTTTGCAGTGAAGTAACACTTTGCTGTACTCGAGATCAGAGGTCCACCACAAAGAACGCAAAGACAATTAGGCCTGAGGAGTCACTCGGGATTTTATTTAATACATTACGTTAGAGATAATAATACCGGTGAATGACGCCACATGCTGTATTTCGGTTCATATTCATTACGATTTCAGACCGCCTGGGACGGCTTCTTAGCGGTATCACCTAGCTAGAGCCGAAAGCTCGTAGGTTCAGAATCGTGTTAAAAATCAGTGACGAAGCTTTCTGAGCTTTAACGCTTTGCAGCTAATTTTTTTCTGAATGCCAGAGGCAGGTTTGTTTGGCGCCTGAAAGTTAAAACAGTTGGAAACCCGCTTGGCACTAAACTAACGACATTCAAGGAGCTAAGAGCGAGCTATGATAGACCCAAGCCGGCATGGCGAAAAAGCGACCACCCATCACGGAGGTTTTGCAGCAACTTCCAGATATAAGCGCTGATTTCACATACAAATTCTCTTTACTAGTCTTAATGCATTTCACATTTTACTAGTCCGGAGAACTGAATTGGTAATCATGCAAATGTTCCTTCAGTGTTTGTTTGCGTGCGTGTCATATCTCTACAAATAGTAGCTAATCTATATCATTGATCTGAAATTAAATATTGTTATCATTATTTGGATTGGAACCAGAGAATCAGTCTCAGGGATTTCTAATGTCTTGGCCTCTTCGTGGGAGTGAAGTTAAGTATTAAAAAAAGATTTTTTTTTTCGCTACAATTACGTTATAAGAGCTAAGCTTTGATCGAAAATGGATCTTACAATATAGCTTGGCCCACGATGTAGAGCAAACATCTTGAGAAGTAAAGTTCTTAAAACCACGTGGAAAATTTCCGTCTTCGGGAAGTTTCGTATTGAGTCAGAGTTGAAGTTCGTATTCTATTGGTTCCCCTTAATCTGTCCTTGTCTGTCTGTTAAAGGTCGTACACAAGAGAGGATCGCTTCAATCTGTGTTATCAGCTCTCGCAGTCATGCACCATTAAATGTTTTTGTTCACTTCAATAGTGCCGCGTATGTAGTGGGTCACCCTGCACAAGGAGCGCAATCCTACAGCTGCTTCAGTAGTCGTGTAAAGGAAAGAGAAGCTGTCCCAGGCTCTTGCGAACAGCTAAGTTACCACGCAGCGCACGAGGAAACGTTTCGCAGCAATTTACCGCCAAGTTCTGTTTTTTCGCATCGTTCTTGTGCTTTAGTAAAATACTTGTGTCGACAGTTAACGCATTATACGTTGTTCACGTTCTACAGATGAATACATCTTGGTGCAAACTATTTTAGGTTATGGAATTTATTCCCCGAATTTACTTTTTTTTATCAATCCGAAACCCTAGCTGGCTTTTTTTGCTTACGTAAAACAACAACTTTGCCCTTCGAGAACAAAAGGTATTAATTTCCCCTTGTTACGAAAGTTCAAGGTAACATTTCATTAAAGAGCTTCATCTAAATATTTCACTTAGACAATCGGTTCTTGCACATGACGCGTGGCTGTATGAGAAAATGACTAATTGCGCTTCAACGATTATAACATAATCCCTTTCCCTGAAACGATCTAATCTTAAAAGTAATCATTCTGTTTTATAGCTTTCCTTTAAAACCGGAATTTCAAAGGGGAATGGTTGAACTTTACCCCAGATTCTTTGTTAAATAAGCTGCTCGGAGATATTTTCTGCAGCATATGGTCAAAGTGTTGGAATATTTTTTCAGCTTCATCGTCTGTAAGCTTGGCTGGAACTTAAACCATGTAATCCTCAGTGAGACCTTGCTTTCCTTCGGAAAGGAAAAGGAAAAATACGTTGTTTCTCATAAATTTAGTCTAGTATAGTTTCTGTGGAAATGTTCCCAGTTTAATCACTGATCAGATTAATTTCTACTGGCCTAGGAGAAAAATGTGTGGAAAACGCAAAACGTGACTGTGAAAAACTGATTAAAAGGAAGGTATAAGGTTGCCATGCTAACCTCACAACGTTTTATCTTCCAATTAAGCAATAGAGTAGGCGCACCTAAACACCATGGGAGTTGGGAGAATCCGAGACAGTTATGCAAACCGGTGACGCAGTCGAGAGTTTGCATAACGTTCGAGAATTCTCCCTAGCCCCTCGTATTTAGATGAGGCTATGTAAACACAGAAAAAGTACTCTCTTGTTTTTATAAAATATTTAATTTCTCCAAAATACGCGGGAACCTAAAACGTCACAACCGTATACTCAGAGGCATGGACCCGCAATGATCTCACTTATTTTGTAACAATCAATAATTTTTTTCCAGTTTCGGGCAAACATTTCGTTTCTTTCATTTTAAGCTCGGTTATCACTTGTTCCACGAAGTCCTCTTTTACGTATCATAATTTGTTCTAGAATTCTACAATATTTTCTCTTAAGTCAGGATTACTTTTATAAGGTCGACTCCTTGTCATTTACCAACTTGGGGGGTTTTCTTGCTGATTGTATTAAAAGCAGGTGAAGTGCTTGGTTCACCACATTGTAAACTGAAGTAAATCTCTTGTTTAGCTTCCATAAGTGCTATTAACTTGTCACTGCCAAGAGCACAGAGAAATTCCACGGATTTTTCAATAACCAAGCTATCATTTGCAACCCAACAAAAACAAGAGGCCATTTTAGGGCGTGTAAAAGGACAGAAAAAAACATCTCGCTTTCCAGTAAAAATAAAAAGTTAACAAAGCTGTTTCAGCTATCCGATTTCCTAGCTAGAGGTAAACCGGTTCCAAAGAATTAACGTCTTGTTAAAAGCAATATTTAAAAAGCAGTATGTGGGAGATGCGGTGGCCTCGTGGTTAGTGCGTTTGTCTCCGTTGTGTTCTTGGGCAAGACACTTTACTTTCACAGTGCCTCTCTTCACCCAGGTGTATAAAAGGGTACCGGCGAACTTAATGCTGGGGGTAACCCTGCGATGGACTAGCACCCCGTAGCTTCATGCTACCGAACGAACCGGGATAAGCTCCGGCCTGATGGGCCACTTGGCTCAAATGCAAACTTTACCCCTCAAAGCAGTAATAATAATAATAATAATAATAATAATAATAATAATAATAATAATAATAATAATAATAATAATAATAAACAATCTTTAAGGAGGAAGCGCCCGTCACGTAAATACGTGGTTTTCAGGGAGGTCCTCCGTAAAAAATTAAAAAGTATTAAAAGCTAAAATAAAAAATACAAATGTCATAGATATAAAATATAAAATATACAATGATTAAAACTACGAATTAAAAACTACCTACTGTCCTACTGTCCTAAAAAACTAAAATATAATCGGCGTACATCTAAAATATTTGTCCATTATTTAAAATATTTATCCATTAACAACTTTGTAACTTTGTAAGGTTTGTCTTATGTAAGGTTTGTCAGTATGAACTTATCAAGAGAAGAGCCTCCTCCTCATCGTCATACGTTTCTATTTTTCGGCTTCACTTCATCTCATTTACAAAACAGGGATAATCAAGTACCGACAAAGGTGCTACACAGCGCGCTTTGAAATGACGTCACGGCGGCCATGTTTGTGTCTTAAAGCGACTGTTTGGAAGCACACATTAACAATTCAATTAAAATTACCAAAATGAGTTCATTTCTTGGGTAGTGGCATTTTCTATTGCTTAGAAACAGCATACAAAAGCTCTAAAAAAAGGGTAAACGCTCTATGTAGCTGTAAAACCATCTCAACTACGCTAAACTCTCAGCCAATTATAATTAACAATTACTACATTATGTGTTACAGGACTACACCGTCCATGATAAGAAATAATCGAATCAAATGCAAAAATTTTGAGGTGCCAAACTTGACAAGATCATATACCATCGGAAGATCAGACCTCAGATGCCATGCATTTATTGTATATCTGAGATTCTAGCATGAGTTGGTTAAAGATCTCTCAAGTAAACCACAATTTGGTTATGGAAAATTAAATTTGTGACCACTTTAATTTCGAACCAACCTGATCATAGGAATCAAGAGTTTATTATGGAGATTTTGATATAAAGAGCAATATGAAAAACTATTCCAAAAATTGTGCCACCAAGGACCTTTTTCTCTATAAAACCTTTTGCAGTGCTCGCAGTACATTTGTCGTTGTTGGAGAGAAGGACATGGTGTTATTTCACACAATACTTTCCCGAGGTCGTAAATTTTGGGATAAGATTATGCGCGTGCCTCGTATACTGAAATTGTCACGAACTTGTCGAAAGCCTACACATAGCTAGCTGTGACGCAGAAATTTTAACAGATCCGTGTTTGAACATGACGTTTTTATTGCACTGTAAGCTGTATCGGCACTCAGGCCGCCCATTTCGTCACTATTGAAAGTTTATTTCTTTGAGGAAGTAGCTCCGATTTACAGAATATATATTTACGACCACCAAAATTCATCGTAACTTTGGGGGCGCGTTGTTTAACACTCTTCGAACTCGAAGACCGATGCCACTCTAAGAATACAACAGAAGACAATTTGCGTAAGTGCAAAGCAACTTCAGCTCAAAGTGATAGACGAGTTTTCCTTTGTTTGGTGGATTGCTATGAAAATAATCTTTTGCAAATTCCCGATGGAGGATCTTGACCGTACTCAGTGATATTGTTTTTTTTTTTCTGTGTAATGATATATGGTTAATTCTACTCATGGACGCCGTCTCGATTTCTAGATTCATTTACGTTTAGAATTTGTTTAAATTTTCAGTAGCTAACTCTTGCTGTTAAAGTATGTAAGGATCATTTCTATTGCAGGTTTTATCAATTTAGCATACCTCTACCACCTCAAATTCCCAAGCAAATGGGCTGAAACTTGTCGAAGTCCACCTGATGCCCAGCTAGCTGGCAACGCTCGTGTGTAGCACTACACTACACTTGTGTCGATTACACTCCCTAAATGATATAAGCGGTTTATCTGTAAAATGAGTTGAACTTCAAAAATGCAGGGCTCTATTTTCAAGCCCAGAACAGTTTCCTCCGAGGCTTCTGTTCCACACGTTCAAAGCATCATTCCCCCCGGCACTAGAATTGTTGGTTGGTAGATCGGACGCAATTATGACATTTTTTCTCCTCGCAGGTGATGTTAATTTGCAAGTCGCCAAGTTGGGAGAATTTGACGAGATCCACAAAACTACTTCCCTTTTGTGGTGAGACCTATCATTGTGATGACCTTCATACGGAATCAACTTGCATCATGATCGGTCGTGCGAAATAGCATGCACCCTAAAAACACCAGCCCCGACCACCAGCCGTGTTGGAAGAAAGCATTCCAGAGAACTGGCCGCCAGATATCAAACGACTCTTCAAGTTGAATGCTCTATGCACAAAAAAAGCTTCAAAAATATTAAACAAAAAGGTGAAGGGGTTCAAGTAATGGACAGCCGCTTTTACAGTGAAACAATTCTGCAAACGGAGCTTTGTTTCTCCCCTGGGCTTCTCGGAGGACGGTTGGCAGTTGAAACTATTTTCCGTTCTAAATCTACAACTACTCAAGTGCCTATAACGTCGTACTTAGGTCAGTTGCAAACATGAAACGGTTGTTAAAAGATTTAAGAGAAGTTACTACCATTTCACAAAAACAACAGATGAAACTGGGATATCCAGAGGAATGCCTTCCGGTCTTTGACCGAGTTCATGTACAAATCCTCTTTCAATGTCTGCATACTTTTTTTTATTTTCAGTTCTGTGTAAAATAACCAGAGTTAAGAAACTTAAAATTTAAAGCAATATAATCACAAGAAGGCTAATTTGGTCATTCGACTTCGCAATGTTGTTTTTTCTGTTTTGTTTCCTCTTCTTTTTGGCTTCCTTTATGAGGCATTCTTTCAGTTATCACCAAAGTAGGTCACTTTTCACCTGTCTTCATCAACCCATCATCTGAGACACATGACCCCTGCCGGTATTCGGTTGTATTCAATACAAAAATTCAATAGCTTGAAATTAAAACCTTTCGCTTTGTCATCGAGTTGGCATCCTTGAGGCGTACGTACAAACCCAAAATCAAACACAAAATAATGTTGAATTTTCTACTAGCCGTGGTTTCAAAGGAAAACCATGATAACATTGCCGTCCTCGATATCTCACGATTTGAACGTAGATAACTTTCTCTATTCGAAACCAATCTCGGCAATTGTTAGCGGAATAAAATGCTCTGTAGTACTATTAAACTAAACAGCTGGTAGTTGAGCCGTGATAAAATAGAAAACATTTGACTGAATAATGACTTGTGATTTCGAGTTCTTACTGGTTACATAACCTCTTTACATCAACATCTGTATCGCACAGGCGCACAGAAGGAAGACATTTACCGGCTTTCACTTTTCACTCATACATTAGCAAACTGACATCCGGCTGTACACTCACCACTGAAATATTCCAACAAACCGCTCAAAGAGAACGATTTCCAAAGCAACGCTGACGGACTCTTGGGCCGCAACAAATTTGCCGGTGTTTCTTTACCGATCTTTCAATCGCCACGCGTGCAGTACACTTCTGCTAATTTATATTTATACACCTTGAAGTGGCCAATGACAGAGCTGGCTATAGCTAGCATGTGAAATATGGGTGCTAGACTAAAGGTCACTCTGGATATTTTATATTCAAGGGTCGTATTCAGACAATTGAAAGCCGTATTACCCTGTATATCAATATATATGACCCCTCACATAACGTGGATATGATATCCACTGATTTGAATCCTAAAACAGGAAGTGATTACCACCTTTTTCTCCAAAGTTGTTATATTAGGAAATGGTCAAGACAAGGCGATACGATTAAGATGACGAACGCCAGCATCGTTAACTCTAGAACTAATGTTCCTTGTATCCGGGAAGACTCAGCCAGAGGTATGGCGAGGAGGCTGTAAAAATTTCATCAGAAAATGTAGATGGACAAAGGTCATCATAAACGATAATTGAAAAAAAACACCGGAGAATATCTGGCTCCCCACTTTGTGGTTTGGTGGACATGGAAACCTACAACTTGCTGAGATGCAGCTCAGACGCTCTATAACCATGAAAGCAGAGGCGACCAAGAAGTGAATATTCGTTAAAATGGTACGTTCACTTGAATTGCTGTTTAATATCATTTATTTCCCATTAACTGTCTTAATGCTTGTTGCGGTTGCTGGGTAGTCTGTGGTATAACGTGGCAATAGAAACTAATGCTCGACGAATTAGACCAGTCAAGTCGGATGGAAGGGAGCAAGAAAAAAAATAAGAACTAACAGGGGTGGAGTGGCATAAGACAAAGAAGAAATATCACTTGATAAGACCAAATGTAAAAGAGAAACGAAAAAGACTTAAGTCTGTTTCCTTACTCAGTGATTAAATCAAAAGTTCTTGCGAAAGATAAAGAGTGATAGATATTAAATCGCAATTGGCCATTGAAAAAAGAGGCAAGGAGCCCTGAAACCAGCGCAATGAACCTTGACTTTCGAAAACCTCTGAACGTGAGTGACTACACCGCATTCCAATGTAAACTTCTCGAAACGTCGTGATTAAAAAAAACAATAACGCACTTGGCTGGCGATGTTTAGCGCAGAGACCAAAGATCAGACGTGATGCAGAGCGTGATAGTTTTCGCAAACATAAATAAAATAAATCTACTAGCGTTCACTAATGCCGTTCTTTTATTGGTTACGCCACTCATTATCTATTCTGTTGTAGATAGTGAGTATCCTAGAAGTGACAAAAGTGTGCGGTTGTTGAAATACTGGCGGCCGCTTCTCTGCGTTTTCGAGGTGTCTGTAAAGAGGATTCAGATAGTTTCAATCTCGTGCAGTCATCGTGCAGTCATCTCCATGACCTTTTCTCTTTCTTAGGGGCGGGGTCCCCAAGTAAGGGAAAAGACCAAGAGGAATTAACGAGGTTGAGATCATTTACTCTCATCATTTTTAGCCAAAGAACGTTTTCCCCTCCTTTCTTTTCACACATACAACAATCCGACATTTTTCTCCTGCTAAATCGATCAGTGTTCGTCTTCACTAATACCTGTGCGTTGTCGTTTTCCTAAAGCTGGTAATTCGTTTTCCCGGTAAATTCTCTGTCGCTGTGTTAGATTTGCTCTGCGAATTTTTCACGAAGTCTTTTCGCGTAGAAAACAGTTTGCCATCTCACTGGAGTAATGGCTAAATAAAGGTCGAATGTATTTCCCTGGAAAGTAGTTTCGCGCCGATGAATAGCTTAATTCGCCTGCCGTAGTTATAATAATAATCGGCTTCTTTCAAAAACTGGCTCAAACACGGCATTTTGAGTTCTTTTGGCCACGTACAAACCTGAAAATAACAGTTTACTATGATAGAAAAAAACCAAAGATATAATAATAAGCTACAAAGGAACAAGGATGGTTAAGGATGGAGAAGATTGACACGGATTACAAACGACGAACTTGAAAAATGTAAGCTAAACTTCTGCTCAAGATGCGCAAACGCTGAGACAGCTCCTTTTAAGGAAAATGTTTAAAATAATGTTTCCAAACCTGCTTTTTGAAGATTCATCCCCCTCTGGAGCGAATAACAGCAACAATTCTCTTCCATCATGCATCCCCTCTTTCTCCCTTCCCTCTTCCTAAGCCTGTACTATTCGAAGAAACGTGATAACCTGGACAAACTCCTTTTTATTTTTACCCTGTTACCTAAATTTCTTTCAAAGCGCCTTCGATGTTTTTTAATTTGGTTTTCTGGTGCCAATAAAAGTGACTTGACTCCTCAAATACGAAACCATTTCAAGGGTATTTCGTAATGTTTAAAATTGCGTTCAGTTTTCGTGATAAAATCGTGTTTCCCCCGCACTTACATTACAAAAACATGACGAAACATTGCGAAACCCGCACGACTTCCTTAAGGGTAGCCAGGTGTCCAGAGACACGCAGCTGTGTAGGTTGATGTACAGTGAGGGCCGTTTTGGTGGCCAATCAGCTGCCGTATTAGAATACGTGCGAATTTAGCAAATGCACATACGCACTCTCGAGTATATTCTCGAGCTCGACGTAAGAAAGCATCGCGTAATCGCTATAAATAATGATAGTTTGGTTGTCATAGAGACCTGTGATTGTTGGCGAAACTTAGCCTCGCTATGTTATCACACAGTGTTCAAAGGATAGAAGATTTGTGTTCGGTTGTTTTGAAAAGTGCTCAATTTGCTCTAGCTAACGCGAGGTGACGTGAGAAAGCGAACGCCGGTTTATTTGATCAAAACATTTGTCCACTGAGTTATTCGTGAGAGCTGCGAGCGAATCAACTGAAAAAGAAAATAAAAGAGCCACAATTGTAATAGCTTCGACAATCACTTTCTCACAGAAGGGATCGTGAAAGCTCTGTTTAAATTATACATTTGTGGGCATGGTCAGGCGATAATTTTAAATTCATAAGTGTAAAAATGCTACTACTCCAAAGCCAAGAACAAAATGATGATGAATTTACATATTGATATAAGTTAAACCTAAACCAGAAAAAAAATTAGCGAACGAACCTAGAAATTCATTTTTGACCCTCTATACTACTGGCAAGCCATTTTGCATCACGTGGGCAAACGGCAATATGCTGACGTAACCTCGTCCCAGGCCAAACTGAGGCCCCGTCCCACACTACGCCGGTGGAATATGAAAACGGAACGGAGTAATTTAAAAGCGCAACGGCCATCACCGGTCATCTTGGACTTGTGTTTGAGGAAAACTCGGTCAGGAAAATCACATGATTATCGTGACGCCATCGGTTTCGAAAAGCTCCGTTTACAAAATGTTTTCCCATCCACACGAAAAAGAAAAGACGGCGTTTTCAAATTTCTCCGGTTTGAAGAACGTGTTCGAAAAGCTCCGTTTTCGTGACGGATTAGTGTGGACGGAAGCGCTAACCGTAGAAATAAACGGCTGCGTTTTCAAATTTCTCCGCCGTAGTATGGAGCCTGAAGCATAGAACTAAGCATAAAGCTACAATAATGAATTAAATACACCTTATTTTATTCCCAATTATGTCACCATAAAAAAATTCACCTGCCCATTTTCCACTGCCTGTACATGTCACTGACGAAGGTAGCGAATTAAATACATTGTATGATTTTTGAAAAAATACTTGATTCGTGTGAGTTATATTTAGAACAAAAAGGGCAGTAATAAATTCAGGCAGGATGTGATCTATCTTGACAAGAGCCCCAAGGCAGCCATTGCCTCCAAGTTATTGAAAGCACCAGAAGAACCTAGACAGTAATAATTTGCTTTAAATAAGAATAAATAACATTCGAGGTTAAAAAGGGAAAACATTTAGTTTTCTTTTATTAATTATTTCTTTTGGCAAAAAATACATGTAAGACGTCATTCCGTTTTGTTTGACGAATTTAGATTCAGATAAATCTCGAATATTCCGTAGCAATCTTTGGTTTGATCGTGGACACTTCCTTTGTCCTTTTGAAACAAAATTCAAAGTTCACAGTTTAGGGTTCAGAGCATTATCAACATTGTAAATAAACATGTTAATGATGAAAGTATTATGAGAAAAAAAAAGATGCAAGGAGCGATTATGCGAAAGTCCGAGAATCATCGAAGGAGTTGATATTTTTCACTTATTTCACCAAAGTCGTAAGCTGTACCAGTAGGATATATTGTTACTTGCTTGACAATAAACGAACGAGATGATAACATATATGGGTATAAGAGAAAAAACTGATGTGAGTAGACATGTATAACGGGAGGAAATGAGGTAGCTATCCACGTCAACTTTGAAGTGAATCAATGTTAGTATGTTCTCCTAAATATTACGCCTTCGCACGAATTGTACAGAAAGAAATCTTCTCCCGCCATCCGCCTCCAAAAAAAAACATGAGCTGACCATAAGATTTAATTCTGAACAAAAAATAACCGTTCTTAATTCAGTTATACCTTCACTTCGCTACTCCCGCTCGCCAACTCTCTTTCTCTCTTGCAGAAGTAGTTTTTTATTTCATGCTTCATAAAAAGATTTCAGATAGATCTCGTTTGGAGATTGGGGAATTTTCACACAGCATGAAGGTTAACGTTACATAAGCCTGTTCTAGAGGGAAAAACCCGTAAAACGGCGGGTGAAAATGAGTATGAAAAAAATCAAAAACAACGCCCTGTTCTCAAATTTACAGATCCGAACGCCCGGAAAAGAATATAGCATAATATGCGACAGGGAGTTATTTTTATCTAAAACTTAAATATCCCTAAGCTTCGGACCAAAATACATTTCCGATTGTTTGATAATGCGTTCAAGAGAATAAACAGGAAAAATGCGGCACCCCTCGGTGATTAAAACGCCAATGTTATCCTAAAAATAGACCTTCGTGAAAACATGTTTACTTGGAGAGTTAAAAATAGTCCTGCATTGTAAGTTATTTTGCGCTCGTAACGTTCAAATACGACATTATAGAGGACGCTAACCTGAACGACCATGTGCCAGACCCCGATATTAGGAAAAAATATGACTTTTTTCGAGTGTAATCTGGATATTTACTGATAGTGAATGTCTGACCTTCTTGCAGTTTTGTCAAGGTGAACGTTTATAAAATTAATATAACACTTGAAAAAGTCATAATATCGTTTTTGTCTAAATGAATCTGGAACATTCCTTGTCATTAACGAGTTTCTGAATATTTTGTTTCCTTCGAAAATGACGTCTTTCAGGAATTACCAAAATTACTCTTTTTTTTCAGTTGATGTAGGCCCGGAGAGGTTCACTGGCTTCTCTCGCATTCGACTATCCAAGCCAAACAGGCAAAACTCCAGTTAAAGATATCTTGGAACTTTTAAAAGCTAACTGCTGAGATCAACTAGAAGATGAAAGTGTATATTATTAAAACAAAATGAAAGTTCTCGTCAAAACATAACAAAAAAGATTTGATTCACCATCTATTGTTAGATTATTAATTTAAAATTTTCGCGCCAAATTGCCAGGATTGTAAATATAAGGAACTCGACGAAAATATAAAAGTGCTCACTGTAACTGGAAAGCGATATGTAGAGTTTTCGTCACGTAGAGCTGCAATGTCGTCGTTTTATTCTACTCTGTCCAAGAGTTATCTTATTAAGATTTTATCCTTTTCCTTTGATAATGCTCACAGCAAAAAATACCACTGATAACATTTAATACTCGATATATATTTGTTATCAGCATGCATGAAAAAAGAAATTGGAAGAAATTGAAAACAGCTCTTTCTAAGACCTCAATAGATTTGCTCCCTGAATAACCAAGACAGAAATGCAAATGATTTCTATATAATATTTGTTAAAAGCTACAGTGAACTAACTACATGTCCTTACGTGTGTCTATCTTGTACCTAAAGTGTGTTTCTTCCCCCGTGGTAATTGAGATAGATGTTTACGTCGAATGAAAAAGGCCGTTTGGAATTGTACATCGTTCCCGTTGTAGAAAATCCAGCTTGCTTGTACAGAAGGGTACGACAGTCGAAAACCCCCGACAACGACACAATAATACTGTTATATTAAAATTTCATAATTATACACGGATGAAATATCGGTTATAAAGGAAAATACTATAAAACCGGTTTACATCTTTCCCTCGTGGAAACCCTTGCAGAAAAAAAAAACATTCCTAAATACTTTGTTTAGACGGGCCCACTTTGAGATGAATGACTACCTCACCGCAGATGGTAAGTTGCCACTTTTGTCGTAAACAAACTTGCTTTTCTTTTGCTTCGCCCCTCTGATAAATAAACTGTCCCAAGGAAGCGAATTGGTATGAGACACAAGTTTGTCATGACATTATGCATCCGCTAGTACTTAACTCAATTTTATAACTCCTAAAGTTTCTCGGCGCTCCGTTCTTGCAAGAAGTCCGTTGCAGACAACACTGCAGTGACAGTAATCTAGGTGTGGCTCGATTAGTCATCGTAACCTCTAAAAAGGGTATCTCGTCTATGTGATGTAAGACAGGCAGGTCCTAGAGATCTGAGATTAACGACGGGACGCTGTCTACGTTGAAAACTAACGCGGCGTGAACATTGCAGGAAAGGCGTCAGTTTGTACTACTACTACTACAGTTTACAAGTGATGACGACACTGGATTATTTCTGTGAGATTGGCTTGCAGAGATCGAGGTGCAACTGATCTGTCCTTGCTTGAAATATTTTAAACCGATAGAAAGGTTAACTTCAGTCGACTGCAAATAACAGATAGATAAATATTCATTCCGCAACCATCCATCTAGACATTTCACTGGGAATTAATTCAAAAGCTTACTTAATGCATGGTCTCTTTGAGTGGCGGTTAAGTACCAAACAATCATCGCAAAAGGTGTAACCCGGCATTGAGAATTAGCAAAGGAAGGGGGAAATTCTCTAAATAACGATTTCCTTACTTTTTGTAAAAGGAAAATCATACTATACTGCCTTTAATTACTTTGTAATTTCCAGTTTATTAGAGAATTAAAATTTTGCTTTAAACACTTCGTAATTATGTCTCGCTAATTGATATCATTTGGTTGAAAACAAAACAGCAGACTTCGCTTGCCTAGAATTTTAAATTTTGTAATGTTTTCTCCCGGGCTGAAGTGCGTGGTGCTGTGGTTTTGAAACTCGGGAAGAAGGAAGAAGCCTTTTGAATGCATCCACCCACGCGTTAACTGTATTTACAAGTTCCGGCAAACATTTTTTATTCATCTCCATAAGACCGTCGCAAGAGAATACCTACATTTACAACAAAGGTAAGAGAATTCAGCTTGTTTAAAGACAGCAGAAAACAGAAAATATCCGACTTTCACAACTATAAAAATAAGACAAAAAGGTTCCTAGCATCTGATCAAATTATGACATGCCACAACCGCAGCCATGAAGCGTTTGGAAACAACATTAGCACATTCCAGTAAAAACGTGTTCGCAGAGTGCTAACAACAGATTATTATAGCGCTTTACATTAAATATATCACATATGGTTGTTAACAGAACAATACAAGTCAAAGAAAATAAGGTTTCTATGTATTCCCCCCTCCGACGCCATTAGGGACCTTAAGCAAACCACGACGGCAACGGCAACGAGAACGCCACAAAACAAAAGGTTTAATGAGCAGAACAATAGCTGTGCACGTGCGTTATAATTCTTGGTACATTTCTTAGCCGTCCTCTCCAAAACGACAACGTGAAATGACCAAGTTCTGGGTATTTCGGAGAACGTGAGCGACGGCGGCTTATTTTTCGTATTTTCTTTAGGAATTGTACGCTAGCATTGCATATTAAGCTTGAGCAAGTTCTGAGACCGATAGACGTACTGAACAGATCTAGGCATGTGCGAAATTCGACGGTAAAATATAAATTCATTTTTTTCTAGGCGTCGTCCTTGGCGTCGCCGTCGTCGTTGCTTAAGGTCCCTAATGCAACTGAGTTAAGTTATTGTAATGTTTATAACCACGTTTAACAGGCTAAAGATTGTCTTCGCTTTTCAAATGTAAATGTACTGGCTGTGCTTTTTTAGACCTGGCTAAAAAAACTCAAACCCGCGAGTGTTGAACCCGTACTATCTTGCACTAAGGCACTTGCTCAGAACTAAACGGTGATACGTAAACTGCATGTGAGTCATGTATTAAATTGAACTGCAGAAAGACAAAAATTTACCAGTTGTTATTACAAAGCTCGAAGGGGCGCTTGCTTTACCGATAGGCTTATGAATTGGCAAAGGCAATGCCGGTTGAACTACAAATTTCTGAAGTAAAGCATTCTAGTAAATTGTAATTAATGTCAACGGCGTTTGAGAGTTATCGTAAAAAACTTCAGTATAATCTTTTTTATAATGTAGAAATTTGCTATTTCCTCAATAAACGATTGTCTATTACAAAGGGAAGATTTCTACAAAATAATAGCATGAAATTGCCCTGAAACTAACGAAATTTTCCGCCTCCCTAACCTCAGTCTTCCAATACACCAAAACCATTGTATAACATCCACGCGAAAAAAAAACCGTACGTGACAATTTCTTCGAAAAAGAAACATACGTTATTTGGCGGCATATTCTAGAAAAATCATGCGTAAGCTATAGTTTTAACATAACGAAATATTACACAGCCCGCTGAAAATACTCCTACATGTTGTAACAGATGTCGTCGCTTAACAGGAACACCGGTCAGTGAACGGAACTAAATGCAATCCGTCTTTGAAGGAAAGTTCCGCTGCAATGTAGGATGCAGTCAGTGAACGACACGTTGGCGTGCATTGACAGTTTTTGCTGTTTCTAATAGTGTTAAAATTGTTCATCTCAGTGCATTTCGGTTTTTCTTCCGGCTCGTATATTTATATGTGTACGTGCATCTTTCTGCAATGAATAACATTGGAGACAGCAAAGAGTGCACGAGATTGTAAGTACGACGAAGGAATCAGTTGGTAGGATGATTAAACCAACTAAAGCTATTATCTAGAGTATATACAAATCCTACTTTATTGTTTCTCTCTTAGAGTAGTGCTTTTAACATTAGTCATAATATAAAAAGAAAATTTCACCTGAAATATGTTGCGTAAACCTACAAAATTTCTCCATAGTACTGAAAACATTGTCCACTACTCGTCTGGGACACGATATCTTCTGGATATTAACTTACTTAGGTTTGCAGCTACTAAGAATATTCTTTCAAGAACAACACCATTTTAAATCGATTCTGTAAGATTACTTCAAGGCTTAAAAGAATTTTGAGTTAAAATTCATGCCACGCCAATAAAACAAAAACTGGCAAATCCTGAGACAAGGAGTGGTTCTGTCATTAGCAAGTATACCGTCATTGCTCGATGATGAGCTGAATCGCATAATCGTGATGCAGCTTCCTTGCGCAAACGTCCACAGCCACATCAGTCAGAAAATCTGCGATAAAAATGTCAAGCTGTTAGTTTAGATTTACCACCATACATCGTATAAAAGAACTGGTTTACTCAAAGAAAAATGTATACGAAAATGAGGGGTGCAATAATTATATAAGGCTGCAGTCGATCTAGAAGTAGAAGTCTCCCATGCCTAGGCGATTCTAGTATTCACATCGACTTCATAACCGCTTCTCGATGAGAAGAGTTGGAAGAAGACAGAACAATTAGTTTGTTCCCGCTCGCTTATATTCTTATTCGAACACCAATAATGGTTTGTTAGGGGCTACAGTTATCAACTGTCGAGGTCACAGCTGATTCTTATCCGGCATGAAAGAGTTTCCACCGGCCTATGTTACCGACTGAAAGCTGCGCCGTAACTTGTTAGGCAAAACAAATTTAGATTCCTTGGCAAAAAGGAAGAGGAATGAACAGTCATAGATCTGAGCATAATTAAACCGGTCAATTCCACTTTGCATACAGTTGTAGTCGATCGTAAAACGTACGCGGCCCCGGAACAAGCTCTAAGGTCTTAGCTTGTTAGGAAGGCACTTATGTAAACGCATATATAAAACACGCAATGTGTCTTGATGCTAAAACATTTAGAGATGGTGAGCTAAAAGCTATTGTAGATACACAGAAAAGCACGATTTTCCTTCCTTCGGAAGACCGGAAATAGAGGCCAATAAACATGGAACTGCTGGCCTTCTTCACCCGATGCATGTTCGGAAAAAACTATTCCTTTTCCAGTTTTGTTTTTTGCTTTTTATATTACGTTAAATTCGTTTATAAACCATCGAGATACGTTTTATAATAGAAAACTTAGACTGAGTTGGCTGGCTAAAATATAGAGTTAACTAATATCTAAACGTATTTGTCACTGAAGGATTCCCCTCAGTAAGATGACATAATAGTTCGCCTAAGCCATGCCGGTAAAGTGTTCTAACTCCTCGTCATATATCGAGTTTTCAACGCCTTTGTTACCTCAGTAAATCGCCTAATCGTCAGGCGAAAAACAGAACTGAAGGACTGCGATAACGGCAAACACATTGTTGGCTGTTACACTAAAACTGACCTCGAAACACCTCGAGACTGATTGCGACAAGTTGCCGAGAACAACACTGAATTATTTTTCTCTTATTTGTTCTCAATATTGTACCGCAGTGTATTCAGTTCTAAGTTAGTGCTTTTGCTTTTGGGCTGGAAAAGAGGAAATTAAATAAAATGACATTTAAACTCGTAGAAAGCACTCCGAGGAGAATTTAAGAATCGTGTTGTCATCGTTTAGATCCGCCATTTTTTACATACGCCGATATTGGTTTACTGGAGTTTGGCCTTGCAAAACCCTTAAGCAAATTGAATTCTCTCTAAGCGTTCACCGAACAGACCTTTATTCAGCTTATTCATGGCCACGAGCAAAAAACAAAGGTGACAATTTACTGAAGAAACCTTATCACTAACACCATTCTGGAGGCTCATGACTGAATATCCTTGATGTCTTCCCGTTTACAGGCTATTCACAAGACGAGTTTGTTCGTGACCGAAGCCGGCCAAATCCTGAGCGTCAGTCTGCTTTAATCGCTCAGCCGTCTGTGGACCACCCCAATATGTGACTATGTTTACTCATTTTCGTCGTTTTAAAGCAACAATCGCGAGCTTGATACCCAAAAAAACACTTGATGTCTTTTCATGTTTACACTGCCTAAAAGCCTGGTGAACCATCTGTATGTACCGGCGTTCTTCTTCAGTTTAATACCCAGCGACTATAGGTAGGGTATAGTACACCAAGCTTATGGCAACATGATTTCACTAAATTAAGGACTATTTTTATCATCTTTTTTCAAATTCAGAGAAGCAAACAAGAGCTGCCCGCGCTGGCGGGTAGGCACTAAACAACACTGAACTCGGCACTGACTTCGAAGTGAGAGTAGCCGGGAACCCAGCTTGATAAACACACACAGCTCTTTCAAATAAGTCGTAAGGCTGAAAGCCATTGTCAAGTTTATGGAACTAGACAAAATAAATAGAGTCTATTTCATCGAAAACAGATCTCTCCAAGCTGAGATGGCAAGTGCAAAAGGTTCCACTTTCAACACTCAGTTTTATATAACACCGGCACAGTCGGTGGTGTTGTGTGAGAATAAGAGGTTTTTCACGAAATGAAGCACAAAAAACATTTGATAATGCATGTCGAACTCGGTGCAGTTTTCAAATGCATAATCCACAAATGGTTGCAAATTACTGTCTTGTCAAATATTCTTTTACCTCAGACACCCTGTTTCAATCAGCTTAACGCATAGCTATGTATTGAATTTACACTCCGCCGGTTTGGATTGCTGACTTGCATTCAAATGTGTTACGTAACTGAAAATTTCGGCAAGTTTCCTCTATCCGGGTGAGAATCTAAGGCCAAACGAATAAACAGAAGACAGAAATCCTGGCTGAATTTTTAGCTACTGTTTTTACTGTAATATTCAGTGCTAAAAGTGATTCCAAAAACAGCCGTTGTCTCCGTTGCACTGACCACGAGTTCCTGAGACAAGCATGAAAACCTTGGCAAAGAGAAAAACTTTGTTTATTCTACAATATTCGATGATAAGCCCAAAAGTTGTTTTCTAATAATCGCGAATCGATGTTCTTCCGTTGTATTTGCGTCTTTTGAGTCAATTTTTCATCCATAGCTACAAGCAATTAGGCTCTAAAGAACACTAAAAATGGACTTCGGAACACTGCTAAGGCAAAAAGGTCAAAAAAGACCTAAAAGTGGATGAAAAATAGACTAAGACTAGCTGGAGAGCCTCGCAAACCGAAGAAAGTGTGCGGTATTAAATTAATCAAGGTATTTTTCCTGTATTTAAAAAGCGACAATGCGTAATCCAGTGAAAAAAGAATAGAAGTAAATAGAAGGCTCAAGTAGCTTTTGCATGCAAGTTGAAACGTCGGCGAATATCCTTTACATGCAAATTACAAATATATATGTACCACTTTAGTTGAACGTCGATCGTCTATTGCGTATAAAAACCACCACACAAGCCTACAGAATCACCGCGGCAGAACAATACCTTTACATTATTTAATTGGACTCTCCCCTGCAACCTTTGGAGTAATTCTTTTCCAACACAGGCATAGCTGTTTGGCATGTCAATTCACGAACTGAAATTGAATGCTGTTTTTGCATCGCACTATCTGTTAAAGGCGAGTTATTAGTCGTCTTGAGCAATTTCACTGAAACCAGAAAAAAAAAAACTAAATTGCCGAACGGATTTTCGCGGCTGATGTTTGTATTATACGAATTTTCCATTAGATTCCACACGAGAGATTGGAGATCCGATCTCTTGTTCTGTCATTCGGAAAAAAACATTGTTGAATATTCTAAGTGGCAACATTAATTTTGTCAGTGCCAATATTTTTATGATGCCGCTCGAAAAGAGAAAAACAACATTGCAAAGAATAATGGTTGGCTTATAAAGATTTTTTTTCCCAAGAAGCAATAGCAACAAAGGTGCAGCGATATTGTGCAAAAATTTGAGCATTTACTGAATAATAATAAAAAAATATTTATTTTCCTGCTTTTAAATTCAAAAGCAAGATGCGGTTTCAGCATTTGCAATCTATAGCACTTTTTCCACCTGCCTTTCGCTCGCGAATCTCGCTGAAAAGCAAGAAAAAATAATCTACACGCTTTGGTATGGCTTACCAGTGTTCAAACTTCCCGGAAAAACCGATTGCCGGTGACACTTCAGTCTTTCATCCAAATATAAACCACCCACGCAAAAACCAAACCGGGTTAAAATAGAAACATCACGAGCTATTCTGTGCGTAGGATTTAAAATGGATTTTCTCGCCAGCAAATTAATGCAGAAATATCACACCTTGTTGAATAATTTATGATCGCCTACCGACGAATTTCTTTTGAAAATGCATTTTGCGATCAATCAACTGGCTCATCTTCGAAAGTATTTTGTTTCACAAATGGTTCGACGCGAAAATGACACGGGAAAAATCGAATGGCTCTCTGCTAAGGTAAAAGTTTCGTGCCAAACTAGCGCTCCAGCGAAAAAGATCACAACCCCTGGAGGGGGAAGAAATTATTCAGCGCGAGTATTTTTAAACATTAGCATGCACTTTGGTGGAAAAAACAATGTTTTCCTTTCATCTCGTTTTAGACAGCCTTATTGTGTATTTATACACACAGACTTCAAATGACGTCAGCGTGACGTCAGACAGGGGACTTATCTGGCAAGGCAGCACAAAGCCTCCAACGGCTCACTTGTGTTCGGTGAATATAATTTACGAGTCCAATTAATTTTAGTTTTCTGGTTCACGTGAAGACGTATGCAGCTCTATTCGATTCTTCCGCTCGTGGGCGTTCATTTGCGTTTTGTTTAGAAACGATGACGTCAAGGCGTTTTGCCAAGTCTAAGTAGACTTTCTTCATACGACAGATTCACTTCGTATTTTGATTCGAAAGGGGTAACGCGAGCAAGCGCCGCGTTTGTATTCTTTTTCACGCCGACCGCCTTCAGAATTCGCAGCTCAGCGTCAACCGGCTCATTCAGCGCTTCAAATCACTCCTGTGAGGTGGGTTCGTTTGACTATAAACCGTCGGATTTATTTGATGGGAGTTAATTTGACTTCTTGTAGGATTTGATTTTATTCATACTCGGGCGTGGTGGATCACCGGGCTAGCTGGCACTTTTACCTTGCTTATATTCATAGAGACTTATTAGCTGTAAATATGCATATGATAAATAGAAAACATTCACTCGCTTTAGCGGGAAGATATATTTTAAAACAGAGAAAACTCACGTGGGATAAATAATAACGGTTCGTTGTAGTCTGGTATTATTAGCAAACTAACAGGGATTCGTGGTTACTTGCTTGGACGTGCGTGATATTTTTTCTTCCGACTTGTCAAGACTCATGCACGGTTTCAAGTTGACATGTTGCTATATTATTACAACAAATAAAAAACTGTCATGTTTTACACGTAATACATCAATGTACTTATCTCGAACCAGCCTCAAAATGTCGCTTGTTTGTATCCAGTGAGATCAAAATATAAATTTCTTGGTATATTTATATATATATTTTGCCTGTGAAAAGTAATTTATTTAGCGACACTCGTCCTCCAAAATACGTGTTTTACCGACCCTTCAAAAATAATAAAATACTATAATAACAAAAAATAATTTGAACATACTTTAATCACCCGACCGATCTACATTTCCTTCGTGTTACGTTTAAACTCACTCATATAGACATCCACTGCACGTTGCATGTAAAATTGCTTTCTTGGGTCAATTTTCAGCCTTACTTGTATTCAGAAAGGAAGTCCTCTTTGAATGAACTTTTACTTCCGGCAATTTTTTTGTTTCCTGTGACGTCACTACCCAGAAGTCTCGGGTGCGTGCGATTGATGATGCTCGTGTGGCCGGTGTTACATTCTCTCTGTGTTCATGCCATGGCAATTCGACTGTTTTTAGGGAAAAATTATCTGTTTTAACTGCTGAATTAACGAGGTCTTCTCTTGGTAACCTACGGGAGACGTTGCAGCTTATTTGAAGTTCCGGTTGCAATTCTGCGTCCAAAAGCCGCGTCCGTTCTTTGCCGTGAAATTGTCGGCAGTTTTCAAAACCTGCTGCAGTTTGGTGCATTTATCCGGCTGCTTGTACTGCCATCGCTGCCACAGATGAAAAGAGAAACATGTCTAGCAAATTTTCAGGTGAGGTAAGGCGGCCGGCGAGAGAGATTCCCGGGATTTGTTAGTTGGAGTTAAATTAAGCTCGCCCACGCTCAAAAATGTGTTACGAAAATATCGGCGTGGATGAGCAAAACTTTCCCCACGGTGTCGGCAAATCTGTTGTCGATTTCATGTGCAAGTCTCGCCGATTGTGAGAGGTTTGCGTCATATTGAAGCGGCCTTTTGTAAGGTTTGGATCTGGCTTTTTCTTACAATGGGCGTTGTTCAACTAATGTAGAATTTTTGGGGTTTATCTAGCTCAGGTCGATGTTTGGAGGGAGTGTAGTCGAGTGGAGTGAATTATTAATTAAGGTTTTTTATAAGTTGTCGATTTCAAGCAAAATCTTCCTCCATTTGAGCGTCTACCCTTTGTGCTTTTGCTAAGTTTATTGTATTTTAGGAGGGTATTCATGGAATTTGTCTATTATTAGGAGAATATTTTGTGGACAGTTTTATTGGGAGCCACCATTTTATTTAGCGGATACTGTATAAGCTGAATTTTATAAAGGTGCTTCTCCTCTCGTTAATCTGTAAATGTGCAAGTTTCCCTCTTGTTTTGCAAGTTCCAAGGTGTATTTTCATCACATGTTATTGTGTCCTACTTTTCAGCTTTACGTTTTCTGATTAAAAATTTTTATTCCGCCTGTTTTTACTTCCCCTTTTAGATTTAAGGCCGTAAATACGCCGGGGCTGATTCTGCAAATTTGGGCAAAATTTTGTTACGTTTTCACCACCACCACAAGACTTTTTCAAACGGAATGATCCATAGTTTGCGAGTTTCCTCTTTCCACTGCAGCGATGATTGAAAATGGACCTAAACTGGCTACTTTCTGAGGTAAGATCTCTGCAGAGACTTTCTTGTTTGCTATGGATTAAAATTTGTTAAAGGGTGAGCAACTGCAAACAATGGCTGGAATAAATAGAGGCCGCAGCGCTTTAACTTTCAATGTGAATCAGCTTATGTTGAATTTGTATTCAGTGCATATGGCACCGATTATATTTTCTTTTGGTCTTTGATCTGGTAATAATCGCAGACGTTTCGAGCAATCTGTCCGTGGTTTATTGTACAAACTTGGATACGACATCGTGAAAGAGATTAATTTCGTGGAGAAATTCAAACTGTGTTAAATGTCTGGCTGAGAATTGACTTAAGCTTAACTAAGGCTTAAGTGTCTTCGTAAATGACAAAGACTTTGGATGTGTCTCGAGTAAGCTTATGGATTCTTGGTTAACCAGTAACCACTTGTCCTGTATGGAAGAAATTACGATCGCTAGAACGACAAACCTGGACCCTTATTGGAAATATTAAATGAATTTTCTTGTTGCCACTGTGATTTTTTTTCACTCGTTTGCTCAGAAGGGCTGAGGTGAAAATAATTAGTGATTATCGCGTTTTAGCCGTCTCAAGTTTTCTGTAATTTGAATCTTCCAACGAGAAAACTTCAATTTGTGGTAACGCGTGTTGTTTTTAAAACTGCTGCATTTATTTATTAGCAAGTGTGTTGTGTGTTGATAAATTCATTTTTGCATCGCTGGTTCGATCCCAGTAATGTTCATATATTTATCTTTGTGTAACTGCGTAGCAAAAAGAATGTTTGGCTTTTTATGTAATCACTGTGTAAACTAAACCTGGAAATTATATTGCAGTACTCACGCAAATCTCTCCTTCTCTGTGTCTTTGATCTCTCTGTTGGTTTCTTTTGTGACAATAAAATTGTTTCCTGAAAAGTAACCTTCACCTTGAATTGTCACTTATTCAATATTCATAGATATTAATTTTGCATTTTTTAGATTTTGGATTGCATCCAATATACCATCATGTGTCATTATTATTATTATTATTATTATTATTATTATTATTATTATTATTATTATTATTATTATAATTATTATTATTTTATCCTCTGATGGTTGAGGGATCACAAGCTTGACAAGGGAAAGAGTTGTTCAATCTTCTCATTGTGCAATTTGATTTTGGAGAAACTCTAAATCAAAACTCCTCATGTTTTTAAACATCGGTGATTTGATTGTACTGTGGTCTGTTGAAGGCCTGATGCATGCTTGGATTTGATTTCAATTTAGAAACTTGACCAACTTTAATTGGCATAATGCGGTCTTGCTAGCTTGTCCCAACTCATTGGGTACTCGGCAATTTTAGAAAACAATGAAAACTAAATATAGGTAAACACAGATTTGAAACCTGTTTAAGCCACACCATTTCATTACAGAAGTATTGGGGGTAACTTCTGGCTCTCTATGACTTCATTAGATGTGATTTATAGAACGTAGTATAGATACATTGTCATACATGTCTTATGCGATGAGAAAATGGAATTAAAATGTTTCAGTCAAGGATATTAAATTGACCTACGATTAACTTCTCAGAACTAATGTTGAAAAGAAATAGCAATTTGGAAGGAGAGTTTGGGTTTGGGGGTCTTGGCAAAAATCTAAGAATACAGTTGAACCTCCCATAAGCGACCACCCAAAATGTCAAGCCTACGGGAGGTAGTTGCTTAAAGAGCTTACAGCTGTAGACCATAATAGTTTGGATACGAGTCAAGTGGCTGATCAGGCCAGAGCTTTTCGCAGTTTCAATAGCATGAAGCGGCTATTAGTAGTTCAACTCCCCCATGGATGGGATGCTAGTCAGGGATGCAGGGTTACCCCTCAGCGTTCATTTCGTAAACTTAAAAGTCATCCACTCCTACCCCAACTCCAAATCTTAATCAATTCTTAACTTGTATCAAGTGACATATTAAGCTAAAAGTTGGTTTTAAGTCATTGAAAGAAGTTAAAAAGAAGAAACGTAATATTGCAAGTAATAATTATTGTGCAATTATTGCATGACATACTTTGTAATTAGTGTAACTGTATTAGTGAATACTGTCAATTTGCATAAAAAGCCAGGACAAAAACTGACCAAAAATGGCATATCTTTTCTTCCCTTAAGTTGCCCCCCCCCCCCCCCTCAAAAAAAAAGTGTGTCAGATTGCATCTCCAGCCACATAAGTTTTGAAAACTTTCCGGGAGCCATGCCCCCATACCCCCCTAGAACCTCGCATCCTTCAGACACTTGATTTGCAAGCACTGGCTACTTTAAATTTTTAGCTGATTACTTTAAAATCTGTGGAGAACACTGAGTCAATATATCTATAGCTTTCCTTCACAGACTCAAGTTTTAATTACATTTAATAGCCCCCATTGGATATCTGAAAATGCTAACATGTTTCCATGTGGATACTAATTGTAGTCCTGTTTTCTTTGTATCAAGTTTCTAAGAGGAATTACCAGACAAAGGAATCTAAGGAAGAAAATTTGCAATTTTGGGCAGAAAGCCTTGGGACCATGTTAGAATTTTGAAATAATGAACGTACACCAAATACATAAATGTTGGACCGCTCATTTTAGCCTCGGAACGAGATCATGTAAGCAAGGCAGTCAAGGCTAGAATCCCAACTCCAATATGGTGATATGTGAAGTGGAGAAATCTGCAGCTTCAGTTTTATTAAAGGAAAAGTGATATTCTTGAAGCTAGTCTTGCAGGAAGGAAATCGGCAGAGTTGGGAAAAGCTAATTTTTTGTTCTGGCAGTGATTTAACCGTAGTCCTTTGCTTTAAAAAATCCTTCAAATATCCATCTCCAAGAAGTCTCTATTCATTTAAAAGTTACAGCTACAAAACACAATAGTGTCTGCACCCTTGTGATCTTTTTTACCAGAGCACATTTTACAGATTTTGATTTTACTAAATGCAATTAAACAGATGTTTGAAAAAGGAACCAATAAACAACTTACAGTCTGTAGAACTACATAATTAAACTTCCTGGAAGAATGTCTAAATTACATGCTACCTACATGTAAAGTTACTAAGACTTATGTATGAAGTTATACAATGTAATATCTGTCACTATTGATTTCAGAGTTAATAATGGCCATTTATCAAGAGCTTTTATCCAGCAAATGCTTATGTATACTCCTGTTAACATCCTTAATGGGAAATCAAGAATCAGAAGGGAAATAGTACATTTCCAGACTTTTTGGTTTCTGCTTAAATCAATTTTAGTAGCGGGTGAACAATATTTGTCTCGGCCTGTATTAAACCTACCCGACTCACTGGTAAAGACATAACAAGACACAAAAAGAGGAAACGATTTATTTTTATTAGGTAAAACGTTACAGCTGTTTCTCTGAAAAACAGCGAAAAATGGAAAAACATTCCATGTTTAACTTCAAGCCTAATTAGTAAAGGTTAAATAAAGTGTGCTTGTAGTTGCCAGAGGATCAACATGATTCATTGAATGTAAACATTAGAAAACATACCAGAAAATCAAATTCAGGCTTTAATTTCACAACTGCTTAAGTTGTGTGTATACATGTAACTGCAATCAATCAATCACGCCTCGTTTTCATACCATGTACTGAGGCGAGCTGTCTGCCATTTATGACTTAATTGTATGGGCTGTTGACTTGAGTGTCCTACTCGGAGCTTAACAAAAGTGCAGTATGCTCATCTGGGATAAGTAGATTTTTCTGCCAGGCAAGTAACCTGTCATTCTCAGTTGAGCTAAGGCTCAGGAAAATCATTGGTCTGCCAACTAAATGAAAAACGCACAATAAGACTTGCCCAGGGCAAGCAAAATTTGAGAGCTGCTTGTCTGAAGGGCAAGCTGGAATAGGCCACATTCATACTCTCAATATTTGGCTGGTACAGCACTGGCTTGCAATAAAGGATCATGTGGGGGAATATCATTAAAAAGAGATGAAATATCATATTTTGCATTTGAAAAGACTCCCCACATTAGCCTCAGTTGAAAGCTAGTTCCAGTTCAATACTGAGAATAAAAAGATGGCTTATTAATTTTTTTTAGCCCTGCTTACTCTGGCAATCAAGTACACTGGTACTATTTATAGCATAGTTTATTTTGAAATGGGATCTTGTCACAGGTTTGACACAGTGGTATGTATACATGTAGTTGGCCTTGAAATTTTGCCATTTTCAACTCTGTGAGGGAAATACATTTTGTTTGAACACATCTGAAAGTGTTCATCAGAGGTTTCAATAAATTTTTGCACATGTGGGTAGTTAAGAATAACAGGCAGGTGTTTTTTCTGGAGTCCTGAAGATGGAAGGGCCTTAGAGCCTAGCGGGGTCCCGGGGCATGCCCGGAAAATTTTGAAATTCTAGACTCTCGCAGATACCTTTTCCTGCATTTTCAGGTCTATTTTTGTTGCTTTGTTGTTCCTGTAGACCAACACGGTACACTTCAGGTCACACATATCATTACAAAAACGATTGAAGAACGATACACAATATATTGGCACAAAAACAAAGCAAAATTTTAACATTTGAACGATATCATCACAGAAGATTTTCCTTTCAATATCAACTAACCTTGGGAGGAATCATTCTGGTTTGCCCTCTTTTGTTTTGACACTGGCGTGACATATGCAAACAACGATTGCCTTTTGGCTGCCATTAGTGTTCATATTTGGTCCCAGTTCTCCTTGATTTCAACTGAGATGCCTTGCATAGTTTTTTGACTTACCTTCAGAAGCGATGTTCATCACAGGTTTTGCAGACTTTGCTTCACCTTTCGTGGGCTAGAAGGCTTGGAAGATGCCAGAATGTCTTTTCTTTTTCATTTCCTTTTGTTTTCCTATAACATGAAACCTATTGTGCCAACTTTTTGGCAAGAATTCCAAGCTGGAATGAAATTATCTGGTCTTACTTGACGTTCGTATGAAGGCTCTAAGCAGGCACAGTGTAATCGGCTCATTACAAGCCGGTAGAGCTACCCAGCTACTATTGAAACCCCTGGTTCATACTTGAATGATTCTTCTGTATATACATATATCAGCAACTTCTGGTAAGAATCTGGCCCACTTTCCATTTTGGACATGAATACCTAGGTATAACTTGGATCTGGAATGATTTTAGGTGCAGTGACTTGAAGCTTAAAAGCTTTATGATTGAGTAAACTGTATTTGTTGGTGAGACTGTGGTGTTAGATTTTGTTTTTTGGAAGTGATCAGGAGACCTGCCAACTCTCGTGCTTTAGGCATGAATCTCTGGCATGAATCTCATGCCTGCGGATTGAAAACTTCGATCTCATGCCGGCTTGTGCCTACGGGCAAAATTTTCATGCCTGATTGACAAATGTGAGTGGTTGCAGCTTTGCTTGACACAACTTCCAAAAATATTTAAACAAAATGATGTAAGAAATGAAAACTATGTGTAAATAACGATATGTCTGGGAGCTAGGTCACATTTACATGTAGCAATACACATCCAGAGACTGAGACTGGGAAATGTCAGGACTGTTTCTGCTTTCGCTATTGTATGCAAATTTGATAACCTTGTCTTCGGAAGACTTCGGATGTCTTTGGAAGTTTCAGACATCTTAAGGAATCTTCAGATATGTTCCTGTTGACTTCGAAAAACCTGGCACTCCCAAAATAAAAATCTCACGTCTTAACTCGGAAACGTTGGCAGGTGAAGACAAACGAGGACAATTTGAGATCTCTTCCGAAATTCAACTTCTGTGAATCAGTTGTTCAGTAGTGATTGAATTCTACCGTCATGAGTTTGATGCACCATATATGTACTCTTGTTTTGATGAAGGTGTGCTTCTGCAGTATGCACGGTACTGTATTTACTGACTACCTTGTGTTTTGGGAAGTCATCTTCAACTGCTTTTTGACCAATAATTGGCACTCGTCCTGTTTGGACATTTTTGGAGACTGCATCATTACTGATGCTCACGAATACATTGTACTTTCCCAACACTTTGAACGATAGCCATTCCTCTTAATTACGCAAAAAGCAATCAAGATGGTTCCCTTGCGTACTCATTTATGGTGTGTCGTGCATGCTGTTGTGTTTAGAAAGCTGTTTTTCACATTCTCTCATATTGCTGATTTACTCTGTGCTGTCATATACCAATTAAAGCTTGCTGGAAGGCTTGATCCACAAGGTTTTTCAGATGTTATTTCAAACTTGTCGCCCTGAGCAAATATCTAGACTTGATTTTCATGAATGATTGTTCTCGTAGAATTGGTAGGGATGTTTGTAGCACTGAAAAATATTAAGGCTTAACCGCCAATGCACAGATCCTAAACCTCGCATTGTCAGTGCATGTAAGGTACAGTAATGAAGCTCTATGATGTGACCGTTACCTTTAAGAGTCTGGTTTCAAGCATTACTGCTTTCTTTTTCTAGTGAGAAAGCTCGTGCTAAAGGGTGACTTTTCATAGTCAAAGTAGCAATGGAGGCCGTCAAAGCACATTTAGAACCAGCAGTATGCCTTAATTAAAATGTTGAAGTGCTGAAGCATACTTGGAATTACATTTCTGCTATACGTACAGTACATATTTGGCTTAGTCCTCACTGATAATGCATAACATGTAACAGATCCGCTGCAATGTAGTAATTCTTTCTGTTAGTGTGTGTTCAGACTGAAAGTACATGTACATGTATTTCAAAAACACTAAACAGCCAACCATTTAGTCATATGTTTGTTGGTTTTCTCACAGGCAAAAAAATGGTAATTCAGCCTGTTAAGTTTGTTAGCTACACAAATGGTTGATTAAGTAAAATTTCTCTCTGACAAGTTTTAAGGGAAATTGCCACATATGAATGACAGGAAAACTGAGAAGGCATATGCCGGTAATGTTACTGTCACCATACAGTCATTTACATGTAGTAGAAAAGTACTTTGAAGAGGAATTCTGAAATGATTACTGACCCTGGGGAAGTTTTTAACACCAGTGTATTTCACAAGGTGATTCAACTCTCAAAGCAGCCTTTGTCAATCCCAAAGGGTGGTCAAGAGTTTCTCTCTTGTTTTACATTATTGTAATATATAATGCATAGTGAAACAGAGAGGTCTTAACAATAGTATCATCAACAAGTCCTTACATATATTGTCTTAAAACCACCAAGTCTAACAATGATTGTTATAATCTACATTGTATATATTTGGAGGCAATGACTCCAAAGGTTATTATGGAATCTTCTCAAATTTATTTACTTAACTCACTAAATCCTCTTTGAGCTAAGTAGTATTTAAAGCCATCAGAACTTTAAAACCAGAAACCTCCTCAAAACAGGTCTTTTTAAACTCAGTTTCAGTTCTATTAGCTCTTTTCACTAAACTAATTAAAATCCTTTCGTTGTCTATGACCTTTGTCAAGCAATTAGCAAAAAAAATAACTGCATGGAAAAGTTATGAACTCTTGTCTTGTCTGGGCTTAAATCTTTAGACTTTGGTGCTCAACAGTCTATTTTAAGCATTCATTTATGGCAGAAAGTGATTTGTTGTGGTAACAACGGTCTTGCTAGAATCTTCTCAGGTCATCAAGATAATGGTTTATCCCAACCATTTGCACAAATTCAATCAGAAAAGCTGCTTTCTAAGAGGGCCACTTTTCATTTTGGGTGACCACAGTAATTGGCAATCAAGCCAACCCCGGTTCTAGAAAATTCCATTGGTCTCAAAGACAAGACTTGTCATGATTATTTATTTAAAATGTTTTGATATAACTTCACCCTTGTTCACCCCAGACCTGCTTGCCACTGTGAGATGACTGCCGTTGAAGATTACATACATGTAAGATTGTCGGGCTTGGAGGGTTTGTGAAGTTTGATTTCATGCAAGTCGAGTTTTCCAAACTACAAAGTTGCCCCACGCTTTGCATTTGCGGTGTTTCTGTTGCATATTTAATCTGCGTGCATTTTACTGCAAACTAAGGTAAATCATGGAACAGGAATTATATTGATATTAGTTGCAGGCTTTCAAATATCAGTTTTGACAAAGGATCTAGTTGCTGGTCAATGATTGCAGATTCATTTGGAACTTATATTTGCATTGATTTGGATTTTATTTTTGTACACATTTTACCCGTGAAATAAGAACGATTTATGGATTTCTTTCAGATAGCATTTTGAACTTTGTATGAGTTACGAATCAGGCTTTCCCTCAAATTAACAATTTTTTTTTTGCATATCCCACATTTTACACAATGTAGCGGTAAGCCATTATGCAATTGCTAATTAAATTGACTAAAAAAAACAAAAGGCAAAAAGGGCTGCAAAAACAGCTAAATTGAATTTCAAATTCTGGTTTTTGTTCAACTGGTAGAATCAAGGAGCTTAATATGCAAATACAAAAAATGATTTTGCATCTTGAACCATACACTGTATTAATCCAACTTTGAGTTGTTTAATATGCAAAAGTATTGTTTTAAATGGAGCTCCAGAACTAATGCAACTTTGTAAGATAATGCAGTTCCTTGACATTATATTTGGTGTTTGTGGAATATGAAACCAGTTATACATGTATTGATATTGGCCTGCACTATATGCACAAAGTAACAAGCCTTAATTGAGAGACAAGATTGTATTTCTTTCATTTGTGAATGCTCTAGTGGTTTCAAGTTATTAATCTTTGCAAGCCCTGGCTAGCCAATAATAGAATTATTTTCTCTGCTTGACTGTGTTCTCTCGTTTCTGTCATTTCTTATGTATAATTAGTTAATATTGTTTCACAACTTGCTGTGGTGTTGCAATATTATTTATTAGCCCTCTGAGGGCACTTGGGCATAAATTGTACTTCTAAACATTCAGAAAAAAACTTTTTAATTTAGGTCTATTTTTCATTATAATGTTTAAATGTTTTGCCCAATGGTGTGATCCACCTTTGTGATCCACGTTTGTTGTCCTTTATAATTATTGCTTTCTTTATTCATACTCTACATTTTAGATGAACTTGTCAAGTATCTCTTCAATTAGTAAATAAACCTCTGTTTCAAATGAAAAATTTGAATGTTCTGAATTGGACTATACACTATAAGGAAACATTTTATAAGCAAAATATTCTGGCGGATCTACTTTATATCGACTCTTCATATTTGTCAATATTTGACTTGATATCGACTGTCATGGTTGATAGCCCTTTGATATTTTTAACTTGACACATTTAATAACTATGGTGATTCATAATTATTTATCATGCATTCCAAATGCAACATTTTTATTGTGGTTTAACAAGTTCATTCCAATGCCAATTTTTCTGTTATGAGAATACTACAGTGGACTTGAATGACTTATCGTGTTCTTCAGTGTTTATTGTAGACATGCAAGATAAGAATCTATTGTGATTTCAAAACAACGGGGTATGTGTAACATAATTCTCTAGTCTATTAGCGCATCGTCATGTAGCCCAAACTAGAGTGAAATTCACACTCAGTTGATTTCAAAATAAGGCATTAATCAACATGTAAAGTGGCACCTAGTTATGCTGTGCCAAACATTTTCTTAGTTATAGTAAGTATCAGCTTTGTAATAATTTTTTCAGTTTTTTGTAAATATGCCTAACAATCAACAATTTGTGCTTGTATGTCCTTAACAACTGCCTGCCTGGATTAGCTCGCTATTTACAGGCGGTGTTCATTGTAAGGAAGTTTTTGGAAGACTTAAAATAAACTTGAAACTTGAAACTTGAAAACAACATAATTTTCAATTGGGATCCATAGTTGTCAACATACATTCAAGAGGTCTTTTTGTTGTCTTGTATTAGCTTGCACATTCTGAGTTAGTGAACTGATCCAACCTAACCTAGGCAGATTAGAAAAGTGACTGCCTGGTTTTATGCTAATCCAGCCTTTTAAAGGAATTTTAATGTTTTATTTAAAATATTACAAGAAAGTGACACTAGAAAATCATTAATATTGGTTCAAGCTTTGAAGATTTATTATTTAATTAACAATAGTCTGGACAAAAGGTGTACAACAATGCAATATTCCTGACCAGTGGTAGAACTACTCAAACTTGTCAAACTACTTTACCTCCTTGCTTAAAAAGTAACAATGTTGTTATCATTCTGCCAGAAAAGAATTATGAGATCAGACTTTTGTTCATTGCCTCAAGCGAGACTGTCATGATACTGGCTGCAAAAAGTTGGTACATGTATCGCTCGTTACATCAATATTGATTTGAATCCAAATTGGAAGTTCTCATTGTACATTGTTTTCTCCACAGAATTGTTCTTTCAGATAATGGATGAGAGATTCCCTTTAGATAATGGTCAAGATATGACAAACCACCAGGAAAATTGCACTCGTACTTCTTCTGAGGTTAGCTTCTGTCTAGCTGGCTGTTCAAGATGGTTTATTTATGTAATATTTCTTCTCCACCATCAAATAATAATAATAATAATAATAATAATAATAATAATAATAAAAAATAAAGTTTTTTGGGTGCATGTAAGTCATGAAACTCTAGTGTGTGACCGTTCAAACAAATATAGAACAGGACCGGGTCGATTAAGCCCGATTAAGCTAACCCAGGATTAATAGGGAGAATTTTGATTTCAGTTTTGTCAATTTTCAGTGAGGTTTTCTGTTTATTTCATTTGGCCTTCAGTTTTCTAACTAAATAAAACATAAGCAGCGAAAATGTAAATTTATGCAAGAAAAATTAATACTTGAGTTACCTTATAGTCCTGGTTGGCGTTAACTGGCTTGGGAACAACCCAGCCCTGTATTTTATGTGTGGTGCTGTTTATAATGCTGAGCAAGCCAGGTTGTTCAGTCTTTCGATAGAACCCTGGTGTGTGACCATTCAAATAACTACCGGCATTGAACATTTTTTTTAACTTCGTTCTGTCCATAAAATGCAGGGCTGTAGCTAGTAACAGGCAAACCTCAGACATTTGCCTCAGTTATTTTGTGATCCCAGGGTTGTGTTAAAATGTAGTAATCATAAACACCCTTAATAATACCTAGGAAGAGAATTTGATCACGGACATTGCCTCAGTCATACTTTTTTCTGGCTACGGCTCTAATATGAGAATCACCTGCCCTGCAATTTGGTTACTTGAAAAGGCGACTGAGTTGGTATTATCATAACAAAAGTGCACTACTTTCCTTAAAATTTTGAGGGTATTTTGTGCATTTAGTTAAAGTGCATTAGTATCACACCATGTTTAATATTCTCCACTTTTCTGATCAGAAATCTAAAACTCCCATTGTCACTACTGCTGAAGTATCCAGTGACGAGAGCACAAAGGCAGAGTCTCCAGAACAGCCTCAGGCTATCACCATGGCAACACAACCCAAGGCGTCATTAAGTACTGTTCATGTGCAACAGAGCTTCCATGGAATACGATCATCGATCCCAGTGCTTACTCATTCAGCTTCTGAGGTAAGATTCTGTTGCTGAAGTGGACATGCTCTTTGTAAGAGAGTAAACTCATTTCAAATTGAGAGCTTCATAGCAAGAAGTTGTAGATTATGATTGAATTTGGTCACAATGAGGGACAGATCAAGCACACTAGTACATTTTCTCATATCTAGAGACACGCAGTGATGGAGCGACTTTCGTGTGACCTTGAAAAAATGTTATCCTGGCTGGCTGGTTGCGATTTGTTTCATCTGCCAGTAATAGAAAGAATCATAAGTACACTTTCCTGCAAAACATATCTCTTGGTGATGAGGAGAGAAGCTTGTTTGACTGACATGTCACAGTGCTGAAAAGTGACTGGCATCAAAGAGTGTTAACAGCAATGTTATTTTCGTTGCTATGTTATTTTCGGTGTGTTACACAAACATTGCACTAATAAAGAGTATTTTCAATAGAGGATGATTTATGATTATGTAATGGTGCTCTTCTAAATTCTTTGAACCACCATGAAACAAAATGCTTGCAGGTCAGTTTAGGATATTTGATATTTGGAGGTTGTTAACTTAATTAATAGAGCCCGTCGTTGGGTAGTAGCTGCTGTATGTTGTTCTTACCATGAATTTACCAATGTCAGCAGAATATTTTCCTTCCTCACTACAGCCCACTTACCATCATGCAAGAAAAACTCTTGTGCGAAGTGCTGCTGTGACGAGTGTGCCTTCACCACCACCCTCGCATTACCCAGATGAGGTCACAGAGGTATGAAATATTTGAAGTAAACGCTATGTGGTACTAGCTCCCCAGCTTATGTTGTCCTGGGTTCTCAACATTATTTGGCAGTTGCCAATCGTAGTATGTTTGAAGTAGTTCACGCCTGGTGTGTTCTGTTGGAAATCTGCAAAGCTGATTGGTTCTGCCCTTGTTGTCTATAACAATTAGACTGTGAGGCCATGTTATTTTGACTATCACTTGTACATGTAGAAAACAAAGTCATTGTTTTAGAAGACACTCTAAAGGATAGCAGTGCAAAACCTTCAATTTGTGTATTTTCAGGCATAAAATTAAGAATAATTTCCAGTTTCAGAGCAGTGCACAGTGAATAGGAAAGAATGAGAGAACCAATCAGATTCATGGATTTCCAATAAAACACAACTAAGTGGCTGCTAGTCGCTGTACACATTATTTTTGAAAGGGAAAATTATTCCTGACCTCTGGCTTAAAAATACCAAGATGGTAGATCCTATAGCGTATCTATAAATGCAATTAGATTACTCATTAGTAATTTTTTTATAAGCATTACCAGTAGTCAATTAGGCTGCACCTTGCTAATAGGTCATTTCCAAATTACCTTTAGCCTCTTTCTCAAAGCGAGTCTTGGTGCTCATCTTTTCATATGAAAATGAGATTTCATTCACATGCAAATTAAACTCATTTTCATAAGAAGGGTTGTGCACCAGGCATCGCTTTGAAAGAGAGGCTTTAGGTAACTCGGAAATGGTCTATTATTAGCTCATAGAAATCTCAGTATCATAAGGTTGCCACTTTCAGGATTTTGTAATGATGTGAAAGTTAATCGCAATTTTCCCTACATTTGGGAGTCATTGTACATGTATTTGGAACTTTACAGTACATGTCCTTTCTTGAACCTTTGCAGGGAACACCTCCTTACAAGAATACAAGTTTTGATTCCAGTGACAGTGGGATAGCAGGAGAGTTACCACCCAGACAGGAGGCGCTGGGAAGAACTTCTAAACAGAGTTCACTTTCCAGAGGCAAGTCTTATAATTGTACTTGAAATTAAAGGAGCTCAGTCATGAACTGACAGCATTTTGAGTTTTCTTGGCCTGGTGCAAAATTACCTTTGAACTGAAAATAGTAGTTTACTAACTAAAGATGGAAAAACACAAGAGAGATAATAAGAAACTATAAAGGAACAAGGATGGTTAAGGATAAAGACGATTAACCCAGATTACAAACAGAACTTGAAAAACTAACTTAGGCTGAACTTTTCAAAATGTGCAAACTATGATGTCACTCCTTTTTGCTCAGCTATGAAGTATTTTGCACATAAGCTATTTTACCAAAAAGATTTCATGCCATTTGCTGGCAATGATTCATTGAGCAAGAATATATAGAACACAACATTCAGAATGTTAATTTGCACACATGTCTACACTATTGTCGTTGGTACATTTCTAAATAATGTAGAAGAGAATTTGAGCTCATGTTTTGTAACTGTGTGATTCTGTTGTTGCAGATGGCTCATTTGAATACACAGATTCCACAGGCACTGACCTCCATGATTTTATTATAAAGACTCTAAAGAATCCGAGGTTAGCTCACTCGATGCCCTTCTTATAAGATAGCAGTACTAAAAGTCTAAGCAACCATGCTTTTAGAAACACTTTGAACACTTTGACCCTCGGATATAAATCAGTTTCTTGTCCTTACCTGTGCAGACACTCTTTGGACTCGTTACGCAATTCACGTAATCTTCCTCCCCCACCACACATTTGTGTGGAGGAAGATTGTGTGACGAGCCTAGTGACCGTCTGCGTAGGAGGCTAGCGGTAGGTAGGTAGTAGTGTAACTCGCTAGTGGCTTGCAATAATTTTTGTCACAGCGATAACCAACTTTGCAGTTGCTCATGACAGAAAGCACTGTGTGCTTGGGCCTAGGCTGCACACATACAGTAGTACCCTACAAGACAGAGAGAATTTCTTCTCTGAGAGGCGAGAGATTCCTGCTCTCGTGTCTCACAAAGCAGAAAGAGAAGGGAATCTCAGTCTCGCAGGGTACACAGCAATGAATGTTGATAGCTCAGTTAAGGTTATTAGTTGAAATTTGTACAGTTCTATCTTTTGCTCTTGGGAACTCGCAGCTGTTCAGGTCTTGCAGCAGATGATTGTAATGTAGATTATGTGCAGGCATCTGCTTGTAGATGGACTTGTCTCTCTGAGTTGAAACTGTCCAATTATTTGTTTTCTGCAAATACATGTAATTACATCCTGTGATACCCAAGATGTTTGCCTGCAATTAAATCGTGTTTGAGAAACGGGGATGTTAAAAGTAAGTTTAAGAACATTAATTTTATGAATTAGAAGTTGCAGAGATTTTGACCTTCACTAGTGCTTGCTAAAACTTTCAGCTACCATTCTTGTCTGCTTTGATTCTGAACTGTGCTGTACATGAGCCAAAATGAACTGATGTAAGAGAAAAAGTGACTCTACTAACAGTTCTCTTCATTCTCACTTCCTAGGGATCGAAAATTTCTTATGAGACTTGAACAGGACTTCTTGAATTTTATTCCAGAACCAGCGTGAGTAGAATAATTCTTAGGGCAATGATGTATGCTGCTACGAAAAGCATGAAACCTTTTTAAAAAAATTGCTGACCATCAATTGACACCGTCACTGTGTTAATCTAGAAAAAATTATACTTCATAGATATGTGATTTCCTTTTCATTCAATTTTTAAACTCCTTGTACATAACCTACAGACAATTTTTAATTTCTGAATTATTTTATCATGTGGTCTTAATTTTACGGCGGGCCCCTTTTGATACCAGCCTATGGCTGATGGGGCTACCCTGCCTAAATAAAGACGACTTGACTAGGCAATGTGACCAGCTCCCAGTTGGCTTGATAGCTCGGTTGGTAAAGCACTGCACCGGTATCTCAGAGGTCATGGATTTGAATCCCGTTCAGGCCTGAATTTTTTTGAGGCTTTAAATTTCACAGCTGCTTAAGTTGTGTATATAACTGCGATGATCATCTTTGTCTTCATATCTTTCTCCGCAGTTCAAATATATGATCTTTCATATATTCATTTGAATCAAAATTGCACAGCCTAGAAAAGTGTAGGACTGGTTTTCCTGAGAAAGAAAAACGCCAATGATTTTGGTAAAAAAGAATTGAAAAAAGAAAGATTGGGCAAGATAGCTTGAGATGTAAGATTTGTGACACAGCTTCTTTGTTGCATTTGGAGAGTTTATTATGATTTGCATTTGGAGAGTTTTCTTTGGTTTTGGATGCGTTTTTTAGACGAAAATGATGTGCTTGTAAGGCAGGTGCAGTTGATGTCAGAAAATCATGCTTACACCGCCCGCCATCCCTTTGTTGTTGTTCTTACATGTAGTTGTCGTTGGTGAGAATCTTTTCTTCCGATTTATGCACAAACAAAACTTGCGTGCGTCATAAAAAGAAAGGGAAAAAAAGAACATTCCTAGTTTTAAACATAAACCAAACCAGAACGGTTTTCAATTGAGTGCCGTAAAATCAAAACCAAACCAATTACTTACCAATGAGACCAAAGTAATTGCCCGATGACTTTCGACGCTCAATTGAGCCGCTCTATCAAGTTAATAAACTTGATAGTAAAGGTTTAGGTTTAGGTTTATTATTATTTTGCACTATTTACAACAATGTTCCTTCAATAAGGTACATTACAAAAAAGAAAGACATTGTTAAACTAAATTACACTAGCAGCCAAAAGCAGAATGTGCGCAGTGACCAAAGTAGCTTAAGCTTTCGAGTTGGTCACTGCCACAGACAATTAATTGGCATGAACAAGTACATTAATTACATTACAGGAAAATAAAGTACAAAATAGGTATAAGATACATATGTTACATCATAAAAACAGAAAGAAATACATAAATTAATAGTGCTTGATGATAAAAACTATAAGAAGGCTATGGGCAAACTACACTTAAGAGACAGATTGAGTATTTAAAAGATACATTTTGCATTGTTTATAGAAACGGTTATAGGAGAGTTTTTTAAAATCAAAGGGGATAGATTCCCAGATTTTGGATGCTAAAAAAGAAAATGTAGTGGCACCATAATTGTTATTTACATTTGGTCTACAGATGTTAAAGTTAGTTGCAAATCTGGTATTATAGCTACGGACCTCAGAAGCTAATATAAGAGATCCAGAAAATATTGTTGGGATGTTTGCGAAGGTTGTGCTTGAATTTGTCCGTTTCTGAGTTTCCTTGTGACTCTCTTTCAAAACGAGTCCTTATGCACAACCTTTCACATGAAAATGAGTTTGATTTGCATGAAAATGCACCTGTAGGCGGAACACATTTTCATATGAATGGTTTCGCACGAAACTCGCACAACTCGAAAAAGGCCTATTTCTTAGTGCATTAATTTTGCTTTTTCAGCAGTCTTTTCCTCCACTACCCACCAATGACGTCGTACCATCGCATGATCGTGCACCGAGTTGCCGCTTACTTTGGTATGGATCACAACGTCGATCAACAAACTGGAAAATCAGTCATAATAAACAAGACAATTAACACAAGAATGTAAGTACAGCACATCAAAAAGATATTTAAAGGAGCTCGTCGAGGTTTGCGCATCTTGGAAACTTCAAATTCGTCGTCTGTAATCCGTGTCAATCTTCTCCATCCTTAACCATCCTTGTTCCTCTATGGCTTATTATTATTATCTTTTTGGCGTTTTTCTATCTTAGTAAACTACTAGTTTCAGTTTTCCTTCAATTCGTGGCCATAATATCGTGCCTGGTTCTTTTAATAGACATTATGTACGTAGAAGAGAGAGGTTTTGGTGTTTACCGTCTCAAAAACCATTTTGTAATTTTATCATTTGCAGTCCTGAAAGCAGATTTTTAGAATTGATACCCAGAGAAGAATCAGAGGACCTGGAGGGCGCCATTCCTCGATTAATTCTTAAAAGACAGAATACTCCTTCAGATGATAGCACTCCTCCAAAGGTGAAATGTTTCCGCTTACAGTTCATTGACATGCCGCAGAATGTGTCCCGACTAGTGTTTAAAATTCTGTCCACCTGATGCCTTTGTTATATACCGACCAGGAGGTCCGTATTGGGCCACGGGCCGTATTCGAGACCTCTGGCACAGTTTTCCCCGGTATGGACCGACCAAGGCCGGCAAAGAACGTGACGTTTATTGTTTTTCTCTGCGGTGTTCTTTGGAAGGAAGTTTTGTGTCGAATTTTAATAAAAGCCGTTCACTTCAATCTGGCTTGCGCGCGAGTTTGACATTTCGGGCACAAAAAGCGATACTGTTTGCAAAATTGTTTGATTCTGTGTTCAATGTTTACATTTTACGTTGTTTTACGTTGTAACAAAAAGCTTGAAAAGTTGCCAAAGTTTGAAATTCCGAAGTTCCCGTATGGGAAAATCTGCACGGCTGGAGCGCGCTCGATTAGCCAATCAGATTCAAGGATTTAGGATTCCAGACCGCTGAGAAGCTGGAGGAAGAAATACATGCTGATAATAAGTTTTCTTAACTGTTGTAGATTGATAGCCCTGTTCTTATACATTCTATGGAGGATAAACGCTCAAAATCGATTGAAGAAAGAGAAGAGGAATACCACAAAGCCAGGGAAAGAATATTTAATCAAGATGTGAGTTTCTCTTGCTGCCTGGTGTAGCACCTCCAGTCTTACAAATTATGCTTGTATTTAATGATAGTGGTTTTCAATCAAATTACTTACTAATTAGGCTACTTATTTAGTCTCAGACCATGGTAAAACCAAAACTGAAGTAATTGCGTGATTACTTTCGACCGTTTATTGAAAATCGCTCTATACAAATGCTGTATCTTTGACCATCATTGTAAAAGTATGAAAATTATCATGTAGGAATTTGAAGTTCATAATGTTGCAGAAGTTGGAAAATATCTTTGCTTGAATGTGATCAGTTTTCGTTCAATGTTTTCGTGATAATTGACGCTATTTTTTGTTGTCTTAGTCTATTTCATCACAATCTTCACAGTCGTCGAAAGGTGACGCTGATCTTGTGCCACCACAACTCTTACAAAGGTAAAATAATGCCTAGAATAAATAATATTTTGCACTGTCCATGTTTAGTAAGCCTGGTTCAGGCATGCTAGAAGGTTCGATATGATAAAGAAGTTGGTATTGGTATTAGCTGTACCGTAAAACAAGTTAATGTTTAGAAAGGACTTGCAGAGTTCGCGTTTATGCACAAATCGTTTGTATATACAGTGTATGCATAAGACTTTCGTAGGACGCGCAAAAGGGCCCATCGTGTCCTCGGGACGCACAGAATTAAGTTTAACTCGAATGTGAAATGAAACAACAGAGAAAATTATGAAAGAGTTAAATAAGTTGCCAAATTGTTAACTTAAACCCAATAGAGGGAAAGTGAGTGATTGAAGACACTCATTAACAAACTTGAATAAACATGCGAAGGATGCAACATGGCGGACAAATTAGATCGGGACCAGACTTCCTCTTTCTCTATCGTGTGAGGATTAAAGCCTCAAATAAAAAATGGCGCCTAAAAGGACTTATTTCTCAATTTATGAGGACGCTTAAAAATTGCTTTGGAAAACTTAGTGTGAACACTGGATAGGAGATATTTTACCATAGTTTCAGTAAATAATAACTATTTTTTCGCAAACCATTGCAAAACCACCCACGCACTGCAACTCATAACTTGCCATCGCAATTCACGAGAACATTTTTCCTCGAGTTTTGTGGGAGTAAGGTTTCTCAGCTTCTAATAATTTGTTGAACGTTTTGTTCAGGGAAGACATCGAGGATGTTGATGATGTAGTTGGTGTTGAGGAGACACCAGAGAGACTCCCAATCAGTAAAATAGGCAAATCAAAATCTGAGGAAGTAGATATGCCAGGCGACAGGTCCTCAACAGGGCCAACAGGTGAGAGACCCAAGCTGGATATTTTACACTCAGTAGATAGATTGAGTGGAATCGACTACTTACGGCAACTGTTCACATCTTAACCCGTTCGCTCCACGTGGAACTTTCAAATGAAAGCTATTGAGGGTGTTCTTTAATGACACTGTTTATTGTGCTGTACAAAGTGGTTCTTTATTCTGGTTGAAACCCCAGCGTATGAACCTTTAAATGATGTTCACGTGGTATTGTTAACTCTTTTCATTACATGGTAAATGTAACTTTTAGCTTTCAAATAAAACTTCTAGGAAAACGTTAAAACAATAAACCCGCCAGAAGTCCTCCTGGCTCAGAGCAAATGGCAAGTTATCATCGAGGCAATGGGGACTTGACACGAAATTTAACTGGGGGTGGGGGAGGGAGATGGACTTTGTACAAGGTACTTACTACCTCAGAGCCTGTAATGGCGCATGTTAAAATGCCTTCACACCATCCTATTTCAGGCATCCGAATCATGACCAACAAGCCATTCATAAGGTCCAGCAGTAGTCCTGGTGTTAGTAATCTGAGCGCTTCCCCTGCCTTTGAGCGTGTGTCGAATTCCACTCGCCGAGGGTCGGATGGAAGTCAGAGGCCGACTCAGCGTCATGGTCCCAGCTCACAGACTGTCATGTCAGCGCCAATACCTTACTGGGCGGCAGAGGGGGTCCCTTTTGTTGCTCATAATCTACCTTCTGGGGAAGTGCAGATGCTGCCTGTTCAAGCAGCACCTCCTGGAATGCAAGGGATGATGCCTGTCATGGCCGGCGCAGCTGCCGCGTCACAACAAACCGGTAAGCAAGTTTATTAGTTTGTATAGCGTGGTCGTCCGGGTGAGGGTTGTTCTGAGACGAACTGTTGCTGGTGACTGACGTTTCGACAACCTGAGCGGAAGGCATCTTCGGAGCCAAGTGAATAGTGTTTGTCAGTCGCTGGTGCCATAAACCTGGTCTGCTGGAAGTGATTGGTTTCTTTAGCGATGATGGTATGGGCTCTAAGACTCGTGCAACGTTTGCCTACAGTCATTGGTCGGTTCTACTAAGTTTCGATCCGTCTATTGTGTATAAAGTTTTTTGTCGCACATCGACTTAAATTGACCACAGTATTTCATTTCTTCTGTAAGTCTGTCATTGTACATGAGATATCTTTTTTAATCCGCAATTAAAGCAAATTTTACCCTAAATTGTTGATCTCCGCACACATTTGCACATCAAGGGAATATTCCTCAGTTAGAATTTTTTCCATCTTCGTTCAACGTTTTTAAGGAGGCTCGAAAGGGTTTTTAGCTGCACGCGCGCGCGCAATCTACACTCGCAATAACTAAGATGCACGCGTCAGCTGAATCAGTATTAAAATCAGCACACCGGAAGTTAATGCTGCGTAAAATCGCGCGAACCGGAAATAAAATCTGTGGAAAACGTTTGTTTATAGCTCAAAAGTTCGCTCGGTGACCTATCTTGATTTTTTGCATACACGCACCATTCGCGATGGCACTTCAGATTTAAAAGTTTCGGGGAAAATTATCTAGTGGAATTTTCTGTAAGCCATAAAACGCGTTTTCTTTAAATATATTTAATTCTACTAGATAAAATTTTTCCATACTGTCTGAAAAGTTAAAGAATTTAGGGAACTTTCCAACAAAGAGATAAAAATGGTAGGTCACCGAATTAGTTTCTCAGATAATTTACAAAAACTGAAATTTAGAGGACGCTTTTGTGGACCTCGTGCGTTGCCATGGTAACTGATATGACGTCACAAGTACCCTTAAAGTATAGCCCAATAATAGAGTTGCAAGGAGACATATAGTTTGCCCACACCATTAAACATCCTTCTTTGTAATCTTCCATCGTTTCACAAGCAATATAGCAACGAAAAACCCCTTCGAGCCTCTCTTCTTCGCTTTATAGTACTTTTTCTTTTTCACTTAGCAGGTGGAGTGTTGTGGTCAATGCCTCAAGAGCCGGTACAGCACGGGGTGATGCTCATAAACCCCAATACAGGTATATGCTTGTATTAGCTAAACTAGAATTTAACTGCCCCAGCCAAAACGTTCCTACGTGGGCTTTCTTTTGTCCGATTTCTGTTTGTTTTCCCTTCCCGAAGAGTGATGCCTTAGAGCTCTGCATACTTTCTGTACTTGTGGGAAATCGTGGTCGGTGCGAGGGACTCTAGAGCAAGCGGTCCAGGTTCTGCACGCTGGACAGGGTTATTGTGACGTTTTCTTCGGTTAGACGCTTTGTTTCCAGGCTACCCATCTCCACCGGTATCGACAAACTGTTAAGGATACCTGACCGAACACAGGGGGGAGGGGGGTGTAACCTGCTATGGACTAGTATCTCATTCCATTCATGGGGAGTAACAATACTCCCAGGCTCCAGGCTCTTCAGGCTACGAAAACCGGGTTTATTTCCACCGTAGTGGGCCAGGTAACTTGTGAGCAAACGTTTTGTGCGAGCCAATTGAAACGTTTGCCTTTTTTTCAGGCACTCCTTTGCTAGGGCCTGACGGAAATCCACTGGTTATGCAGCCGACCTACCAACAAGTCATGGTCAAACCAGGTTCAACCCCAGGCTACACTCCGCCATCTTCAGTCCGCACCTCGGTACAAGGTGCACAGCAGCCTTCCGCAATAGCACAGCCACCACCACCACAGCAGCAACAGCAACAACAGCAGCAGCAGCCTGCTGTGAATTCTGGCCAAATTGTTGTGCCGCAGTATGTCGGTGTACCGCAACCGATGTATGTGATACCAACTAATGGGCGGCCTCCTTATGCACAGCAACAGGCTGTAAGTTTTCCGAATCAGTTTCCGTCTTCTTCACAAGTGTACTCTCTGTCTAGAGATTTCAGTTCACTCTCGTTTAAAAAGCTTTAGTTTTCCGCAGTAGTGCAAGCTCCGTTTCTTTTTCTTGTAGAAGGCAATAGACAGTAGATATTGTAAATAGTTCAGTCAGAGAGCAGAATGAGTAGGTAGTTATCGTAAGGTGTTGCAAGTTATCTTCGCGTTTTTGACGTATTTTAGTGTATTTCGGATGTAACCAGTTATTTTTTTCACCTCCAAAGCTTTTACTCTCGATAAAGCCTTACGTTTTAGAATAAGTTTCAAGAGAAACTGTGCGAAAAGCCGCAAAACGAGCGGCAAGGATGCTTTATTTTATAGGAGGACCAATTTTAATTGTTCATAATAAAGTGTGTCAATAAAACGGTTTCTTCACGTGTGTTACATTGCCATACGAAATTACGGACAAAATACACGAACGCCGACTGAACTTTCTTTTGGCACCGAGAGGCTGACGTGACGTAGTGTGACGTGTGGCGTGACGTGTGGCGAGACATGTCGTGTGGCGTGAGTTGAGGTGACGTCACTTGCGGCGTGACGTGACGTGGCGTAGTATTGCCATCAATTAAACTAGACCGAAAATAGCGCGATGTCAGTTAACACAGGTCATGGAAGTAGAGACACTGAACCGTTGGACAAAACCTTGTGACCTAAATCTCCAAAGAAGGGAGCGCTACAACATTGAGCCGTTGTCAATGATTTGTTTGCCTTGCTCAATCACAAAAGCGTGGGTTACATTTTCAGTAGTCTTGATTGGTGTAATCAGCTTTTGAAAATATTTGGCCCGCCCAGTGTTATCTGGACTTAAAGTTGTACCCGTGAGAAACGTCGCCCGCTCTTTCGTTCCACGGCCACTGCAAAGGAACTCTTACTGTTGATCAAACGTTCAGCTCAGCGCAAGTCTTGTTTTAATATAGACCTGGAATTAGACAAACTGTTATAGGTGTTCCCTTGCCCGACAAGGCGAGGCACGTGAAAACGCTTTGGTTGCCGTTTTTACCTCAAATGCGCCTATTGTGCAATTGCCTTCTGTGTAGATATTGTAGGCTCTCAGTTAGACAGAAAGCAGAGAATAGAAAGGTTCGGGTTTTCACCGGGTTGATATAAAACTCTAACAGAAAAAATCTGCTATCAGATGATGTGGGCAAAAAAGAACGCAAATCCTGTGCTGTGATTGGCTATCTGCAAGATGACGGTATTACGCGCCATCCCGTTCTTTATCCCCATACTAAGCTTGTTTGGTCAATTTGGCTGGATATTTAAGTCTCCTTCATTTTTGTGTGTTTATATGGATCACACGACTCCGTCTCGGTCCATAACGCGCAAAAAGAAGAACTTGGCCAGTATCCAACCATCTTGACCTCTCGCTTGGTCAATAACCCATATATACTGTCTTTCGCCTCGTGTGGATGGCGTTTTAAACAGAAGAATATTTGACCGCAAACATAAATGCCTGTAAATAACAGCGATGAAGCCCGCTGTTCTTTCAATATGGGAGATGATGATTAATTTGGGTGGCCTCACTCGCGAACGCTAGTATTTCTTCCTCTTCAGGGATCAGAGCACACTCCGGGAAGTCATTGGCCAGGAGCTGGGCAGACGGTGACACCAGGCAATCCCGGATATCAAGACATGGCTGCCCAATTTAGCGGGCTTTCTCTGTCGGGACAACAGGCCGCTCTTGACTCCACTACCTATCACCATCAACAACAATACGCCGAGTCTGGCATCCCAAGTTCAACTCGCACCACATCGCCAATGTACGTGAACAGTGTCACGCAAGCTGGCGTGACAGGTCAAATGCAGTACGTTGTGCTGCCGCATTCCGGCATGCAGTCTCAAGTGAGGCCATTGATACAAGGCCAAACTTATGGCGGACAAGCGGCTACTCAGGCCGCCTCCCCGCAGCAATACCAAGGTTACGTTGTGTCGCCAACCCAAACGCCTTACCAGCAATTCCCTTACGGTACCATACCCAAAGATGTCACATCCTCAGTCATTCAACAACACGCCCGCTCTCAAACACCACCCACCCCTCCCCAGACAGCGTCGCCTGCCCTTACGAACCAGTATCTACCGCAGCAACAACATCCCCAGGCACAGCTGACATTTTCATCACAGATTCCCCAACAGTCCTCACAACAGACGCACACCACCCCATATCAACAACAAGCCACCTCACCCCACACCCCACAGCAGCTTCTGCGACCGATGGTACCAGTAGTCATTCAGGGAGGTCGAGGAGTTGCTATGGCAACTGCCGTTGGACAACAGGGTCCAGTCGCTACTCAGTTCCAGCAAGCTCCGGTACATGTTCAGGCACAGTACCCATCCAATCAGAGGAGAATACATAATATTGATAGACGCGTGCCCAAGGCAGGGGACATTTACAGCTCGGACGCTGCTGTCATGCAGGGCTCTCATTCCTTGGTGTCTTACGGTGATGGCACAATTCCGACTGGATACGAGATCCAGGGAGAAAGGGGCCCGTACAACCAGTATCAATATCAAAGGTACGTTCTTAAATTAAGGTTGTCCGTGTGTCTGTGTCTGTGTGTCTGTCTGTCTGTGTCTGTCTGTCTGTGCAGCAGCACTTGGCTCAGAGTTAAAAATCTCGTTACCAGGTTTAATCATGCAATTTAAATAATCCTGCTTGGAGAATTTCGCTTCAGTTGATGGTGTTTTACCTAAAATGATCAGTTCTAGTTTATTGGCTTTCGTCTTGAGTCTACAGAACTCAGTCATTGGTTAAGGGAAATTTCGGACGATTTTAATTTCGGACAGAAAAAGTGTCCGAAATGTAATCAAAATCTTTAAGCGTTCGAAATATTTACAGCACAGTATAAAGCTTTTTAGTAGCTCCAAACCTCTTAGTTCGCTTTACGGAGGCACTTGAGATAAGTAACTTGCTTGAGATAGGTAACTGCTTGGTAGAATTTGCGTTATTATTTTCTTTTCGGCGAATCTGTTAAAACGTTGTTGGTGCAGTAAAACTTTTATCTCACATATGTTGTTTCAGTCTAATTGGTGTTTTGTAGGCATAAATCTACTTAAGCTATGTTTCAGCTATGTGTCCAAAATTGTTGTCCGAAATTTGTCCGGAATGAGATGAAAAAAAGTGTCCGAAAATATAAACTTCCGAAATTTCAACGTCGGAAATTTTTTGCAATGTTATAGGAAGGAGAAATCTCAAACTAGTGGTAACTTGACTTCAACGCGCTTGGCAGCGGTTGCATGATTTTGATTGGTTCCTTAGATTACTTTTGTTTGTGATTGGTCAGCCTGATCAGCTCATTGAAGTCACGTGGCGAGCTTTCTTTTCAGATATGGTTCTCCTGCCCAGTCGTCTGCAAACGCGTCGGGGGGTCAGTACCAGCCATATAACAAACCGAAAAATAAGCAGTACAAAGACCGGAGGGGGAGTCCCCGTGGGCAGCAACAGGATACGGGCAAAAAACACGGCCGGAAAACTCCCGAGTCCGAGAGGACGACAGGTGAACAGTGAAGAACAGTGGATTTTAATGGCCATGCGTTTTAATGTGTATGTGTTCTTTTAAGAAGGATTTTACGTCTTGTGGTCTTGTCTACGATCCTTCGAGTAGCTTTTTGCCTCGGTGTCAGAACGAGTCGCCATGCGAATCCGTTAATTAATATGGCGATGTGTTTCACCTTCACGTTCATTTTCAGGCGAATAAAAGTAAGTTTCAGATGAGAAGTTGTTCCTGGAGTCGTTTTGAAACGGAGGCAAAAGACAACTCGGAATGCATTGACCTATTCTCTCGTACACCTTGCACAATCTCAATCCCTAAGAGTGATAAACATCCAGCTTCTCGTTACGAATGAAAGTTATTAATGGTCATTAATCAGACTGGGGATGATAAGAAACTAGGAACTTGGAGAGGTTGCTTTGATGTCTGGCTAAATTATCAGAACCTTCATTAAACAAAATGTGTCGCAGTTGTTAAGGAGAATTGATAGTTTGGATGTTGAGCCGAGGAACTCGTCGGTAATACGACACTTCACCATCAAGAACAGCCTTCCTTCCTTGTAACCACACGGAGACAAACGTCCTGGAGGATGATTCCTTATAATGATACGTTCCTTTAAGTATAATTCTTGATCTTGAATTAATTTATTACAAAACAAATTAATTCTGATTGGCAATAATTTAATTTTGTCTCCTCACCTATTCCCCCTCCTGCATACACACACACGTACAGTCATTTAACATTGGGGTCAATGCTTCGATTCTTTTTTTTTTTTTTTTGCTAATTCTTCTTAACTTCAGCGCTTCTGGACGTAATGCACCACGCGATCCAACGAAAAAAACCGCTTCCCTCAATTATTGTTTAATGACACCACGTTTCTCTTCTTTTTTATGTTGCAGGAGTCAACCATATTCTGAGAGTATGTGACTTGCCCAAGGGAATGCAAAATAATGAATCGGAAGAATAATTTGAAGATCTGATCAAGGCTGGTGCCCGGATCAAATGGTTGAACAGTTCTGCGAGCGCCTGAAGAGACACTCCGGTCCTCGCAATAGTTTCTTCTTCGGTCGCAGCCGACTTTGCTCTGAATTCAATGCAAAGCTCAAAGTTTAAACTTCGCCTTCATCAAAACACGAGCGCTTTTGCTCATGCGGACTCGAACGCTTCTATATCGTCCTCGTCGTAGACGTTTTTACGTTCCGCTTTACCTGAAGACGTTATTTTTATTTTGTATTTGATTTTTTATATGAATTACGCGGCGGAAACTACGAGAATAGGTATCTTGTCATAATGTGCTTCAGCTGTGTTCAAATATTGTTCTAGTTGTAAGAAATGGTATAAAACTAAAATCAAGTAATTAGAAAAATAAACCATCTAAACCAGCTATCTTTCTGTTCAAATCCCATTATCTGGGCTTTTGTGTGACTCGCGTGACTCAAGTGATTTTTTTTGCGTGACTGACCCCAACACATTCCTTGTTATTCTGCACTAACCTAGAGTATGGAACGAAACACGGCAAAACAGCAAATCATGGAGAATATTTAACAATTATTCCATGAGCGCGCGTTGGATATGAGATGATAGATAGCCAACGAGGCGCGTAGCGCCTCGTTGGCTATAATCATCTCGTATCCAACAAGCGCGAGTGGAATAATTGTTTTATTAAAAACGCCCCCCAAAAATAAAGAACTAGACTACAATGAAAACAAAAACGCCCAAAAAATCACGCATACGCACGCCATTTTTGTAGATCATGGTATAATGGCTCATATAGGGGAATCCTTGTTTACAATATTTGCCTCATTAGCATAAGCAATTCAGTTTCTGATGGAGCTACAAATAAATCAGTTCTGAATATTGAAAGGTCATAGTACGATTAACTCTGCCAGTGAATATGGGCCTGATGTATTGAATACTTTTTGTGCAACACGGGTTTAAAAACTCAAAATTTAACAAAGACTGTATGAGCTCATTAGCGCTTTTGCCACCCAGAAATTTTGCAGTTTTTGAAAGACAATTTCTCCTTGAATATTACACCCAAAGAGCTAAAAATTTCACCATGTACTAAGTTTCGCTAGCTCTTTAGCCGCCTGAAGTCAATTCATATCTAACATGTTTCCTTCTATACGCAAAGCCGTATGCAAATGAGCAAAAATGTAAACAATGACGTCAGCATGAATCCGCCTATACCATATGATGGCTAAGCCAACGAAAAGTCTCGAATTGCATTATCCAATGATCCAGTTTTTAATAATGGATTATAGACTGAGAGTAACGCCATAACGCCACTTTATTGAAGCAGATGCTAAAAACGCCTACATAAAGAGAAACTGAAAATAAAAACTATAGAAAGCCATGCGGCGGGGGGGGGGGGGGGGGGGGGTGTGGGCAGAAAAAACGTACCCTAAAAAACCCTGTGGGGTAAAACGGATGGGAAGTCTAGGGCGGGTCAGGCACGACTTTAGTCCCCCGCCAAGACTGTTAATTAAATAATTTATGGAAACAAACGAATACAGAAACTAAAGAGCACTGGATCGAGCAACTTTTAAGCGATCATTAACAGTGCAAAATGTATCTGTTCTTTGAATTGCCACAGTTATCTACAAATGGATTAACGTATTTCCTAAATTCCTCTCTAAGCGTTGTGTATTAAACGCCTTTCGAAGCAAGAAAATACTCGGCCTTAGACTTAGATTTAACAATTCGTATTTAGAGAGTGGAAGAAAACTCACTAGATGGAGAAAGAAGCTTGATTAACCTCTCGGTATTAAATAGAAACTGGGCAAAGTAGCCTTTTGAGACCTAGCCAGAAGGGATGTATGCCCCTCACTGTACTGATCAGGTTTGCGTTTCGGAATGAAATTTGGCATGTATTAACTGCAAATAGAGACAACTTTAACAGACAAATTACGAATTTCATCCATACGGTGTGTATAAATAAAGCATGTGAAAAATTAAAAAAATCCAGACGGTAAAACCCAGCGAAGCCAACCAAGAGAATAAAATGAAAACGAACAACAGCAAGTGAACTACTAGAAACATAATGGTCAGCGATCCGGCCTACAAACTGTGTTAACGGATAAACGCTCTTTGGGCTGTACGGGACGTGCAAGCTTCCTTCTAGCGTCCTCTAAGGACGACTTAACAAGGGGGGTGACTAGTAGCTGCATTCCGCTATCCCGGCCAGACTATGACCCTACTTAATGCCATAAAAAAACTGACTCTAAAAAAGATACCCCCGAATTATTCCTAACCGAAAACTCAGTAACCTCACTAATAAAGAGCTCAATATGCAGAGGTTTTGCTGGAATTTAATGATTAACTTGAACGCCAGTCTTAGATGCTCTCCATTGACGCGCCACTTCAGCCAACCAGATCTGTATTTCTGTACGGTGGAAGGAGCCTTGGACTCCAACTGTAAATGGAGAAGTGAGGTTTGGAACGAGCCTACGCAAAGATGGATCGGTCAGAGAATTTGCTTCACGCCAAATCCCCGATTGCATGAAAAAATCTCAAAACCAAAGCAAGGCTAAACTAAAAGATCAGCAATAATAAGCTGAGGAGTAGAGCTGAAAGAAAAGAGACCTGCATGGCAAACAAAGATGACAAGAGCTCACCTAAAATCTATCCGTAAGGCTTACATTCTAAATCTCGGGCAACCGCTGAAGACCGAGGGACGCGCCTTGTAAACTTGCCTCTGGCCCGGACCTTCCAACAAGAGGACTTCAATGCAAGGAAGCTCAAACACTCCCTTAACAAAAGACTTGAACTGTGAAGAGCTGTCATGCAAAAAAGGCCAAAAACAGGCCGAAGGCTACTGTGGAACAATCAAAGTGCCGTAACCAGAGCAGGACGAGAGAGCTTCAACAGAAAATACGATGGCACTAACAGGAGGGCAGACCCAGTTGTTCTCATCTCGCCAGTCCAGAGCCAAGGCGTCAACGCCGCTGCAGCCGGAGGAGGCAAATTTAGAGTTGAACCTTAGAACCTGGGCGTTGTAATGCGACGCAAACCGATCAATTGTGCGAGGGCCCCATTTGGCGTCAAAATCTCGGAATATAGAAGGATTGATGGACCAGTCATCTTTGTCAACAAATCTACTGAGAAGATCTGCTCTCTCATTAAGTGACCTTGGAATCCATCGCGCTTCCAGAACAATGCTGTAAACAAGACAGAGATTAAAAATGTCCACAGAAAGAGCACGGAGATGAATTTTGGAACTTCCGATAGCAACAATTCTGGCGGCGCCCTGATTATCAGTGAAGATTTTGACTCTCTTGTGTTTCAATAGAGCAAAGTATGAAATTAACGTAGAGCTTTGGCCGGTATCCTCGGGTTCCCACATGCCGCTCACAACGGTGCCGGCAATCATGACATGGATATCATTACAACGCCCAGGTTCTAAGGTTCAACTCCGTCTAGAGAAGCTGAAAAACCTCCAAAAGCGATATCACTTGCATCGGAAAACACAACGTTATGGGTCATTAATGGTGGCCTTATAGAATGACCGTTGAAGCAATCGATGCTGCAGTACCAAAATTTGAGCTCTAGTAGAAGACTGCAAGAAAAATGAATAGTGTTGTCCCATGCTGACCTGGTTTCAATGGCGAAGTACATCTCGGCCTCATCAAAAGACAAGAAATTGGGCCGACTGCCAAAGCAGCTAATGCACCTGTCAGTGTCAAGCCCAAGGGGGGGGGGGGGGTCGGGCATAGGGTGGGGATTTTGACATTTTCTAAAAAAAATTATCAAAATCCCCACCCCCGGGCGAAAAAGAACTGTCAAAATTAGCAGAAAAAAATGGTTTACTTCTCTTCTACTCTATAAAATTGAAAGATGAAATACATAATGTCCGATCAAAATCCACACCCTGGGGATGCACGCGTCAGTCAAAGTCCCGTGGGTTGCCCGACCCCCCCCCCCTCGGGCTTGACATTGATAGGTGCATAAAGATCACTACCTGACAACAGCCCTATATATGAATCGCAATTAACGCGTATTACGTAACAAGAAAACGCCTATTTGAAAAACACAATAAGAATACCCAAATGAAATACAGAACGTGCAGAAAACAAATATCTGCTAAACTACTTACGCAGATGTTTTGATATTCATCACGCAACCCTGAATTTTAGCTCAAGCACCTTCTCTGTTGGTTTACGTTTTTCCCATCGTTATGGGTAGCCCCTCCACTGATGGCTAATACATCGGACAAAGCAACAACTTGCAAGAAGATTTAAGTCGTTTAATCACGACTTCCATTTGATAACTATGTCAACCAACAACCCCCCTCCCCCTCCTCCAGTTTTTGGATAAGTCTGCAACCTTACCTTAGAGGCATCTGAACCTATGAGAAAATAAAATGGTTCCTCTATCTAAGCTCAATATCGGCAAAGGGCCCCTCGTTAGAAAGGAGGAACGGGAGCTCACTTGTTCCAGGACTAGTAGCTAATAGGAAAGAGCAGGAACCCACCTAACAGTCGCTACATTTGGGTCGTCACGCAGCGGCACTCCTCGCACCATTGCGTGACGACCCATTTTATACAGATGAGAGTGGATAAAATATGACTATTACACCACGTACTAATTTTTTGGGACAAAATGGCGGAGCAAGAGGAAGAGGTTGACGAGGAGTTTCTTAATGGTGCATCGCTGCTTGCGTCTGCCTTGAAGTCTCAAGGTGTGGAATACATGTTCGGAGTTGTGGGAATTCCAGTTATCGAGATAGCGGTGGCTGCACAGGCAGAAGGCATCAAATACATCGGTATGAGAAATGAGCAAGCGGTAAGAAACTCCCCGGCTCTTACGGGTTATTTCATTCTTTGCTACAGTCAAACCTCTCTTTACGTTTACCTTCATAATATAGGCAAATCAGGTGGTATTCTGCTGGCAAGGGTTGAGCAATTAGTAATTTAATACATAAGTTATAGAGGCATGGGCTAAACAAGGGATTTCCTGTAGAAAATTAGACTGGGCAATGCTACCTTTATATACATACCTGACAAATTAATTTTACAAGGCTGTTATCTCCTTGTCTTGCAGGCTTGCTATGCAGCATCAGCTATTGGATATCTAACTGGAAGGTAAGATGATAACCCCCCTACCCCTACCCCCTCCTGCATACTATCATTTGTAAGAGGAGCACACCACCACATGGGCTGTTTTTTTGTCGAATTGATAGTAATTAGGGTTAGACAAGAAAAGGGATGCTCTTATATTACAAGATAATTTGGTTTTATCAACTAAGTTGATAATGTGAATTGGCCACCATAAAGAGATTTCAAAGCTGACATTTCGAACATTAGCCCTTCGTCTGAGCGACAAAGGGCTAACACTTGAAACATTAGGTTTCGAATCTCTTTATGGTGGCCATTAATTCACATTATCAACTCAGTTGTTTAAAACCAAATTATCTTGTAATACTCCGAACCAACGCAGCACCACAGTTTCTTTAGAAACTTAGACCCTTTGCTCTTATATTAGTTGTTTTCAGTTTCTATAAGAGCATTTCAATTTGGAAAAAGAAAACAAATTAAACTGCATTACATATATTCATATAATTCTAATAAAGTGAACAAGGAAATGCTTTTGGCCCCATCTACGCCTGAATACACAGGCATCATGAAAAATGTGATCTGGCTAATTGGGTATCAAACATTACATTATTTATGATCCAGGTTTTTTAGCTTTGCAGACTATAATGCAAACCTTTTTTTGCCCAGAGTACTACATACATGTAATTGGCATTGTTTTGTCAAGTCTTTAATTTGTCCTCAGAACTCCTGGTTTTATTTTTCCAAATGTTCTAGGGTAGCATGTCCCCAGACCCCCTAAGAGCTGTTTCTAACTCACACTCTTTGGACAAAACATCAACTTGACAGCTCTGCATAATATGCTGTAATTTAGTCCATGCACTGTTATGATTTTAAATCATTTGTCACTAACCAAACAACAAGGAATGCCCCATGCTTAGGCAGAATTGCACAATAAGTCCAGAGACATGTACTCTCATCAGGGGGGGGGGGGGGTACTCCCTATAATGGCCTACACGGGGAGGCTCCGCCCGAAAGGGGTACCTTTTTCAGGCTTCAGGTATATAAAAGGGTAGGGATTTCACAAGTTGAGGTATATAAAAGGGTAGGGAAATCGGTCATTTAGGTATTTACAAGGGCCTTTAATTAAAGTATTTCGAATAGACGCACTTATGGCTGTATCAGTTTATTTATTAAGCACTACATGAAAATGACAACAAGAAGGGCTTAGAAATGGGGTGCAGTGTTCTAAAGTAGGTTGCTGTGAAAGGGGTACCTTTTCTCAATAAAAGGTATATAAAAGGGGTACCTTTTCTGCCAAAATGGTATATAAAAGGGTAAGGGGTTGGACCTCGGGGCGGAGCCTCCCCGTATTAAACTTTGTTAAGTACCCCCCTCCCGGGACTCTCGTAGTGAAATTGATTTGTGTTTCAGTATGTTATCTTTTTTTAATTTGTTTTCTTTTGTCGCAGCACTATTTGCTGGCTTGTGCTAGCTACTTCATAACATATTTGAATAACAATACTTATACATCCTTAGCCTCACATTCATGTAAAAAATCCTTTGTCTGAAAACATGAGCATGAGGCTAAGGATGTATAAAGTATTGTTATTCAAATTTAGGCACTATTTATGCAAAGGGTCTATGAGTGATAAAAGTAATGCTTTACTTATTGCTCATGGTTGAGTTTAAGTATGTATTATTTGCTTATTAATACTTATCGCATGCCTTTCATCTCTTCATGGCCAACCTTTGATCAACATCTTTCTTAATATTTCCTTCGCAGTGATATTTTTTGATTATTTTTATCCTGATATTAAATTGGGCTGATTTGTAAATAAATCCACCATCCTTCAAACAGTGTAAAATGACATTTGTGATTTTTTTCGCAGACCTGGTGTTTGCCTGGTGGTTTCTGGACCAGGATTAATACATGCCCTGGGTGGAATGGCAAATGCCATGAGTAACTGTTGGTTAGTGTGCAAATATTAATTACCAGAATTACTCAGACTGTATGCTTTATGTAGGAACCTGAGCAAACTTGTCAGGAGACTGATGAGTTTGTCGCTCTTGCTTAAGCTGTGAGAGTTTGCAAGTAGGTTTTAATCAAATGGTGATTGTTAGTCTTTTTTCTTCAGGCCAGTGTTAGTGATTGGTGGTTCAAGTGATGTTGATCAAGAAAGCATGGGTGCTTTTCAGGAATTTCCACAGGTACTGAATTGTATTATTTTATAATATACATGTAGCTTGACTGTCATAGGAAACATGTCAATTGTTATCTTGGTTAGATTTTCTGGAGCAATTAATTCATGCTTTAGCATCAATTCGTGCATCAAGTTATGTATGATGCCCATGTAGAAGTTTGAAGATTGCAGAAGAAGCACAAAATTTGCTCGAAGCAGAGCCAAGATCAACTCTGTAGCTTCTTGAGTCCTCTCCAAACATTACATCCTAATATAAGTGCATCGCCACTCAGTGATGGACAGATAAAAGCCTGATCCAATAATTATAGTTTTTTTCATAACATTGTAGTCACTGACAGAGAAAATATGTCTCTCACGACAGGAGCACCTCGTCAGATTTGATAATATAGATAAGACCCTGCGCACGCTCCGATTGGTCAAAAAAACATGTTTTATCAGAGTATAAAACATAGAAAAAGCGTGTTTTATTGTTTTTCACTCCGTTATCTCTATATCGTAAAGCAAATGAAGAAGCCTAAGCTGTGTATTACACTGTGATAAAACACTCCAGACATTTGAGAACACTTGAGAAATGTAGAAAACCCTTGTGTTCTCAAATGCCCATCGTGTTTCATCACAGTGTAATACTGAGTTTGATAGCATTATTTTACTACCTTTATTATTAATGCAAATATTTAAAAAGGTCTGCATTCGAGCTTGGTGGACTATTGGGCCGTTGCTTATCTCTGCTTTCCATAGTGTGAGGCGACTACGAATATTTTCTAGTCTCCCCCTTAGATGAGATTCTAGTCCATCACAGTGCTTACCCCTAGCATTAAATCTGCAGGTACTCATTAATACACCTGGGACGATAGAGGCATTGCGAGTGAAGTGTCTTGCCTAAGAACAGAACACATCAACTCTTGTCTGTGGTTGAATCTTGACCACTCAATCCAGAGTCCACCATACTAACCATTAGGCTTTCACATCTCCCTCAAAATTATATGAATATGCACAATAGCATAATTATTATAAATTTGCGGTGATTTTTTGCAGGTTGAAGCAGCAAGACCTTATGCCAAGTATTCTGCAAGACCAAGCAGTGCGGGCGAGATACCATTCTTTGTTGAAAAGGTAAACAGCCACTGTGAATTGGAATTAATTTCTTACCTTTCTTTTTTATTCAACAAATTACACATTAGAATGTTGTAAGTCTTGGAAAGAAAAGTGATTATTCAATAATTAAGAGTCAGTTTCAGCAACAATAAATGTAACCTGATAATAGATTTCTTGCTAATTTTTGCTAGTTTCCTAGGCTGTGCGAACAAGTATATATGGTAGACCAGGAGCTAGTTATCTGGACTTGCCAGGAAACATGATCACAGAGAAAGTGGCAGCCTGTAAGGCAAGGTGACTTATAAAACTGTTAGTATAAAATGTGCACCTAAATAAATTTTTTAACTTGTGAATTCCCAAGAGAGATCAACATCTGGTTTCTCCTTACAATATCAATTTGTTATCCAGCAGTAAGGTCATGAGAATACAGAAAATTAACTTGGGGATATCACAAGTTTTCCAGAACTAGGGTCAAGTCAGGAAGGTAACTACACTGGAACCCTGTTTATCCAGTCACCAATGGGCCACAAAAATAAGGCCATATAAATGGGGTGGCCGTAGTAAAGGGGTTCTTTGAATAAGGAAATGAATAACTGAGCTTTTGTTTGGGCTAGAATAAAGTGGTCATAATATTATGAGGTAGCCATAATGACAGGGTGGCCGTAAGGTTGGGTTCCAGTGTATGAAAATCAGTGAGGAAAGTTCAGATATTTTCAGAGTGAAAGGGTTAATATTTTCTTCACAGGTCAATTCGTTGTTCTCCAGCTCCCCCAAAGTGTCTTGCAGATCCATCTGCAGTGGAAAAAGCAGTCAAGGTTCTTAGGGAAGCAAAGAAGCCCCTTGTGATAATTGGCAAAGGTAAGCAGGGCTGTCAACAAGGGCCATAGCCTGTAACACCTGTTACGGCTGAGTATGTTTGATGGGCCCTTGATGTTATGGGTGAACAATACAATTCACCCACAAAGTAATAAGTTTGCTATGGGTGTAAAGATCAAGGCTACAGGTGAAAAAAACCTAAAGACTGCCCTGGTAAGGACACAAGAAAACAAAAGAAATACTTGTGCTGAACGGAACAAGAGTGAGGATTTTACTGCGGTGGTAGGGTCTTGACTGTGTTTTTTTTTTACAGTTGATTTAATTTCGTTATATAGGTGCAGCTTATGCGCGTGCTGAGAAACCTCTTAAGGAGTTTGTTGAGAGATGCAAGTTACCATTTCTCCCTACACCTATGGGGAAGGGAGTGATTTCTGATGAGCATCCTCTGTGTGTTGCGGCAGCCAGATCAAGGTGAGGGATGAGAACCGTTTCCCCCTAGAGTGAGAGAGGGGCAGCAAGAATAGGGACCCTAGGAATGAGGTAATGAATGTGTGCCAAGGTTAAAGGTGTTCTTGATGTGACTGAAAAATACTGCTTCCAGTGTTCGTACAATCGGTGAAAAACATTTTCTAACATTTTTGTAATCTGGTCTGTTTTTTTTTTCTTTTTCCAAACTGTCTTTGGCTTCTGTCCACTTTCATTTTGTTAAAGCTCTATACAGCCCTGTGCATACATTGCATTCTCTCCACAAACTGTGTGTTTGGTGCTTCTGTGCAATTTTGAACTCCTGGTATTTCAATAGTAAGAGCTAATTAAAGTTGGTCACAAAGAGCTGTGCAAGATTGGAGTAAACAAGCTCATATAAGGAGTAATAGTTATTGATTGTGATAAGTGGGGTCAATCGTTGGTTCTTTTTTGTCAGAGCCTTGTCTAAAGCTGATGTGATATTTCTGTTTGGAGCAAGATTAAACTGGATTCTGCATTTTGGGAAACCTCCGAGGTTCAAAGCGGATGTTAAAATAATCCAGGTACTGTATAGTATATTACTAGTAAGATTGTTTGAAGATGATAGTTTTCCTGGTTAATTGATAGACCTCTTCTGTAGACTGAGATAAATGAAATTGCTGTGATGTATTGTTATATAGGCCGTTCCGAAATTCATCAGGGAACTGGGGCGAGTTTCAAATTTTAACTAATCGATCAACTGACACCACCATATGAAAGATCTTGTTGAGATTGGTCATTTGACCAAGTTTGATGCTTCTAGGGTAAACAGAGACGAAGTTATGGACCTTGAAATGTGGTTCAAAATCCATACAAACGTCTCTAATTTTGAGACAGCGTCCCCCAAAATCATATAAACTCTTTAAAATTTTTATTATTTCCGTGATACTCTTAAAAATGGACAAACATAGCGATTTTCATCTCAGCTTCTTTCAAATAGTAGGTGCATGACAAGATTTTACAGTTGTCACAAAATTGATCAAAAATTTTAAGAGTTTATATGGTTTTGGGGGACGCTGTCTCAAAATTAGAGACGTTTGTATGGATTTTGAACCACATTTCAAGGTCCATAACTTCGTCTCTGTTTACCCTAGAAGCATCAAACTTGGTCAAATGACCAATCTCAACATGATCTTTCATATGGTGGTGTCAGTTTATTGATTAGTTAAAATTTGAAACTCGCCCCAGTTCCCTGATGAATTTCGGAACGGCCTATTCTCCAAAGTACATTGACATTGTTGTTAAGTTGTCTTTTATTTCAAGTGAAGATAAATAGAAATATATTATAATCATAATCATTATGAATGTTTTGATAAAGGTAAGGCCTGTTCCAATTCAGTGACTACAAACATGTTAAGTCTGCTGAGCATTGTAAACCATATTTTTGATGTATTATTTTGTTGCCCACAGATTGATCTTCATGCCGAGGAAATGGAAAACAATGTTCCTGCAGAGGTTGCACTTTTAGGGGATTTGAAGAGTGTTGCAGAACAGGTACAGCGTCACTGTCTTGTTTAGTGTTCTGTCTACAGAAATGTAAAAACTGTTTGTTCTCTTTACTTTTACATAGCATATTCGTTTGTCCATCTGCACACTTTAACATCATTGAGGGTCGTACAGGGGGGTCTCTCGCACGGTTCACGGACAGAAAAACAGCAAATCACGGATCACGGATATCAAAATTTCCTTTTTTCCGAATCACGAAAATAAACAAATCAGGTACCTTTTTAGATAGCCTTTTCTTACGCTAGAAAGAGCGTTTGAAGGAAGCAAAATCCTGAAAAGCTAGGTAAAGGCTGCCTATCGGAAACTACATACCTAAATCACTCTCGATGGACGACTCTGACCATTCGTCCACTTCCGGAGCACTCGCATCTCAAAATCACGTAGAATAGAGTGGTAAAATCACGAATATCGGTTAATAATTCAAGTTCTTCACGGGTCACGCAAAACCTTCTGGTCACGGATCACGAAGAATAATTTATTAATTTCACGTTTCACGGAAAATAAAATCAGCTTCTCACGCGTCACGAGAATACCCCTGTACGACCCTCATCATTTAATTGGTAGCTAAAAGTGTGACTGGAAAAATAGGAATACAGAAATATTATTTTAGAGAACTCTCTATGTAGAATTTTATTAGATTCAACTGGAAGCGTAATAGTTGTGTTTACTTCATAATATTGATTTCAATACAAATTATATCATTAGACCTTATTATGCTGTGTCATGTTTGTAAAATGGAATTATTATGTTTTTTTTGGATTTGTCTTTTCAGTAACTTATTAAATGTGTCAAATATCTTTCTTTTTATTGGCCTTTGCTGTAACAGCACTAATGTCATCTATTTTAGCTTGTAGCATCAGTGATAAAGACCTTTGGAGAAAGACCGACAAATCTTTGTGGTTTACCATCTTGGGGTAGAGAATTGAAGGACAAATCAGAGCGAAACAAGCAAAATAATGAGGTATCTATCCAGGGCGGCAATTAAAATTACTTAGAATTTGGAGGATTTGTAACATAGCGACACCATATTAGCACCTACATGTATTGTATATTACATTTCGCATACGCATATGTAAGTTATGCATGTAACATAGCGGCACCAAATTAGCACCTATTGTATATTACATTTCGCATATGCATACATAAGTAGGTTAGCACATTATGCAAAAGCAGAGAGCACACACATCCACGCGGTGTGTGTGAATAAAGAGAATAAACTTCATCGATATCTGACTACAGGATTAATTCCTAATGCCTTGAAATTTATCAATGACTGTTCTGTATGTTATGTAAAAAGGAAATAAAATAAATAATCAAGTCCTTTCCTCTTAGAGTGTGATCTTATTGAAGAACATTTTATTTTTTTTACCTGAGCGAGAAATTATATGGTAGAGCTATGAGGAAGTACATGCAAATGACTCTTAAAATGCTACCTAAATTTATTCTTTGTGGTGATTGTGTTAACATTATCATTTTGTTGCACTTTATCAGGAACTTGCTAAGGAGACAACAGTTCCAATGAATTACTACCAAGTTTATGGACAGGTTAGATTCTGTTGAATAGTACATGCAAAGGCTCATTATCTGTTACTGAGTGGATAACTGTGATACAATTTCCACAATTGACTCCAGGGCCAGGTTGTCCAAAGCCCGCTTGAGCTAACCCAGAATTAGCGAGAATTTTGATTTCAGTTTTGTAACTTTTTGGTAAGTTTCCCAGTTAATATTGTTTGCCCTTCTGTTTTGAGTTGAACGATCTCAAACTACACAAAACTTAAGCCGCGAAAAACATTTTTATACTAGCAAAATTAATACTCCAGTTAATGTTAAATCCTGGTTTAGCATTAACTGGCTTTCGAAACAATCTAGCCCAGGGTATTTGTCTTTTCCAAACAAGCAGTTCTGTACCACCCACTGAGCTAATACTTTGAGACGTATGTAATGTACCAGTATGTATCAAATGCTTAATATTAGGTTTTTTTATATTTAATTATTTCAGCTTAAAAAGCATTTGCCTCATGATTGTATCATAGTTAATGAAGGAGCAAACACAATGGACATTGGTCGAACTATGATCTCAAATCACCTCCCCAGGAACAGGTACTGTATAATACTGAATAAAAACAGACAAGCAATCCATTGTTAAGTCATGAGTCGGCACAAAAACAAGCTTGTTACTGTTGTGAAGCAACTATTCACTGGCACTGTATAAGTAGACAATGCTAGGACCCAGCTTAGGGTTCAACCCAAACCTCACATCAAAATCAAATAAGCTTGGGTAGGTGGCGGTTTTGGCGATTTTTTTATGGCTCATTTTTGCGGCCTTGCCACTTATTCTGTGCTACAGAAACCGCCACCCACCCAAGCTAAATTGAATGAATTATAGTATTACAGTACTATTAATACCTTTTTAACACTGCCTTACATATTAGGTCGGTGAGTAACCATGTGACTGTCACTCAATCACTTGGTCATTAGCTTAGATGTTATTCAGTGTAATTTCCAACAAACATGCCATTGAAAAGGATTTCTCTGTACTACTCGGCTGTCACTTCAATCAGCTCACATACTGATTTGGTAGCACCATTTTCTGTAAATTTGCTGGTTCATATTTGTGCACCTGGGTGGAGAGAGCTGCTGTGAGAGTAAAAGTGTCTTGCCCAAGAACACAACACAATGCCCCTCGCTAGGGCTCAAACCCGGAGCGCTCAGTCTGGAGTCGAGTGCACTAACCATGAGTCCACCGTGCCTCCATGATCTGTTAGATACCCCTGAATTGAGAAACTTATCACAGCCTGTAAACCAATTGGACTGTGTAGTACCTTGTGCAAAGTGTTCTCTTATCATTCGCCCCAGGCTAGATGCGGGCACATTTGGCACAATGGGAGTGGGAACTGGTTTTGCCATTGCTGCCGCCCTGTTAGCTGAAAGTCAAGTTGATGGATCCAATCCCCCCAGGAGGGTGGTGTGTGTGCAAGGTGACAGTGCTTTTGGGTTTTCGGGAATGGAGCTTGAAACTGCATGCAGGTAGGGTACATCTGAAACGTTTTGCCAAAAGATGTTAAGCTCGATCAAAATCTGATCTCTCAATGCTATGTTGATACATATTTAGTTAGGCAGGTCATGAGAATAAAGAAAATGATCAATGGGGAGGTTGCCTTGATGCACCACTCATAACTATTACCAAGAGCAGAAGTGACTATTCCAGCTGACGTTCAGCACCAGACCTTTTTCTGCACCCGTCCTCCTCATCCCCAGAATTTTATTTCACTACAGGCACCATGCGATGCGTACAACTTCATTATTTAGCCGAGAACAATTACTGACTGGAACAACCTACCTGCTGAGATAATTACATCTGATTCATTAAGTCATTTAAAACTTTAAACAAGACACCGTTGACATAGCTTCTTTTTTAGCACTGCGTACACTAATTTATTTGTTTTTACGTATTTGGATATTTATTTCCTTGTTTTCGTTTTATATTACTTCCAATCCGTCCTGATAGGATATTGCAAGTTGAGAATGTAGATGCAGATGTAGATTTTTTGTAAAAAGAAACATACGCCAACCTGTGAGGGAAATTAAGATTTTGAGCTTTGAAGTGACAGTGCTAAACAGCTGCAATACTCTATGCTTTAGTGATAGTTGTCAAATGCGGACAAAGTTTTGAATGTTAATTTTATACTCTAAGCAGTTTCCCACGTGCCAAATTTTTTCTGTACAAATACAACGTGAACTAAGTGGTGCCACTTCACTCGAAGAGGTACTCTAATGGCTTGTCTATTAATACAGAATACGTTTTTATTCTTCTCAGGTACAATCTGCCAATTGTTTTCATGATCATCAACAACAATGGTATATACAACGGTGTGGACGAGGAGAGCTGGAGCGAGCTTGGGGTGGATCCTGCAAGAGGGTAAGGTCATAAGATCACATGATATTACCCTTGGATCTGTTGGCTGAACAGTGGTCAAGCGTCCCCCCCCCCCCCCCAATGGCAACGCTTAGCCGTTGAACAATTGCAAGCGTTCCCTCCTAGCATACATTTCTTTGTAAAACAAATTGGCAACTACGAGGTCCCATATTTTCACGAGTTTGCAACGGGTTCTTATGAACCTTTGCATAATCACTAAATTCGGTGTGATAAATCAAGCGGTGGGGCCTATGTTTTTTGTTTGCATGACAAAATCGGAAACGCGTGACATCGGTAAAAAGGTCTAGTATTCCTAATCCTTACGTAAATGTTGATCTCTCTCTTTAGGCGAAAATCGGTGTTGAATGACGGCACAGGACGGTAACCCTTGTTCGTTCTCTCTCTCTCTATAGGGCTCCACCCACAGCTCTTCTACCAAAAGCTCGTTACGAGCGAATCATCGAAGCATTTGGAGGGAAAGGTTTCTTTGCGGAAACCCCAGATGAACTGAGGACAGCGTTAAAGAGCGCCTTCGAAGAGACGAGAAAGATTAAAAAGCCCGTGTTGATCAATGTCATGATCAGTCCTTATGCTGATCGTAAGCCTCAGGTGCTCAAATCATCAGTAGTCGTTAATGTGTTCTAGGCATTCGATTATGTACGCTGTTCTTTCTTTCCTTTTGAACTGGTTTTATTATTATTCTACCCCTGATGTTTCCCAATTCCTTGAACTAGTTTATGTTCTCTTTGGAGGTTCGAGAAATCAGGAAATCTTCCACTGTGTTGGTTCTTCTTTCTATTAAAAACATATAGTTGATGACTAATTTCTTTTTAATCTTTCCAAGTTTAATAGGAATTTGACGGAGTTGTCTTGTTCTTTGTCTACAGGAATTCTTCTGGCTCACGCGGTCGAAGATGTAATCTTCGAGTGCAGTGTATTGGATTGATCCGAGGAGGACAGAGCAGAAATAAACACAAGAGCACAAATAAAAAATGAAAACACGGCCTTTGAGAGGGTTCTGCACTCGAGGCATGCAGATAGATTGCCTTGTCTCCTCCTCTTATGTACTCCACTCAGAGAATACTGATAAATTGATTGACTTGGCCCCTCCTCTAATTGGTTTTTCTCAGGGAATTCCTCCCCCTTTTTTGTATTCCGCTCGGGGAATTCCAGGAGATAGACTGCGTTTCTCATTCCCTTTATTTGCTCCCCAAACGGGGAGGACTTTTTTGCAGGCTAAAAAGAAAAACATGAATGAGTTCGATTCAAGTGTTTTATAAAAGACGGAATAGACTGAGTGATTTTCAGTTTAATGGAGCCCGACAATGCAATGAATTATAGTGATGTTTAAACCGTTCAGCTATGGCCGAACTCAGCTGCTAAATCTACAAACGAATAAAGGGGGCAAGTTTCTAAAGAAACTGTGGTGCTGCGTCGGTGGGAGTATTACAAGATAATTTGGTTTTATCAACTGGGTTGATAATGTGAATTGGCCACCGTAAAGAGGTTTCGAGCGTTAGCCCTTCGTCGGAGCGAATTCGCTCGTCGGAGCGGATTCGCTCCGACGAAGGGCTAACGCTCGAAACGTCAGCTTCCGAATCTCTTTACGGTGGCCAATTCACATTATCAACCCAGTTGATAAAACCAAATTATCTGCTAAGTTTACAATTTGTCTTCTTCAGAGCTGCTGTGAGGATTTTTAATACAAAGAGTAATTTATTAAATACTTTTAAAATACCTCGGAGGACAATGCGAAAGCTATCTGAACAAGAAATAAAGTGGGAATTCTATAATGCAAACAACATTTGGACCAAATAAAACACATGCTTCTTTGTCAAACGAGTACTTGTCTCATTAATTGGAAGTAAAATCTCTCCATTCACAATCTGTCTTGTGAAAGGGAAAGAAGCTTTAATCATTGCTGAAGTTCAGTGGGTAAAATTGTAGAGTAAACATAAGATTTCTGTTGAGCTAATTCGTAAGGGGATGGGATATAAAGCGCATGAGGAGAAGTTTTTTCCTTTCCGGCTGATGCCCTACCCTCCCCTCCCAAAGCCTCCCTCAAGACTTTGCAGGTTGTTTTTTCTCCCAAAGCCGAATGGAGGGGGGAGTGGGGGGGGGGAGAGGAGCCTTGGAGCTGTGGAAGCTAATGTTGAATTGTCCAACACATTTTTGGAAGGAAAATATTTCGCGAAACTCCTACTTGCAACGGTGAAACTTGCTAGATGTGTCTTTTAACGATAACTGCAGGAATTCTCGCACGCTTATTGGCTAATTTTCATTGTCAATAAGCGGACAGACGCGTGAATTTATAATTTATGTGATGAGTCAACGAGCGAGAGCGGACAATTTGACAATTGAGAGTCAAGAGAAGCGGGCTGGAGCATGAAACGCGGTCGGTACATTGAAAAGCTACCTTAAATCAGCAGTATGATACAAAAGATTCGCCCTGCCCTTTAAAAAACAATAATACCCAAGAAAATACGAGGAAATTATACATTTCTTCTTCTTACTGCTACCAACCGGGTTTCCTCCCAAGCCTCCCCGCCGAAAACATCTTCGTTATTTACCGAAGACCTCCGAATTCCTCCGAACCACTTGTCCAATCAACCGTCTGAGCCTGCAGTATTATTAGCGATTGAACAAAGCGCGGACAAAAATTTCTTTTGTGTTTTTTGTCCCCCGAATTTTTTCTTTTTCCACTAACATAGCGATTAAATCAAGCGTTTGTCATGTCAGACAAAGAAGCTTGGAGTCACGAAGTACACGGGAAAATAAATGATCTTCTGGTGTCGTTTGAAACACGCGAGAAGGAGCTGACAAAATGGAGCGAGCAACTGGAAAGAGATCGAACAGCGTTTGAACAAGAGATTAAGACTAGACGAGAAGAACATGAGATGACAATTCAAGAACAGTACAAAGAACTTGACGAGACCAGGCAACGTATAGAGAAGGAAAAGAAACGAATGCAAGACGTTTACGAATTTCAATCGTCGCCTGTTCATCTCAACATAGGAGGGCATCGTTTCACGACCTCTCTCCAGACACTAAGGCGAGATGAGGACTCAATGCTTGCCACCATGTTTTCTGGCAGACACAAACTTGTACAGGAATCGGATGGAAGTTATTTCGTGGACCGAGATGGCACCCACTTCCGGCACATTTTGAACTACCTTCGTGACGGTTTTCGGGCCGACATGCTTCCCCAAGATGAAGTGTCGCTGAGGGAAATAGTGAACGAGGCTCAGTACTACCAACTCAGTGATTTGGTAGCTGGTGTTGAAAATGTCCTGGATCCTCCACCTCCCGCGCCTGATTTCACCCAGAATGAAATCAATGACATGCTGGCGACACTGACTCGACAGACAACGACAAAGACCCCACCTCCTGACCTTGGCGATGGAAGCTGCAGAATGAAAAATGCAGACTTTGTTTTCCACAACATGACAAAAGGAACTCTTGATTTCAGTGGGAAGAACCTCTCTGGTCTCTCATTTGCCCATACTACTTTTGCACATAATGTCTCTTTTGTGGACTGTTGTTTGGTAAACACTTGTTTCTATGGCTGCGAGTTTGCCAGCCATGTGGTGGTAGATTTCACAGACGCAGACATCTCTGGTGCAGATTTCAGACAGTGTCGCTGTGTGCAGAGTGGTCCAAATGCTTTCAATGGTCTGGGTGGTGTTCCAGTTGGCAGCGGTGGGTTTATGTTTGGATCCAGCTGTTCCAGTTTTGCACAGCTGATAAAGACCGGGCATGTGAAATTCACTGGTGCACGGCACATTGGTACAAAGTTTGAACCAAACATCATTGATTTGATTCATTTCTAATATCAGTATTCTTTCATCAGCAACTTAATTAAACAACATAATTTGGTTTTATCAACTGGGTTGATAATGTGAATTGTCCACCGTAAAGAGATTCGGAAGCTGACGTTTCGAGCGTTAGCCCTTCGTCGGAGCGAATCTGTTGGAGCGAATTCGTATGTTTGCTGTTTCACTGAGGTATTTGAGGTATTCGTCGGAGCGAATTCGTCGGAGGGATTCGCTCCGAATGCCAAAACCTTTTGGCACTTGAAAAGACTAAAAATTATTCAGTACAGGTGTACCCTGGAATATGTTTGCTGTTTCACTGAGGTATTTGTCTATGTTGTTTTATGTTCTAGGGAAAGTAAAATGTCATAATGTTAGGCTTTTTATTATGGTCCAAAATATTATCTGCATGTAGAGGTCATTGACTTAATTAGTGACAGGTCAAGTTACAATACAAAACTTGTCAGCTTAATTCTATTGTATAGAGTTGTAATAGGCCCTTTGCAGGATCCGATCACATGGTACGGAATAAATTACGCTGGGACGCAAATGACGCAGTGGGACTTCCAAAACAAAGGAAAGTTGGGCTGGACTGGTACGAGTTCCTTTGTTTTGGAAGGCCCAATGCGTCATTTGCGTCCCAGCGTGATTTATTCCGTACCATGTGACGGGATCCTGCAAAGGGCCTATTGCACAATCATATTTGGTAGATCATGTTTTTCCTAAGCTGTTTAGTTAAACAACTGTAGCAGTTAAGTCAGCAGTACTAAAATGACCAACCAAACTCTCAAAGTTTTTCTTCCAACTAAAATTGGAAATTACTTAATTTAAAAAATTAAAATCAAACAGATTTGAAACACCAATATTTCTATTACAGTATATTTTTATCGTTTATTTTTCATTTTTGAAAAGCACTAGTAACAGAAAACCTGGTCCGAAATGTGATATCCAGGGATACCTATATAGAAAAAATAAAGTAAGATGAGTTGATTTAATCGTACCGTTAAAGTTTGGTTGAGCCATGGTTCACATTTTGATAAGATGTAGTCCAGCCAAAATACCCTTTGCGAGACGTACCAAACAAGCCTGATATATGCTGCGAAAGCATACCAGAAAGATACAATTATTAGGTATTTACAGTACCAAGATTCAGCCAAGTGAGCATGACATCATAGCCATATCAGATCAGTGACCTGATATCACAGGATATCAGTGCAGTAGACACAGCTTCTGATTGGCTGATTAATCGATTTGATAATTTATCGATTTGCAGTCTGCTTCCAAGCCATTCATTTGGCAGACTGGCATGACAATCCAAAATAGTGGTTTGGGAAGAAAGGCTGCAGGGTGAATAGCCTACTAGCACTAGGGTTTCATGTTTTCTCAGTCTTGTTCCCACAACTTCCTTATTTGTGTGTGAGGCTTCAGAAATGACTGCAGGGACAAGGATAAAATCAACTGATCATTTTCACTACTAATACACCTTATTCCAAAATGGCTGCCATTTTAGTGTTCTTTTGTTTGCTTGCAAATTAGCCCTTGTTGCCTCGTTCAAGGGAAAATATTCTTTTGTATTTCAAGTTTAAGAACAAGGCAACAAGGGCTAATTTGAAGGCAAACAGAAGACCACTAAAATAGTGGCCATTTTGGAATAAGGTGGATAGACCTCTTTAGCTTGGGCAGTTTGTTTTCCATTTCAGACCATGTGATGATACTCTTGAGAATTCTTGCTTTCCAATTTTTAAATAGTCATGTACATATGAATGAATAACTTTTAGATGGATAAAAGAACAAATTACTATTCTCTGGAGAATATCACATGGTCTGAAATTGGAAAACAAACTGCCCAAGCTAAAGAGGTCTATAGCAAAGGCCATAATATATGATTTATTGCAATCTATAGTTAAAAGGCCAAAGGATAATCTATAAAGGAGTCATAAACCCCATATAAAAAAGAATAAATTTGAAGAACACAAGTAACACATTAAGATATGGAAAAATACTTAAAGTTAACTCTAGACTTAAAAAATATTTACTCTATCAGAGCAACAAATATCTAAAGGTAGTTGATTCCACATGTCAGTTATTCCATGGAAAAAAATTATACTTCAAGACATAAGTTCTGGCATAGTCTTCTTTTTAAAAAAGGTCCTTAGACCAAAGTGGAAATATGAGTGGATATTTCCATTAAGTACTTTAAATAAGAAAGTCACATCAGTCAGTAATCTTCTCTTCTGTAATGACATGAGGTTTAACTTGTTCAGACGAATGTCATAGGGATCATTGCTCTTTAAGTTTAGTTGCTTCCCTCTGTACTCTTTCCAGCTTATCACTATTTCCTTTTGTATATGGGGACCACACCACCGAACAGTATTCCAGGTTTGAGAGAACCAATGAGCAATTGTAAAGAATGTTTTGAAAGCATCACGTCTATTAAGTTATTGTCTACCATTCTGGAAACTGCTGTAAATGCATAATGCAAGATGGAGTTATTGGTGAACAATATGTTTTTGCATACAAGCAGTATGCCCTACAACATCCAATTCGGCACAGTAGGTCACTGGAAATTTTCCCTGATGACTGTTCCCAGCTAAAACCTGAGCATGGGGTGTCTTGAAAACCCGAATAGCGAATATCGAATAGTCGCGAATAGAGAAAAGCGAACTAGTCTAAATTTCAGCCCTCCTCTCCTCCCTTTATACTCTCGACAGTGAGTATAAAGTAACAGGCTAACCGAGGCACTTGCCTCGGTCATTTCTTTGGCTTTTGTTGTTTATAGTACCTAATACCTAGGAAGAGAACTCAACCATGGACTGATTGCCTCAGTCATAAGTTATTCATAGACATTGCCTCAGTCAAAATTTTTTTCTGGCTACGGCCCTGAAAGGGAGAAGAGACGGCTGAATTCGAAGTTCAGACTAATAGCGAACGGATAGTAGTGGCGAATAGTGGCAAATAGTTGACGTTTTAGATTGGAATTATTTTATAAAAGCAATAGAGCACCTCTTCAGTGTTTATATAGCCTCATCTCAACACTCGGAGGGTAGGTAGAATTCTCGAAAGTGATGCAAACCCTCGACTACGTCTCGGGTTTGCATAAATATGTCACGAATTCTCCCAACCATCCTCTTGTTTAGATGAGGCTATACACATAAACACGGAATAAGTGCTCTTTGCTTAACTATTCGTCACTATTCAGTACTGATCGCCACTATTCGCACTGTTCGAGACTATTCGTACTATTCGCTGTTCGGAGCTATTCGCTATTCGGCCTTTCCTCGAAACCCCTAGGCAGGGGCGCTAGTTTAGGGGCTGAATTAGTGGCTACGCACTTTCCCCGACAACCCTTTTAGAGAAGCAAAACAGAAAAATTTGAAAAAGATTGTGAATATTATGGCGGAAATATTTATAAAGGCAAACTGTGGACAGGTACCTCATTGTAATTTCTACTTTGTGGCATTACTAGTATCTAGTGAAATGGTTTACCGGTTAGGTTTCAATTCTCAAAATTCAACATTTTGGTAGCATACCACATTGATAATGCAGCTCCAAAGTACCAGCCAAATCCCCCCCCCCCTGAAAAATCCCGGGTGGGTCCCCAATTTTTAGTTCCCCTGCGTGTTGCGAAAAATATTTGAAGCTCACACTTTCCTCGAGCTTAGCTCTAGGAAAACAAAAAAATTACTAAGTGTCCGCGGTCAAATATCCGAGCATGTTTCCGTGCAAAATGGAGACTATATTGCTGGTTTATTCGAGGAGAAGCATATATTTTTATACTTAGCTGATTATGATTCTGAAGTGAGACAATAGGAACGAACAGGAAATTTTCAAACAAGATTGGGAAAAGTTGAAGAGTCTACTAATATTTTTAATATGTACATGCATGTCTGTGTGTTCCTGTTGATGTGTAGTAGTTGAATTAAGCAATTTTCCAAAGCTTTTGTGATATTGCTAAGAAGAAAGAAGGAAAAAGGGTATTTTCTTACGAAAAAAAATGAAAGACATAAACGTCCTTGATGGGACTCGAACCCACAGTCTTTGGCTCCGGAGGCCAACGCCTTATCCATTAGGCCACAAGGACTCAACGGCTCTTCAATGGCTTAGTTTTTGTATATAAACATAAATTTAGATATTTTAGTACGATGAAGTACTAAAACTTTAATATTTATTTTTTTAAGCTTGAAATAATAGTATTGGACATTTTTTATCATTTCAAAACGCTGCGTTAGCTAGTAGAATGAAGATAAACACCAACTGACCCGCTAGAACCTAGTCTCCTTTGCAGCGTGATTTTAGTCGTCACGCAACGTTTCGGTATTCAGTCTGCATTTTATCCTCAGTCTGTATTTCACCCCTGCATGCAGTCCGCAGTCCGCAGTCCGCATTCTGTGTTTTACAAGGACGCTTTGTTTTGCAGGCAAGCTCCCTGTAGTAAAGTTACGTCTCATTAACCAACCTGGCCCCCAGATCCCAAGCGTTTTGCCACCCTTTTTCAAACTCTGTCTCATTATTATTCCAAGGTGCACGTTGTGGGTTTTGAGCTACAGAGGCCATCAAATTGCGAAATCGTGCTGGAGAGCTCACGAGCGCCGTTGTTCCATACATCGCTCTCCAAAATGGTTACGTTTGTCTGAGTCACATTCGTGACGTCAATAGTGTATTTGAGTGGGGTATTCTGGGAAGTTTTCAAAATGGCGGTAGTTTTGAGCAAATTTGCCGTATAAAAAAAGTCTCAACCTCGACAAAATGCGTTTTCGAGCGAAGATTATAGATATAAACTGCATTCAACATTTTACACGTAAGTAGTCAGATCTTTTCAATATTCTTTTCGTAACTAAAGGGTTTTTATAGCGTTTTGGGGGGTTAAATCGATAATAGACTGACTGACTCTTTCTCGTGTGAATTTTGGCTTTGTTTTAAGTCTTGTTTATAGCGAAGGAGAGGTGATTGCTCAGTTTCTTCAGGGTTATTTTCCTAATCGGCTAAACGGTCAGGTTTGGAATCGGAAAACGTGGTCCAACTCACGATAATATAATGATGACATATAAGAACTTATTTCTAACAAACTGAACAAATCATCCTCATTCCTGCCACCAAAGTGAGGCTCTGCTTGCAGGGTAGAAACAAATACACAGAGAGACAGCCATACTTATGTGGCTGACATTTAAAAGAGTTACCTTGACGTTAAAATTTTGTGCCATATTTGACCATTTGTTGCACTTCTTCACCACTAGGGGTCTTGGGAACCATATCCCGAATGGCTAAGACCTGTGCTCTGCGGATGACACCAACAAAGCTGTATTTTATTCTGGCTGACAATGCCACTGTTGGGGGAGTGTCAATTTGGTGTGAATTAACACAGGTCTGTCTGAAATTTCCTGGCATAGTCAATCAAATGTTCAGGAATCAAACTCAATTGGACTCAATCCTTGGATTGAGTTCGATTGAAATTCAGTTTAATTGGGTTTGATTGACTATGCCGGAATTCTTTCAAAATACCATATGTTATACCCATGCCAGAGTGTAGTTCTTCATCTTTTTAATTCAGTGAAAATTTGGCAGTAGGGCCTGACATGAAGTAAAGTTCGGTTGATTCTGAAATTATTTTGTAGTGAACAACGTACTACATAACAAATAGTTTGTTCGACATTTATTTTACAAAAAGCAGATGCCCAGAAACCAGTCAGTTGATAGACATAGTGTAGGTCAATTTGTTCTTTAGGTCAGAATGATTTCGACCATAGGGGAAGGATGAGTCGGAGACCAATAACTTACTAAACATTTATGTCACAATTTTTTCCTTTTGTTGACAACTAAAACTAGTGATAAAAACGAACAGCATTTCAACCCCTTCTATGGTCATTTTCAAAAATGAAAATGAACTCAGAGGGGTTTTTATTGCTAGCTTTTATCATCAAATGCCTATTGAAGAAACTTCAAGACAAGTATTATATTAGAAGAATAATTGTTTTCTTTTTTTTCAGAGCAACTTCTTTGATGAGTATCGTATTGAGGGAAAAGATGAAACCAACAATATTTACCTTGAGCTGGTGCCAGAGAATTTGACGCGAGCAATGAAATCAGCAGGCAGTGCACAAGCAGTGAAAATAAAACTGACAAAAAAACACACACCATGTTTGACATTTGAAGTTACTCTGGTTAGTGTCTTGAATATCATAAAATGCCATTTTGAGTAGTATGGAGCAAATCAAGCTCACAGCTGACCAGAAAATGTTGAAAATGCATTTCAACTGTATTTTTGCTAAAACTCTCCAGCTGTTTTAAAATGGTATTGTGATACTTAAAATGTAGGGTTCAAATAGCCTGAAAAAAAGATGCACAGGAATTAGTTTTATTTTAGAATTATTACCTCTCAGGGATGAACATTTATTTGTGACATGCTCACGAAGTGAGACTAGCAGGAAGAGTGGGTTCATAGCCTGTAGTTGTTTCAGAAAGGGTTTACTTGTCAACTATTAGATGCAGCTAAGTGCAGCGTTCAGAGTCCATAGTACATATTTGAAATGTTGATGCCATTCTGGTATTTCAGCCATCACTTACCAGTCACACAAGAAGTGTGGTACATGACGTACCTGTAGGAGTAATTCCTCAGAGGAACTGGGATGATTATGAGGAGCCTGCTATGCCAGACTTTGATGTGAGTGGTAATTATTTTTTACTTTCTTTACCTTTCTTTTGAGTTTTTTTTTTTTACTTTCTTTCTTTTCTTCTCTTTTTTTCTTTTCTTTGTGTGTATGTACAAATTCAACTCAGTATGTCTGTTATGCCCAGGTTGACCCAGGCCTTGAGCCAGGATTTGAAAAGTGGATGTCCAGAATGTGCTATAGGGTCTGCTCAAATGAACAATTTATAAAGCGACATGGGAAAAATAAAATAAGACAATTATTGTCTTTAAAAAGTGGGTGTCCACAGGATGCCTCAGCCTGGACACCGATCTGGCTTACGTAAAAGCCTGGTTTTGACCCCTCAAATAGCAACTGCGTGTGTTTCTTCGTAAATGGTTTGAGCCCACAAGTATCGTTAGTTCATAAAGAGCAGTGGCGGATCTAGGGGAGGGGCCCGGGGGTCCCGGCTCCCCCTCTTATTTTGGAAAAAATAGAAGAAATGACTGAAGGGAAAATGGCTGCCATGGCAAGTAAATCAAGACCCCCCCTCCCCCCCCCCCCCCCTTAGCTCAAGGTCCGGATCCGCCACTGAAGTGTGATCTTCTGGGAGAGAGTAGTTGTGAAAAGAATTGTTGTTGGTAACTGATGATCATGTTCAGTGACAACTTGAGTGAAAGCTATCTTCAGAGGTGAGTGGAAAATGTTTGTGCGTGCATGGTGGATTGATGTAATATATCAATCACGAGAGACAGTTCATCAGGATGTCCAAACACCGAGAAGAGAGTTGAAAATACGAGGCATAGTGGAGTATTTTTGACAAAATTTGAGGTGTTTAGATAGCTGATAAAACACTGTCTCAAGTGTTTGCTATATCTTCTCATTCAAAACAAAAACTAAGGGGTAAACAGAGAAGTAAAATCGTCAAAATCAATGCTGGAAGACCAGGTATCCAAATCTCCTTCATGGTTCTGATTTTCTTTGCTTTCAATTGATTATTATTGTTTTCAATTGATTATTAAGGTGACTCGACCCAGTTTTTTTGGGGGAGTACCATCCTACTTTGAAGCTTTCTGGTATCCCCACCTTTACTTTTACTTTTATCGTAAGTCTAACACATAGATTGGGTAACATATAGATCAATCTACAATATAACATAAACTTTTTGGCGATCGGAGTAAATGTCACGTGGTTATAATGCCACGCCCCTTTGAGGTCTGAGTCGAAAATCTGCTGTTGCTGGCATTTTTTTATGAAAATCTCTTGGCTACACTTAGTGCGCATTAGTGCCTTGCGCTGAACAGAGTCTCACCAAAATTGCAAAGACCCAATTCGAGAAATTCAGCAGTTTCCAAATTTAGGTCATAATTTATGCGAAAATGGTAAGCAAACTTTACACGATTATATCTTATAAACTATGAAAGTGATCCCTTTATTTTGGGGATCGTTAGAACAGATGGGTCCTTGCAAGTCAGCAAAAAGCTTTAGGGCCTTGTAAATGCGCGCAATTTCGAGCAAAGCAAACATATAGAAATTATAGTTTTAGCTATTTGTTTACGTTTGTCAGTATTTAAGAGTCCTTCTCACAAACAAAGCATTTTCTTAAAAATTCATAGTTTTTTTCCCTTCAAATTTTTCAGAGCCACAATTGATTAACTAACTACCCGGATTTTGAATTTCATGGTCATTGAAAAACTCTGACATTGTCTTCTATAAGCCCAAACGCGAGTAAACATTGAAGATTTTTAGCGTTTTGCCTGAGTTTGTGCCTTGGGAATTGTCTATTGTTTCTAGTCTGTCATTGTACGGCATTCTTGCTCTGCACGCCTGCAATGACCACGCTTGGCTGTCTTCCGAATGCTCTCCGAGATATGGTAATTTTGGTACGACCTGAGACAGGCGATTGGGTGATACATAAAGGTTCAACTCAATTCTCGTGCGTCTTGTGCCTTTGCAAAAAAATCAAGAAATGCTACACACTAAATCTACTTACTATTAAAAAATAGCATTCTTTACATGGGTTTAATGCAAGCCAATAATTAAACCAACTCATTACTTATCTTTTTATCTGGTTGCGAAAAATTTAACTACATTGGTAAGCGCTGTCAGTTTTTTTGAGACTCTTGGTTTCGCTCTAGGATCTTTCTTGCTCGTTTTGCTTGGAGGTAATGCTAAAATTGTTAGCAAAGCCCTTGAACCTCCTGCATTATACAAACCGCTGAGGGTTTTCATGTCTAGGCCGGCCTTGCTTATTTTGTCCTTCATGCCATCGGAAATGCCCAGCCTGTGTAGGGTAGACTTTCTTCCTTTGGCAACAGCTTTCATAGCCATGTCTTCACAAATAGTATTTGCTTGCCTAGCCAACGCTACCATCCCTTCCAGAGTCTGTTGCAACTTGTTACTGTGTAGGACCCTTCCAAGTGCAACCACGTCCTCTAGGGTTAAATGGCTCGCAGAACAATTTCTCGTACACTGTAGCAAGAGATTTCCCCTTGCACTCCTTTAGATTACTTGCCCGAGTCTTTTTTTCTCCTGTGATTACTTCTAGTGAATCCAAAAGCATTGGGCTGCACTCTAGAAACTGCTCAAGTAGACCCTGTTCTTTCATCGAACGTAGCAAAATGGGGAAGTCGAACCGATTACCGTTGTGGGCAACAAGAACAACCAGCGGGGTTTCGGAAGCGCACCCACATCCCCTCCCCAAAGGAGTATAACCATGTGTATTTCAAGTGCCTGCGCTTTATTTTGGAGTTTTTGAGCATCGGAATTCTATAAGGGACAACACATAACAAGTTATTACCCCTTTGAAAAGTCCTGGTGATACCTATGGATAAATTCAATAAAGGGTGAAGCCGCTATAAGTACCTCATTTTTTGTGCTCTCTTGCAGGCTCGCTATGCTCACATAGTCATCAAATTCCTTGTCCGTAATAGTCAATCGCAGATCACTCAAAGTACCATTCGTGATTGTCAATCTGTCAGCCTCACTTTGTGTTAGTCCTACACCGCTCTCATAGGTCACGCCCTCGTTATGTTCCAATGATCGGGTCTTTTGGGTTTTCTTTTTCTTCGCACTTCTCCTAGCTCGCTTAAACGCCTTGGTTGACTGCCTTAGACTGTTTCTATCCTTCTTCTTGTCCATCACCTTGATGTGCTTTTCAGTCTCAGCATTGCCTGCTACACCCATTAGTTGCGCTGCCTGATTAACATATCCATGCCTTCATTGAATTGCAAAATTGCTGCCGCCGTGCGGAAATCACTACTCTCAGATCCACCGTAGTGACAAATTTTTGGTTCCTTCGTACCAATCGAACTGTTGATGCATTCGTTTCGCTGGTTGGACCCACATGGAGCAAGCTTTTTGGCTGCCTCTTCAGCGAGGAAAGGTTTCATAGCATCCTCGATACTAGCTCGCAGATCGTCTCCCTAGAATGACACAATTTTCGATTATCTAAGCGACACCAAAACACTTTGAAAAAAGCAAGAATAGCTATCGATCAAGATGCTTTGCGGGCCATGGTGTCGATTTTCGTATCATACGGACATATTTTGGTGAATTGCCTTTATCTAACAATATTGCGCAAAGTTTGCTAAGTATAGTTTCTCTGCTAATTATTCAAAGATTTATTCTAGTGCAATTTTCACATTTTGTGAGTTAAAGAATCTCGACCTCAAAGCATGCCTTTCGACAAGCATTATTGAAATCTGATTGGTTCCCATACTCGCTATCTATTCCGTGATAGATGTTCAGTAGAACTTTAAAAGCCCATCCCACGGTATATACCGGTAAAGTATCTCTACTATTCTCTGGCTATAGTGCTCTTGTCTAGAAAAACGAAAACCAACGCGAACATCCCTCGCTCCTGGTAACAGATAGAAACGTTTCATCCGAGATTGACAAATTGTGAATTTACCTGAAGATCTCTTCCACCAGGAAGGTCGCCATGTCTGTAGTTTTCTGGGTCATGCTGGTATGTACACCATTCTTTGCAAAGAGTGTGATCTCTGAATGCATCTGGCACTATCGACTTCAGCCCCTCCAACAAGGATGACTCCTTTCCTTTGTTCTGTCTTATGCAATACGTGAAGCATCTTTGGATATATCCAATAACTGCTGGGCTGAGACCCTTCACTTTGGACTTGACAGCATATAGTCTGGAACCCAGCGTGCGGCTTGCGTGATTGATGTCGCTCCATTTTTCTATGTCATAGGCTACCAATGACTGCAACCGATTCTCTGTTGTGCTATCGTCATCACCAACATACGTCGAGTAACGTACGTCACCTTCCACTGCATTACCAAATAGCTGCACTGCAATGTTGGCCTCCATACTTTTGGATGAGCCTTCGTGATTGCGACTGCAGTCGTGTATGGTGGGCTCCCTGTTGTTAGCAACAGCCTCTTGACACACTTGGCATAAGGTATTCCGCGTGGCATAGCTGATCACTTTTCCCGTCTTTAGCCCCACTGCAGTCCCCACTCCAGATGAGGAATCATAGCTCTTGCCACGCTTTCTCCATCCCATGTCGTAGGACACGCCCACTGCCACTGGCCCTGCTCCTTGACCGTCATTCGCTGAGAGGTCCCTTTCCATCTCCGTAAACACGGCACACGACCGCTTGGCCACACTCTCAATGGCACCTCCAGCTTCTCGTTCTTGTTTCTTGAAGTTTCGCGAAGTCAGTGAGGGAAGACCAAGGGCAGACATCAACCCCGAGTACTGTGAATGGCCGATTCCGGTATGCAAGGCCCCGAGACCTGTTCTGGAAGTTATGTCAAGAGTCCCTGGCCCCCGTTTGCCAGTTCGGTGGCTCTCAACAGGGTGGATACTGTTGCTGGAGAAACAATTACTGCATTTTACTTTTAAAATAGGTATCGGTCCTTCCGGTCGCACATCTTGGCAACTGTTGGCTAGTTCTAACGGCCCCTTATCACAATATTGACATTTCTCAAGCGCTTCCGTAAGCATTTCCAGGTTGACAATATATTCTTGGCTAGCGTTCCCTATTTTTTTATATGGCGGATCCAAAAGTAAAATAGGTCTCATGGGCGATGAAACTGACGCATTGCATCGTTTTTCTTTTGCAGCTAGTTTACTGGCTCTCATCTTTTCACATTTTTCCTCATATTGTATCCTCTTCTTTCTTTTTATCTCACTACTCTCTCTTGCTGCACTCTCTGAGGGACTCTCCTGATGGTGAAATACAAAGTTCGCGATATTCGGACGTCCTATCATGAATCAATGATATTTACATTAAGCTCAATAATGTTCAAATAACTCTTAGAATAATGGACACTTACGAACCGAAAGCACAATGTCTTCTCTGTGAACCTCCTTTCTCTGCCGAATAGCATTCAATACCCGGGCCATTTTCTTTTTAGAGTTTTTAATTCTGGGCATGATGTACACTCAGCTAGCTGGAGACGTTATGTCACAGGGATCCCTTCTATTTTTTCATGCTAATTATCATATCTCGGAGGGCATTCGGAAGACAGCCAAGCGTGGTCATTGCATGCGTGCAGAGCAAGAATGCCGTACAATGACAGACTAGAAACAATAGACAATTCCCAAAGCACAAACTCAGGCAAAACGCTAAAAATCTTCAATGTTTACTCACGTTTGGGCTTATAGAAGATAATGTCAGAGTTTTTCAATGACCATGAAATTCAAAATTCGGGTAGTTAGTTAATCAATTGTGGCCCTGAAAAAATTTGAAGGGAAAAAAACTATGAATTTTTAAGAAAATGCTTTTTTGTGAGAAGGACTCTTAAATACTGACAAACGTAAACAAATAGCTAAAACTATAATTTCTATATGTTTGCTTTGCTCGAAATCGCGCGCATTTACAAGGCCCTAAAGCTTTTTGCTGACTTGCAAGGACCCATCTGTTCTAACGATCCCCAAAATAAAGGGATCACTTTCATAGTTTATAAGATATAATCGTGTAAAGTTTGCTTACCATTTTTGCATAAATTATGACCTAAATTTGGAAACTGCTGAATTTCTCGAATTGGGTCTTTGCGATTTTGGTGAGACTCTGTTCAGCGCAAGGCACTAATGCGCACTAAGTGTAGCCGAGAGATTTTCACGAAAAAATGCCAGCAACAGCAGATTTTCGACTCAGACCTCAAAGGGGCGTGGCATTATAACCACGTGACATTTACTCCGATCGCCAAAAAGTTTATGTTATATTGTAGATTGATCTATATGTTACCCAATCTATGTGTTAGACTTACGATAAAAGTAAAGGTGGGGATACCAGAGAGCTTCAAAGTAGGATGGTACTCCCCCCAAAAAACTGGGTCGAGTCACCTTAATTATTAATGAGTTTGAGAAGTGTTAAGACTGATTGTTCAGTTTAGCCATGATGGGTATTGGCTTTAACACAGTTACATTAATGTTTTAGACTGAAGTGTTTGTTCTTCTTTTGAAGGTTAGCATATACATGCCATCACTCAAGATGGTGAAAAATGTAATTGAACGAATGAAGAATCTCAGCTCATTTTTGGTAAGTGGTTTAGTGTAATCAATCTAATTAAGGAGTTTTTTTTTTTAAAAAAAAAGATACTTAAGGAGTTTTTATCATCATCATCATCATGATCGTCATTATTATCACCATCATCAATTCCTTAGATCCTGGGGGATAGGCCTTGGAAAGAATAAGGCACTTCCAAAACCTCTGTGGACTCTAGTGGTATAACCTCTAGAGGTAGATTATAATTCAAATTTAATTGTTCATTTTAGATACTTGCAGCCAATCAGAATGGTCACATGACTCTTGGAATAGACACAGACTTGGCATCTGTCACAACACATTTCAAGCATTTGGATACGCCTACCTGGGGTACGAGAATTGCAGAAATTTGCATAGATTGCTTTTTCAGGGATTGAGTACTATGCATAAAGTGCCCATATCATCAAAATTTTTGTTTTCCCATCTGATTCTATGTTTCATGCAATGAACTTCTGCGAAAACATTTTTCGATTTGGATAAAAAGCGATTTTTTTATGAAGTTTTAAAACCCTGAAAATCCTGTTTTCTTGCGGTCGACCCGTACCGCTGATCAGAGCATCAACATGCTCAGAATTGTGACGTAGATTCAGGAATGTGTGAGTTCAGGCTTGACTTATCTCACTTGTTTTACCTCTGTAAATTTAGCTTCATAGTCCATGCAAAATTCTCCTTTCCAGCATTTTGTATGAGCTACTAATTTACATTTGCAGAGGTAAAACAAGCGAGACGAGTCAAGCCTGAAGTATCGCATTCCTTAATGTAGGTCACAACTCATTCAAAACGAACAGAAGACTGGTGCGAATGGTGGACCAAAATGGCGGCAAATTTGAACGATTTTAAAACTTCTAAAAAAGATTGCATTTTATCCAAATCGAATTTTTCTTTTGCAGAAGTTCATTGGGTGATATATAGAATCAGATAGGAAAATGAAAAATTTGACGATATGGGCACTTTTAGTGAATACATGAAAGATCATATATTCAAACTGCAGAGAAAGATGTAAAGACATGAATAGTCACAGCAGTTATGTACACATCTTAAGCAGCTGTGAAAATAAAGCCTGATAAAAAATTCAGGCTATATGAAAAGGATGAAAACCTATGATGACTGCAAAAACTGGTTGTGCTTTACCAACTTAGCTATCAAGCCAAACTGGAAGCTGGTCGTAACCTTGGCTTGCTTGATAACTCAGTTGGTAGAGCACTGCACTGGGATTCACTGAGGTCATGGGCTCAAACCCGTTCAAGACCAAGCCTGAATATTCTTCAGGCTATTTTTCACAGCTGCTTCAGATATGTACATTAAGTTCTTGGATAATCTTTAAATTTAGTATTATGGACATTTGTTTCATTCTGTTTTCAGAAGTCTCATCTGTAACCTAAAACACATTGAAACAACACAAACAAAATTATTAGGGACAGTATGATTGTTAAATGGTCTTGTTCCCCTTCTAGTCTGCAACGGGACAATATCAGGACTTTCCACTTTCCCATTTTTCAAGTAGGATTCCTCTCTAATACCCCATTCACACCAACTAAACTAGTTGAACTAAATCAAGTTTAGGTTTTTCAAATTTGTCGATTACTCTTTGCAGTCACTTTGAGAAGACAAATTTCAAACCGCTTTGCTAACATATTTTATTCAAACATGTTTTTGCCTTGTTAAATTGTGGGGTGTGTATGGTATGAGCAACTAAATTTTAACCTTGTCTAGTTAAACCACTTTTAAACATGTTTAACAGGTTGGTGTAAATGGGGTATTAGTATTGATTTACAGTGTATAATGTAATTTGCAGAAGGTGACAACTCATCACAAAACCACAACAGAGATCCTGACAAGATGGTCGAGGCCAGAGTGGACGTCAGAAAGCTCGCCACGTTTTTACACAGCCAGCAAGTTAGTCCGACCCGTGTTATATGCAGTAAGTACAGTACATTTTCCGCTGTGCATTCACTTCCGATAACTTCACGGGAACTCAGCAAAGCGAGACGGCAGAAGAATAGTTGTACATGTAGCTACAACGAGTTAAGAACCGTTAATGTTCTTTTCAGAAAGTCTGTTAACAGTCCCTGACACTTTACAGCCAATCTATTTCTGTCCTCGATTTTGGAGAGCATCAATTCATTAGGCTTTGACAAAATGAGGTTCAAGTTATCAAGTGAACTTAGTGAGAGGTTCGAGTTACAAAGTGTAGAATTAATGAAGGAAGCAAATATAACTTTGGTTCGATTAGCATGAGTTTCGAATTACCAGCTGTGGATGACTGTCTTCAGTGGCAAGATTAATATTAATTCCGTGGTTACTTCCTGACTGATATTCAGATTTTATTCACTACTTGTATCCAAACTACAGTCAAACCTCCCCGTAACGGTCACCTCTCTACATCGGCCACCTCTCCACAACGACAACGGCCATTAAAACGCGTCGCGACTGCCGAAATAACCTCTCCATAACGACCAGTTTATCAGTGACTGACGAACGGTGTATACAAAACCCGGTTTTTATTGTAAAAGGTCACCAATCTTCTCTGTTGAACTCTTCTCTGTCTGTTTCTATTTAGTTTGTGTTTTATTGATTTATTTTGATTGTGTTAGCTGCAGTTTATAAGCTAAAATAAGCATTTTTTTAAGAAAAGAAATGTGACATCCCCGACAAAAAAACAGTTGTCATACTACACCCTACCTCCCCATATCGACCACCTCCCTCCAATGGTCAGTTTCCTCTGTCCCCAAGCTGGCTAAAATCGCTCAAAAATTGATTCGGTACGAACCTGGACAACCCCTTACTAAACTTCATTTATATTCCGAGTTTATCGTGTTATTTTTTGTGATTACTTTCTCGACAGATATTATGCACGGCAAGGCAATCCAGTTTCTGTTGCTTCATGAAGATCTTTCCCTGCAGTATGTTATTCCAGCGGTTTCTCTTTGATGCTGTGTGTTACAAAGCTTCAGTAAGTATCCACGTTAAAGCACACTCGACAAAGGGAGTTTACAAAGAACGAGTTTTCCTGGCTCACGACGCAGTTGTACGCTCAGACCCTAGGCTCAGATGGTGGTAGGCTCGGTAGTTAGTCGGGACCCATCGTATGAACTCCACTGACCTCGGCAACTCTTCGGTAACCAACTCGGCAAAAGTAACTCATTGTGATTCTGCAATCCCTCAGTAACTCCGCAGCGCTTGCCTGGGCAATGTGTAAACAAACTTTGTGTGTTGTCTCTCTTTTCAATTTCGTTCACCAACCTACGCTGCTTATACCAGTTTTCTTTATTTGCTCGTTTTTTCGTTCGCGAAACGGGATGTGAGAACTTAGTTGTAATGGACAGCTTGTACAAGAAAGACTTGCGGTTTCAGTGTTGGTGTTTGATAGCAAATCCTGGTTCAAAGCGTTACAAATGAATTAGAGATTTATTTCTGTCAAATACGTACGTGAAGGCGTAAAGGTCTTTCTCGCGAAGCTTTAGGCAACTTGGATAATGCTTATTTAAATGACCCTAGCTTCAATTTGTAGTCGGCGTATTCCAGTCAACCAGGCTCCGTCCACACTTCGCCGGAGGCAGTTGAAAACGGTGGTTTCACTCTGAAAACGCATCAAATGTTTTCCGTCCACACTACGACGGAGGAATTTAAAAACGCAACAATCATCGGTCATTTTGGATTTGTGTTTGAGGAAAACACGGGGAGGGAAATCACATGATTATCGTGACGCTCTCGTTTTCGAAAAGCCGCGGCTCTGTTAAAATGTTTTCCGCCCACACGAAAATGAAAAGCCAGCGTTTTCAAATTCCCCGGATTGGAGAGCGTGTTCGAAAAGCTCCGTTTTCGTGACGGATTAGTCTGGACGGTAGACCTAACCCTAGAAATAATGCTGCGCTTTCAAATTCCTCCGCCGTCGTGTGGACGCTGCCTTAAAAGAAGAGGTCCCCCTGCTCCTGCTCGTGTGCGTTCGTGCAGGCAGGAAGTACCAGAGCTTTATAGTGATACCGTTACAAAAACGAAGTTGGTTGAGGGTCTTGGAGTGTTTTCTTAAGAAATAAGCAATAACGAAGAGAATGAACAACCACATTGAAAATCAAAGTTTAAATCACTTTATTGAACAGATAAGTGCTAATTTAACATGTTTGTGATCGTTTTGTTCCTCTATCCAACACGCTAGTGCAGTAAATCAGAAAAGAAGTACATTGTTGACTAACTCTAGATTACTAACAGATCAATCATTTGGAGTTAAAATATTAAAGGCAAGCTTCAGATATTCATACGACGGAGATTGCTTTTCTTTGTCTAGTTCGACATAACCATGTTGACAAAGTCTAGAAAAGAAAAGAAACAAAAAAATCGTTATTTAAATCACATAGTGAAGCAACCTCGTTCCCAGGTTTTCTCATCTTCCCGCCCTTCCGAAGCGAGAGAGGTAGGACGGGTTGAGGTTGATAGTGAAGGTCTTTCGGTATTATACAACCCCACAACGCTTTTCACAGACAACGCAGCCGTGGGTGATCTGTGCTGTTTCACGTTCTTTGCTTTTCTTCTGATCTCTGTCGCTATGCTGTAATGTTATAAAAGAATTGGTTCCGGCATGCTTTTAGCTGTATCGAGTTAAGGATGCGCTCGGCAGTTTAGAGAGTCAAAGCTTGGAGCATCTCCACGCTTCTCGTGCTTTCCAAAGTTCCGCGTGCATCCTTAATAACCTCGATAGATGAACCCATTCTTAAATAGGAATTTTAGCGAAAGCTCAGATCCCGGAGAAGGATCTCAATAAGGAGGTGGCTTTTATGGCTAACGGTTAATTTATTTTCCTTACCGTTAACAGAAATCTCAGATGCTTTAAAAAGTTAAAAATTAACTTTCATTGGTTAAAGAGTTTGAAGTTTATTTTGGTTACCATAAAGCACACATAAGATCTTTGGATCAATCCGGGACAGAAAAAAGTGTTATTACAAGAATTAAAGACTACTGTAGCTTACAAACCACAAGACAAGATAGAAGAAGTCTTGACTAGAGATCTTGAGACTTACTTTCGGGGCTAAATTTTTTGCGGTTAATATTTTCTATGGCTAACGGTAAAAATTTTCCAATTTTAGCGACTTACGGATAAATACTTGGCCCGTTTTACGGCTAACGGTTAACCCAATTCCTCCCGACACACTGTCCGCAAGAACAGTGTTTAGTAATGCCAGGCATTCATTAGTAATCGCAGGCTTAACAATACAATATTATTAACAATATTAACAGACTCAATCACCTGCAGTGTTGATAAATCCTCCATGCTCCCCCACATCATCAAATAAAATGTCTACCTCTTTATCTCGCAGCTTGTTACCTGTCGACCAAAACACCAATATGAACAAAATGTAGGCAAGCAACGCGTGTAGAGAGCTACGTTATCTGAACTGAAAATTTATGTTACATGTCTGTACGTTTATGAACACCCACTGGATTGCAGTAGAGGGCTAAATCTGGTACCATTGGGGTTACCCAGGCCTCCGTGGTCAATTGATTTTGGTGACATATCGAAGACGAACGGCCGGGAGCACGTTTCGCTTTGGACCACGTGACCCGAAAATGATTGACTGAGGTGACATGTCGACGCCTACGAACTAGGCAATCGTTAAGCGACCGAACAGTCAGTATTATATACACACCCTAGAAAATCAAAAACCTGACTCTGCGAAGAGATTTTCTGCTCGTCCCAAAGCTCCGTTGGAAAAGCAACGGTGTTCATGGGTTGACACCACACTGCGGTCAAAAGAAAGACGTTTTTGCCTCGTTTAGTCCCTCATTTCTTTTCGGGCTAACGCTCAGAGGGACTATAGATTTAATTTCTTTACTTAAAACTTAAAATAGACTTGATACTCCAGTTTCCAGCTAGGGTTAAACTTTGGTTTGAGGACAGAAGGTGAAATGCAGGCAGAGTTGCCACTTTTATGAACCAATCATCTTACCTAGCGCGGTCAACACGTGACGCATTTCACCGGAAGCCACTCTCCCGGCATTGTCCTTGTCAAACACGCTCAGAGTTTCAATGAACTGTTGAGCGGTGACCGGTTTGGTTTTCTGTTTCGCGGTAAGGAAGATTGACAGGAATTCTTCAAACTTGATACGTTTGTTACCTGCAAAACATGGCAAGTTTGATAAGTCACACCTTAGGGAGCGTTCCTTTGGCTTGATCCGAACCACGGTACATCAAAGGAACCGATACTATGGTCACGACTTCATCGGCTTCTTTAATACACCATGATCCCAGTGATCTTGGGTCACTGATCCTGATCCAGATCGACCCAAAGGAACGCACCCTTGGTCTCCGAGTTCAGCGTATTTAGAATGATTAATTCTAGAAAGGGTACGGCACTATAATTGACTCTTTTAACTGTCCGAACTACCCAGAATGACTCATTTCTAAGTCGATTTGCCTGACAACGTGGCGCCACCAAATGCACTGTACTGATTATATGCAGTGAAGAACACGGTGGGGGTGGGGGGGGGGGGGAGTATCCATTTTATATCTAACAAAGCCTTATAAGGGATTGAAGGTGACCAGTGTTGAAATCACTATCTTATTTCATAAGTCGTAGATCAAAAAAATTGTGACCGATTCTAAAAGAGCGCATCAACCTAGTGGATTTATTCAATATCAAAGAAAGACCACCTTTAATTCCGCTTTAGACGCTTTTTAATACCGATTGCGGATATATTTTCGATAAGGAACGTTAAGAGAGACTTATCTGAGGCCCAAGTGGTCATAACTTGGTTTTATATGTCGGATTTACGAAAACAGTGTTAAAGAGAATCACGCCCTGCGATATAAAAATTGAAAGGAATGTCAGTCTTTTTTTCCTTCCACCATCTTATCTTCCTTTTCATGCTCTCCTCTATCATCTTTATTTTCTTCATCATTTGAAGTGATTTTGAGGCTTTTATAATTATCAGTCGTGAAATCAAAGCGTGTAGGTCATTTGATGCAAAGGAACGTATTTTCATTGACACGATACGGGCGTTTGAATTTGTTGTAAAAGTGGGATTAAAGGGGAGTTTATAAAGCATCTAATTACAACGCCGGAAAACTCTTATCTGTTTTTTTTTATTGCGAAGTCTTGAAGGAAACAGGAGAGAGATTTAATGGGTCGAAATGACGGCCATGTGACAACGTACCAAGTATAAATCTGACTGGCACTTCCATGTATATGGTACCATTTAATTTGTTCTCATTCAATAACTTTGGCGAGTGAAATTTCATGCAGAAATTGTTCCTTGTGATTTTGAATTTAAGACCGCTATTGGTAATCAAAAGGGTTAATAAAACAGCTTTACAATGAAATTTGTTTTTTTTTGTTACTGAAAGTACCGTAACTTTAGACACTACGATAAAAAATCATTTTGGTGAAACTGAAAATAATCAAGTCCCACAAGTGAACGAGACAACCTTTTCTTTATGGGTGACCTGTATTCTACTGCACAGATTCCAATGCGTCGAGCCGTTTCGGTGTTGAAAGGAGAACAAAAAACCCTGAAACCAAAGTTAGTTAAGATTTTTGCCAGTGATGGAGAAAAGTGAGTTTCACAGAAGTCAAAACAGCTTTGTTTTATTATATATCTTCAAGTATTAACATATTTTATCTTCCACTTAGGGCGATTGATGTGGAATAACAAAAAGGCAGTGATCCGAATCAAAAAATCTTTCGAGAAAAAAGCGTTCTGTTTCTGCCTTCACGCCAAGTAAAGAATTGAGATTACCAACTATCAGTAAAAGCGAAAATTTTCACTGTGCACTACGAAATTATCTGGTAGAAATACGTTTTTCACGAGATCTCATTTCAATAAATCAAAAAGATAAGATATAAATAGCTAATTACTGCCAAATCTGACAATCGTTTAATCTTTAATCACATTCTAATTTGCACAATGAATTTCCCGCGGCTATGTTTTGAAAACAGCGATGACTTTTATTGTGAACAGCTATTGCGAAAATTCATTACCTGTCAGACAAACAAAAATGGCTAGGAACGAAACATAATATTGCAGGTGACAACTCCTTTACGACCTTGGCGACTGATTGTTTTCAAGAGGTATTGATTTCGGCGAGTTTTTGTTGCTGGACGCCAAAATATGCAAGGTGTTTTGTGATCAAAAGCGTGAAAGGAAGAAAGCTATCAACACTTCGTTTGTTTTTAAAAACGTGGCATGATTAAATTCCTTTCAAAAATTGCATGTTTGGCCTTTTACTTTTGTTACTTTTAAGCGATTTCCCTAAATGGACAGATCATTTAACGCGCAGCTGTAACGTTTCTGAAAGGCATACTCGCTGCAATTACACACGTCCAATATTTTACAAAACAACTCAGACGAGATTATTCCACATACGAAAATTGCGTGACATTATTGTTTGTTAAAGAAAGTGGATAGAAGCGGTTTTATCGCCTGTTACAGGAAACCAACTGGACGAAACTTGCCATAAATCGGCTTTAAAACTTAACCTTGAATGTTTTTGTAGTCGAGATGAAAATCAGACTCGTAACATCTGTGATAGAGTCTCGCTGTACTCAGTCACAAGTTCTCCTTCGTTATACGTTTGTTTCAAAATTTCTCTCAGCCTCGAACGAACAACCTTTTGATTAAACAAAAGAACAAACCCACATTCGCATCACCGCTTCCCTGAGCTCAAAAGTAGTGACTGCAATAACTTATACCATAAGAATATAAGCCTTTAATTAGAAATTAGAAATATTCGCTGATCGGTTAGTCTATCGCAATTTAGTAACAAATAGAAAATCAATGCTCACCAACGTCCTTTTCGATCTTTTCTATGTCCTCGTCGTCGGGATTAAGGTTTAACGATCGAAGCAAGCTGCCAATCTGGTCCGAGTCAATCTTACCGTCTCCGTGTTGGTCAAACAGCGAGAATGCTTCTCTGTACTCTGCATGAAAACAATCGCGGAAAAATTCAAAAGTGGCGTTATCACCCGCAAACATATTGTTAATATTTTAACGTAAATACTTACCATCCATTTCTTCTTGAGTGGGTTGAGACATTTTGACGGTCAGGGATTCGTGAAACAAGGCAGTACGTGTGAGTGAAGATAAATGTTTGATCGAAATGCTCAATTAGACAAGGGAAGTCCTGGAATTACATGCAGGTATTTAAGAGGGTGGAGTCATTGTGGCACGCTTGCAAAATTGTAGCGTGGGTCGGGTAGCATGGGTTAAGATGAGGCAAGGGGGTGGGGAGAGGTTGGGGTTGATCAAAATGTTATTCACTGTTATCCCTCCAACTTCACCACCAGAAATGGTCCACACTAGAAAAACTACATTAATTAAACAGGTTTTCCTTGAGAATTTTTCTGTACTACAGTAAAACCCGGGTAACTGGAACTCGGATAACTCGAACTCCCCCCCTAACTCGAACTAACTCCCATATTTCCCTTGGATTTGATCCCTTTAACTCGGTGAACTCGAACTCGGATAACTCGAATTCCCCGCTAACTCGAACTAATGTCCGTTTCCCTGGATCAAAATTTACCCCGACAACTCGAATTCTGGTTCATGTAACTCAACACGGATGTCATCCATTAGTTTTTCTTGTCGTGTAATCGGTAAAAACACTCAAAACTAAAATTTGATTTTATTTAGTGCAACCGACAGGTGTGAGTCATACCGGATGTGGTGCCTTGAGCTGTCACAAAGAGTTTTATTTGCACTGTACAGCATACTGAAGTGCTGAAAAATCAGTAAACTGTCAATTATTAACATGGCAAGTTGCATATTCAATCGACCCCGATAACTCGAACCCCCCCGACGCTAACTCGAACTGTTTTCGTTTCCCCTCAGAGTTCAAGTTACCGAGGTTCTACTGTATTTGCTTGAAATGAAAATTTTAGGTTGATGTTTACTTCACTGCTTGCAGGCAGACTTCTTTACAAGTAATTTACTTTGCCTCACACGGAGAAGTGAGATAGCAGACATCTACACACAGTAGTACATGTATTCTTGTGCTCAATAGCTGGCGTTTTTAACAATGGCCACAAGGCAAAAACACAGTTTGTCCGGATGTCTAACGTATTTAGATCAGTCTGAGAGAAAAATAAAAACTCCGCCTCTTTCACACGAGAGAGACTGAGAAGGAATGAAAGCTCTTTTGAAAAGGGTTCTATTATTCAATTTGTGCCTCAAAAAGCCCGTAACTCAGGCTGGTTAACATCAGCAAAGTAGACGTTTATTTTAAACTCATTCTCGCAGACCAATTTTGAGGTCCAGACAGAAAAACTTTTGAGGGATGTCAAAGATCTGAAAGATACCCTTCGTTAACGCCTGGCCAGTTATCAGGGGCGAAGAATAAGAAGCATTCGTCTTTTGAGAAGTTTGTTTGTTTGTAATTTATTAAAAGGTTGATAGTTGAAGGTTGATAATAAAAAGTAATCTTGAATCGTGCAGATACCAAATACATAGCTAGCACGTCGCGACAACAGAATCAAGAAACAAAAACTGTTTGATACAAAAACAAAACAAGCAGATAGTCGTTATTACAGTGATACGAGAAGTATTATACAACAAGACTTGTTGTTTTAGAAATAACAGAAGTCTACAACTTTTATTTACAAGGTTGCAAAGCAAACTTGATTTTATCAGGAATGACTGACAACAGTCGCATTCAAGTGGAGTTATATAAGATATAACAATAAATAAATTCCGGAGAGGAAACCCGCCAGCAGCGCAGGCTAGTATCCAGCTCAAATTGAATTGGACATGTTCTATTTAGAACAAGGTAAAGATCGAACACTGATAGAAAATTGGAGACCTATATCTCTTGTTAATGTTGATGCTAAAATCATTTCAAAAGTAATCGCAGCTAGGGTTAAAAATGTCTTGCTAAATATTACCCATCATAATCAAACAGGTTATGTTAAAGATCGCTACATTGGAGAAACGGTAAAATCGATTTTTGACATT